>JAUPFV010000001.1:292296456-292896456 GCA_036936605.1 Limnanthes douglasii subsp. nivea
GAGGGAAAGTATGCATGGGAGCTTCCAAAAGAAGAGGAGAGAGGTAAATGAAGATTTGGGCATGTATTTGAGTTGATTTGGTGAGGTGGAGTAAGAATAGAGTTTTTTTTCCGTTGGGTAAGTAACTAGAATTTCTAACTAAGTTTGGAGACGCAACCAGAAAGAAGTAGACGTTTTAGTAAAAATAGAAGTTACTGCAGGCAGAGGGTAAAAACCAGATTTGATGGTTTAGGAGTTTAACAGGAGGATTTAGATGGAGCCTAGGCTATTAGATTTTTTATGACTATGGTGATATGGATTTAGATTATGAGAAGGAGGAGGGAGGGGTAAGGTTATTAATAGAACAGATACAGAGGAGGGTTATGCTTACCTAAAGGCCAGAGGCAGCTAACTAACCAGTCTTTTCTAGCCAAGGGATGTCTAGTACGAAGAGCAAGCCAAGAGAATGCTTGGAGCTTTGGGGATGCATGTTTACACATTGGGTGGAGGAAGGAGGGGCCATCAAAGGTGGGGCGAGACCATGCAGCAACCCAGATTACATGGGGGATAGTCTTGGTGTTATAGGGGGAGGTTGGTTTGAGAAGGTTGCTGGTAGTTACATGGACAACTTCCAAGGAAGGTAGCCACCCATCATAATCTAAGAAAGAGAGGGAAAGACAGATGATGGATGCCATCGATCAGAAAAAATCTTTGGCCATGAAGCAAGAGGATCCAAGCAAGCAAGAGCAAAGGTGTTTGAATGATACCGTTGGATAACAAGAAGAGAGAGGAGAGAGCTCTGGTTTGTTACGGTTTTCCTATTTAAACTTTTGAAAATGCACTATTTACACAAAGTACTAAGTACAATAACATATATTATACGTAATTATCCTTCGCTAAAATAAAATAAAAATTGTTTTAGCCGACTCGATAAAGAATAAAATTATTAGCCTTAGCCTTCAATGATGACTAAAATAGTACATGCATAAAATGAAAGAACACAAACTATTTGGAACTAAAATTAAAAAAATATTTTTATGAGTTACTATCAAGACCAAGCACACAAAGCTATTACTAATTAAGATTAAAAAAATTTAACAATATCTTGAATTAAAAAATATCTTCGGTTTTGTTTTTTTAAGACCAATAAAACTAGATCCATTTATAATATTTTTTAAATTTTATTTTATTATTTACGAGCCCGTATTTAAGCTTTTTAGTCTCGCATCTACCATTTGAAAATTTGAATTTTGGCCAGATCTCGCATCTATCCAAAACTGGTCTCGCATCTATCATCTAAAAAATATGTATTTCAAAGCTAAATGATATATACGTCGTGCCGATCTCTTATTGACTTGGAATAAGTTCGGCAGCGGATCACGAAATCTTGGCGATCTTCTCTTTCTCTATCTTCTGGTTGTTCGCTATTCACGAATTATTGTTTAGGCAGTTCATATCATCCATACATAGTGTTTTGATCTAAGATTTCAATTCTTCCGTGTTTCAGCAGTAGCATATTTGTGGCTAAGTAATGGGAATCCTTTCTCTTGTTACATGAATCCAATTTTCATTTCATCCGAGAAAAGGCATCTTTTTCTGAACAATGTCTTTGTCATTTGATCCAATAAATGACGGATGTACATAAGCACCCGAAGGGTCGCTGGTCCTCGCTTACTGTAAAATATAGATTAATTTATATAGTTTAATTGAGATAGACTGTATTTTTTAAGGGTTATTTTAATTTAAAAATATGAAATAATGATTATTTTTAATGAAAAATTTAATATAAAAATATGAAATGATGACTACTTTTAAGAAAAAAAAATATAAATTAAAATCTTGGATAATGATTAAGGATAATTTTAAATTAAAATCTTAGATAATAGCAATTTTTAAGGTAAAATTTAAGTTAAAATATTTATAAATTGGAAGATGTAGATATAACACTTAGTTGATTTTGTAAGTGTTTTTATATTTTTTTATTCAATTTTTCCCAATAATTTGTTTGGATTTTGTTTGGTTTATTCTTTCTCCGCGATAATTGAATTTTTCTTTATTTTTGTCTTCTTATATTGTTATATATTCCTGATTTAAAAGTTAAGGGATGATTTTTATCAAAGAGAGATTGTAATTAAATAAATTAAAAAAAGGGAGAAAATAAGAACATGAAGGAATAAGAAGATTCTAATTAGATAGATTAAAGAAGATAAGATTTTAATTAAATAAATTAAACAAGAGGGAGAAAATAAAGAAGATGATTTTAACCAAATAAATTAAAGAATGCTTAGGTTTAATTTTCAAAAATGAAGGAGATGGAGATTTCGATAATATAAATTGAAGAATGTGAATATTTTAATTAAATAAATTAAATCAGTTAAAAAATATATTAGTAAATAAATAATATGATAACCCAAATTTAAAGTTATATATATAAAAAAACTTACATATTAGTTAGTACATTTACTTTTTTTAGCAAATTTGTATTTACTTTAATCATATATATTTTTTAAAATTTTTAAAGTATATTTTAAATCATAATTTTTATTTTATTCTTTTATATTTTTTAAAATATTTTTTGATTACAAATATATCATGATTGAAATGTATGATTGACATCTATAAAATAATTAATTTTATTTTGAATATACTTACACACAATTTTGTTAAACAATATATATTGGATTTGTTTTTTAATTGTTTTCAATAAAATAATTTATTTATATTATAAATTATGTCCGATACAAATTTCATTTTATTTCCATCTATTTTTTATATAGAATATTTAGTTTTATTGCCATATATTTTTAGAAAAATTACATAAAAATTTAATTTTATTTCCATATATTTTTTATATAAAAAACTTAGTGTTTTCGTTATATATTTTTAAAGAAATTACATAAAAATTGATTTTATTTCTTTTCAAACATATCTTTTATATAATAAATTTTATTTTTTTATATTTTTTTTAAAAATATCTTTTAAAATAATATATTAACAAATATTAATATCTATTGTCAATATATTAAAAATACCTTAAAGTAGTTGTAGACACTTAGAGAAATATTTTTAAATAAAATGATAATTTAAAAATATAATGAAACCATTTTTTACGACAAAGGAATGATGTAGAATGAATATATATTCAAGTATTTAGGTTTTTTTTTACAAATGTGATATCTAACTTATTTTATATGCATAAAAGATGCGTGGATAACAGAGATATAATTAGGGATGATAATTTTTTCTGAAGCTGCTGGTACTCCAATTTTTGTTGGAAACATCCCTTTAATGAATTCCCTTGGAACTTCTGTAGTAAACTGAATATAGATTTGTGATCAATCACAATAAATTCCCGTTATTTTTATCGGTCAGAATTGGATCGAATAGATTTAATAAATAAGAGAATTAAGGATACCCACCAAAAAGACTAATCCAATCCATAATGATGATCCGAGCCGAACTGATGGGATAGGTTATGGATTAAAAAAAATTCCACATCGGATATGGGATGTATTGGTTTAAGAAATTTTGTACCCAACCTGAACCCGACCTACTGGGTAATACCGTTACCCCCGTTAAATTAAGATTATATTATTTAATATTATTTATCAAGCTTTAAAATAAATTTATTAATATTAGTATCTTAAAATAGATTATTAAGTTTAAACATTAAGTTTAGTTTTTCAATTTTGTTTTTTAAAATATTTTTTTCTCTACAAAACAGATACCATCAATACTGGTATTTATTATTAATATTATTAATTAAATTAAAACAAATACTAACATATACCAAAACCATATATAATTATTAATAACATTATAAAAATACAAAATATTTCTAATTATCACTAGATATCATATATTTAAAAAATATCTTTCTACATTTAAACATTAAATTTGATTTTTCAATTTCTTTCTTTTAAAATAATTTTTATTTTTTCTAATAATATTAATGTTTATTAAATAAAAAAAAATTACTAACGTATATCAAAATCATAAATCAATTATTAATAGATAACAAAATAGTATTTTACATTTAAATTTTAAATTTTATGATTTATATTTTTTAAACATTTTTTTTATTTTTCATGCTATTAGTATCAAACTAAGAGGACCTAATAATATAATCAATTAAATTAAAAGAAAATGGTTTACAAACATATACCAAAACTATGTATTACTTATTAATAGATAACCATTAACATTATGTTTGAGTGTTTTTTTTTATAAAATTGGCTTAAATCTAGAGATCAGTGGATAGTTTTTCAAAAACAAAAGACCACAACTTCAATGGGTACCCGTGAATGAGAACCTGAACCCAGCGGGTTCAGGTGTGGGAAAAATATTACTATCCGACGGGTACGGATTATGATATGAGTTTGGAAAAATATAGATGGGATGAATTACAGATTTAACTATACCCACACCATTCATCCGTAAATAAAATAATTTTTTATTAATATATTTATATTTTTCTATATAAATTACGGTTATTGTACTTCATATATTTGATATGCATATCAATGATTTTGTTATTCGAAAAACTTCATATATGGACATTCATATCAATGAAATTCTTATCTTTTAAGAAAAATATATATTGCGTAAGATCATACTTAGATATTTTATAACTTTTACCTATTAAATTGTCATAGATTTTACTGGATAAATCTCTCACTTGTTGCTGCGAATTAAAGGGATTAATTACTTTTTATTTAAAATAAAAATCGAAATAAACTTAAACTTGGTCGACACTATTCATAGATATATAAGAAGCAATTTTAAAAGATAAATAAACAACAACACTTGAAAGCTTCCAATAAAATTACAAAATCAAAATATTTTGCATAATTATAAAAGTTCCGAAATCAAAATCTTTTATAGAATCATAAACAACACATAGTGGAGAAATAAAAATAAAAATATTTGTAATTGATCACTTTTAAGTTTAAAAGATAAGAAAATAAGCATTTAAAATTGAAATATATAAGAACAATTTAGTAAATGTTTATATGGATATGTTATTTCTTTTATGTTAACCGGATATTTTCAACCAACTCTTCAGAAAATTCTAATTATATCCTTATATGAATACATCTTTTATAAATTATTTATCGGAAACTCTTCTTTCTTTACTTAAAAAAAGATTTCAAACCCTAACTCACTCTAATATTTGAGTTTCAATTTGAGAAAATCAAATAAAAGCATTTAAAACTCAGATTTGTTTTTTTACTCGTGACCTTACCTTTGGACACAAACATGTCTTACTCTACCAATTCGGCTATCTGAGGACTTTTATTTTCCTGATTGATTTGATTTGGAACTCCTTTTTGTTATTTTTGGTAATCGAAAGCATTGATGTTTGTAAAATCAAATGCATGTACCATAACTCTCCAAGCAATCTCACTTAAACAAAAATGGATCCAAATGCAACTAAAGCAACTTAAAGAAATTTGATTCTGGATACGATTTTCATGTTTTTTTTCTAATGGTTGCTCCGAAATAAACCAAACAACCCTCGTATTCATACTGAAAGAAGTAGATATAATAAAAGTAAGCCAAATAAATGACTTAGGTTATTTTAATTTCTACAGGATCTCGAATTGGATTTGAAAATTTTAAAACTCGATTTACCTATTCCCAATGTTAATTTCATCGGAAAATAATGAGAAGTAAAGTTATGTCTGAAATCTTATAGTATTTTCAAGTGAGTTATGGAATGAATCAAAATATTTAAGTCAATAACACCAAAATATAATTTTAAAATTAAATTAAGGGTAATATTTGTTAAAAGCATATTTTGATTTTTTAGGAGAAGATAAAAAAATTATGGAGGGAATAAATTTTATCATATTTATATCATTATTCGCATAAAATTAGACACTATTCTTTTAGCTACAACCACATAATAGTATGATGTTGAAATGATCCAAAAACAAAAAAAAACATATCTTAAAAAAACATATCTTCATATGATGTTGAAATGATCCAAAAACAAAAAAAACATATCTTAAAAAAACATATCTTCATATAATACTTTTAGAGAAGATTAAACTATGATCCAAAACGAGAAGACGAGCTTTCAAATATATAATATTTGCAGGGCTTACGAACCCACTTGTAACTTATCAAGTCAGCAACCCATAAAAGAAACATAGAATAAGGAAGTTATCTACAAAAGTTTCAATTTTTTTTTCAATTCTGATTTATCAATAAAATATATTTTAGTTTATTTTGAAGACTTCGATTTTGTATCAATAAAACATTTGTCATGAATTCATAATAATTTTTAGGGCATATAACAAACTCAAATCTTACGTAACTCCATTAAAACTTATATTTTGTCCTTTATTTTTTTTCTCTTAATACATCACTAACAAATATAGCTTTTTTTTCACTAATCTCACATTGTTTAGAGAGGAAATTTTTGTTTTAACAATAGTAGATTTTGCCTGGAGGATAAAAAAACACTATTCTAAACTTTGATTTTTAATAACGAGAAGAAGACCAAGATAAAAAAAATAAAAAAAAAAATTGCGTCAATTAAAAATTAAAAAATATGTCAAACTATTAGCATAATTGTACTAAAAATAAAAAAGAGGACTAAAAACTAAAAACAAATATGCAATTTATTATTTTAACACTAAAAATAAAAAGAATCTTTCAAACATGTTAATACTATCAAACAGGTTAATACTATCAAAGACTATTATAAATTATAATTTTTTTTTATATAATATAAAAATAATAATATGAAGAAACATAGACGATAATGTTGTATTTCTAGTCAACAATCGACTAAAATGCACATCTACATTTATAATGGCTAAAACTAATTATACCAGCCAACAATCATTTAACAATTATACCAGCCAACAATCCTTTAATCGGGTGATCGGAAAATCAACAAAACTAGACATCCGAACCCAATAAAAATGGGTACAACACAATCTTTGACCCGACCCAACTGCAACTCGACTAGTTTTCAATAGGTAACAAACATGCACAACCCCTCTCCCTACAACCCCTCTCCCTTGAACCACGATCCCCCGCGCCCTCGAGATTCCATCGCCGTCGTCTTGAAGCTTCTCCACGAAAATAACACCATCAGGTAATTGCATGTATGCATCGTCCCAAGCTCGTTTAAACAAACGCCAATTAGTAGCATTAGCTTTCTCAATCTTTGTCTTGACGGTGCCGTCTGATTTGACGTAAACTTCAACAAGCAACGACGATTCTCTCACATTTTTACGATGTCGGTTGTTAACATGCACATGTTAAACGTAGCATCTCAGTTGTTGTCTTTGTTAAAAACAAAGACAGAAGTAGCCGCAGGAAGCGACTAGGGTTTTGTGTTTATTTGGGAAAATGTTCCCTTTTGTTTTATTGATGCATTAGAGATGTAATTCAAGAATTGACCAATAGTAAGGCTCTCAATATAAAGAGAACTTAGAGGCATATACAAGGAAACTTAATACACTAAATATTCTAACACTTCCCCTCAAATTGTGTAGTGGGATCACCAATACCCAACTTGGATAAAACTGATTCGAATGTTCTTGCATCAACCGCTTTTGTCAGGATGTCTGCTAGTTGGTCTTCGGATCTGACAAACGGAAGTTCGATTGTCCCATCTTCAATCTTTTCTTTTATGAAGTGCCTATCTATTTCAACGTGCTTTGTTCTATCGTGATGTACCGGGTTCTCTGAAATCTTAATCGCAGCTTTATTATCTCAAATTAACTGAGTTGGACACTTCAGAGGGGATCCGATTTCTTTCATTATCTTCTTTAACCAAAGTATTTCGGTAATCCCCTAAACGATACCTCTAAATTCTGATTCAGCACTTGACAGTGATACTACTTTCTGTTTCTTACTCCTCCAAGTCATCAAGTTACCTCCAAGAAGAGTAAAGTAGCCATCAGTTGATCGATTGTCGTTAGGATTCCCTCTCCAATCAGCATCTGTAAATACTTCAACATCAAGGTGTCCATTTTTCTTAAAAATTATGCCTCTTCCTGGTGTTCCTTTGAGATATCGAATAATCCTCATTACTTCCTCCATATGGTGTTCCTGAGGATGATGCGAGAACTGGCTAACTATTCCCACCGCGTATGCAATGTCGGGTCGAGTGTGAGCCAGGTAAATCAATTTTCCCACCAACCTTTGGTACCTTTCTTTATTCTTTGGTCTGGCCCCTTCAATTATCTTTAGTTTGTGATTCACAACCATATGAGTGTCATTTGGTTTGAAATCCACCATGCCAACTTCAACTAATAAATCCAATATATATTTCCGTTGGGAGATATAAATCCCTCCTCTTGAACTAAAAACCTCGATTCCTAGGAAATACTTCAATCCCCCAAGGTCTTTCATTTCAAACTCCTTGAAGAGGTTTTTCCTAAGAGAGCTAATTTCTTCTTCGCCATTCCCCGTTATAATCATATCGTCGACATATATTATAAGACAAGTGACTAATTCTCCCTTTTTTTGTAAAACAAGGTATGATCCCCATTACTCCGTTTGTAGCTATACTGCTTCATTGCCATTGTAAATCTCCCAAACCAAGCACGAGGAGACTGTTTGAGCCCATATAATGCCTTTTTCAGTTTGCATACCTACTTTTCTTGAAAACCATCAGAGAACCCTGGTGGGGGTTCCATATATACCTCTTTTTCCAAGTCTCCATGGAAGAAAGCATTCTTTACATCAAATTGATGAAGAGGCCAATCTTTATTCGCGGCTATTGAAAGTAAAACTCTGATAGTGTCAATCTTTGCAACCGGAGAGAACTTTTGAGAGTAGTCTATACCATATGTTTGTGTATATCCTTTGGCAACCAATCTTTCCTTGTGTCGCTCAATGGTGCCATCAGATTTATATTTTATATTAAACACCCATTTACACCTGACTACTTTCTTCCCTTGTGGTAACACACAATTCTCCCATGTACCATTCCTTTTTAGAGCTTCCATTTTGGTATTCATTGCCTCATGCCATTCAGTCATCTTCTTAGATTCTTGAGCTGTTTTAGGGATTTGTTCAGAGAGAATAGTAGTTGAAAACGCCTTTGCAATCTTCGTCATTCCTTTCCTGTCTGTTTTTACCGGATATGTAGAAGCACGAGGAACGTGTTCTGGTGAATACCGGTCAGGAGGAACCCCTCTATTTTTTCTTGGGGGAAGTACCGGAGTTTGAGTTTCAACAAATGAACTTCCTAAAATGTCATGGTCAATAACATTTTTTGAATTATGACATTGTAAAATGTTTACCTCTTGATGGACATTTTCTTCGGCTGATTCGCTGGTAGTATCCATGGAATTTATTTTCTGTTGGACATTATCTTCGGGAGAATCATTGGTGGTAAGAACTGCCTCGTCATTCTCCTTTATGTTGGAAGAGGCGTGTTTGGTGACGCCATCTACCGACTCTGTCGGCACATCCTCAAAGTAACTTTCATATAGCAACCAGTCGAGTGGTTCACTTACTTTCTCCCCCCGAGCACGAGATCGGTGGTCAAAAAAATAATCGGATTCTAAGAAGTCACAGTCCATGGTGACATGGATTCGATGAGTAACCAGATTGTAACACCGATATCCCATTTGATGAACACCGTATCCAACGAATACACACTTTTCAGCACAAGGATTAAGTTTGTTTCGACTAGTTTTAGGGATATGAACAAACACTTTACAACCAAAGACACGAGGTGGTAAGGTCATAACAGATGGAATTGTAACTTGGGTGGCAAGCACTTGTAATGGAATTTTATTTCCTAGACATCGGGTTGGTAGACGATTTGAAAGATATGTAGTTGTAGCAAGAGCTTCTGGCTAAAGAGAATGAGAAACTCTAGATTCAATCATAATAGCACGAGTTTTTTCAAGTAAAGTACGATTTTTTCGTTCTGAAGTACCGTTTTGTTGAGGTGTGTTTGGACAAGTGGTTTGATGGATAAGACCATTTGTGTAAAAAAAAATTATGCATTGTTTGGTTGACAAACTCTGTTCCATTATCAGAACGGAGAATCTGTATTTTTTTTCAAATTGAGTCAAAATCATTTTGTAAAAACAAACAAATATTTCTGGTACTTCCGATTTATGTTTCATGAAGTATATCCAAGTCATTATTGAGAAATCATCCACAAATAAAACAAAGTATCTGATTTTATTGTTAGTGAAATTTGGTGCTGGACCCCAAACATCAGAATAGATTAGCAAAAAATCATAATCAACTCTAGTATTACTTTGATTAAATGAGACCCTACGATTTTTTGCAAGAATGCAGGTTTCGCATTTCTCATGAATGGAATTATTCAAAAAAATACTAGAAAACAAACTCTTAAGATAGCTAAAAGAAGGATGACCAAGTCGTCGGTACCATAACCAAAGTTTCCTTTCGGTTGTTCCGTGAGCAAGCATGGCATGTCCCTTATGAACTACCTCATCAACATAATAGAGACCTCCTTGTTCAGTACCACGCCCAATGATCTCCTTCGTACGAATATCCTGTAAAATGCAAAAAAATGGATACATAAGAACCACACAGTTGAGTTGTTTTGTCACTTGACTAACAGATAATAACTTTAAGGATAGTGAAGGAATGTAGAGGTCGTTTTTAATTTCCATTTTTTCCGAAAAAATAATTGAACCTCCCCCTTTGACTCTACAAATTTCTCCACTAACAGTCTCAATATGGGATTTCTTTGGAGATGATATGTCACCAAAGTCTTTAGGATCATAAGACATGATGTCCGTAGCCCCGCAATCAAAGATCCAATTCATTGATTTCTCAAACCTTTTACCTCCAAGTTTTTCATAGGAGTTCGCCGTCATTCCTCCAAAACCAGTACCACTTCCTTGCTCATTTTTAGTCGGATCTTCACCGCCACTTATAGACGAAGCCCGTTTGACATTAGATCTGAAACACTAATTATTTTTCTCCTTATGACCGTCCTCCCACCATTCTGGATAGCCAACCAGCTCGAAACATGTATCTTTAGTGTGTTTCTTCATCCCACAATGAGTGCAATACAAATTGGATTTATCTTCTTTCTCTTTGGATCAGAATTTAAACCTCTGTGCAGAATCTTTAGCAGCCAAACCCATTCCAATTTCAATCGAGTCACTATCAGAAGAACTTGATTTTAGTATATTAAGCCTGGCCACTTCCCTTCGTATTGTAGCATATGCTGTTTCTACGGGAGGAAGATGATCCTTTTTCAGGATATCTCTCTTGACTGGTTCCAGCTTGTCATTAACCGCCATTAGCAATTGATAGAGTTTTTGTTCTTGAGTCTTCTTATTGTAGATCTGAATGTCTTCTGGGTCTTTCATAGGGTTTGGATCTCGCCTATCTTTAGATATCCAGATTTTCTGCAGTTTGTTCCACAAGTCTTCTAGTGTATCAGACCCATGCCTTAATGAATTAGTCCTCTTATGAAGGTCAAACACATGTAACGAATCTGTACCAGAACTGTATGTGGTGACTAACCCATCCTAGAGGGCTTTTGCAGTGGGATATTGCGAGACATTATTCACCAAGCTGGATTCAAGATTCTGGATAATCCATGTGAAAACACATTGATCATCTTGTTCCCACCTTGTATATGTTTTGTTAGTTTTGGATGGAGGTGTCGGCTCTCATGTAATGTGAGAACCTCTCCCCATTCCCCCAATTGCTTTCTTCATCAGGTCTGCCCATAGGGCATAGTTGTCACCACTGAGTTTAATCCCTATGGATAAATTCTCGGGGTTAGTTGTTTGTTGTTGTGTCCCGAGACCATTTCTCAGAATGGCAGCAATCTGCATTGTTAATTCATAAGGGATATGACTGACCACGACTTCATTGCCAGCCATCTTTGTTGAGGATGTTCAGAATTCCCAAAATCACACGTGCTCTGATACCATGTTAACATACACATGTTCTACGTAGCATCTCAGTTGTTGTCTTTGTTAAAAACAAAGAGAGAAGTAGCCGCAGGAAGCGGCTAGGGTTTTGTGTTTATTAGAAAATGTTCCCTTGTCTTTTATTGATGCATTAGAGATGTAATTCAAGAATTGACCAATAGTAAGGCTCTCAATATATAGAGAACTTAGAGGCCTATACAAGAAAACTTAATACACTGAATATTCTAACATCGGTGACCGAAGCCTCAATCCATTCCTCCAGTTTTCTCTGGTGAAAACGATTTCCTCTAGTGTTGTTGCCGTTCCTGTTTGACGATCGGCGGTGGCGACATAATTGACATGGAGATTCTAGGGTTACGGTGAAAGAAGAAGGACGGAGGTAGAAAGATCTCCATCGAAATTTTCGGTTTGATCCGGTGGAGTAATGAAAAATAATTGTGTCTTCCTCCCATACTTAATCTAGCATAAGCCATGGACGAGCAGTTGAATAGGAGAGAAGACGAAGAATCTGATTGTTTTTTTTTCCAGATCTGTAACTAAATAAATCTTTGTTTTTGAAAAAAAAAAGGACTCGTTTCTTTAGATAATCATCCGTACATTAATTTATATTATAATATAAAATAATATCAAAATAAAATTTAAAAGAAACTAAAAACCAAGATAGTTTATGATTAGATCTAAATTTATTCGGTAATAAATGAACAGATAACTTTTTCTTTTCTTTTTTATTTTAGAAAAGCAAAAACAAACCCTCGAACAATCAATCCTCTAAGAAAGACCAACTGAATCTAAATTTTTAGGGTTCTTTCTCTTTATCCTAGATGAAAATAAGTATAAGAGCAACCTGAATCGAATCAATCTAGATCAAATCGAGACAACCAATATAAAATAAAAGACAACTATTTATTTTAAAACAAAAAAATGTTTAAATTTATAAAGTAACAACTTAGGGATAAAATAGTAAATACATGTTTATTATTCATAATAATCATGTTGTGTTTTATTATATAAGGTGCAGTTTGCATCCAGGACCAATGTCGGTTGAAAAAGCGATGTGGTGCTTTAGATTTTAGATTGTGACATGAATTCTTATAGCAGAAAACTGTTGGACATATGACATATCATAACTATATATTAGGATTTGTATACATTATCATAACTATATGTTACGATTTATACAGGTTGGATATATTAAAAAAAAATTGACCATCTTTGACTAAAATGTTTTATTTTATAATGTTTTTATTTCAAAAGTCTGGTGAAAATTTATAAACTTGTCGATTTTGACAAATTATGATGCATGAACTTTTTATATAAAAGTATCACATTGAATTAAATTCTGTATAAAAAAGTTGTACCAATAGTCTTTTAAATTTTAGTTTACCCCGCATTAAATTACTCTTACGGTAATAAACCGATTCAGAAACGTACATAAGAAAATAATTCAATTCATTAGTCAATATGAGACCTAATTTCAACCTAATCCTAATCCTAAGTCGGAAATATTGATTTTCGTTGTTTTTGTAGTTTATGTTTTCCTTTTCATGGTTTCAGACAAGGAGTTGCAAGATATCAGTGATGTTGAAAGAATATTTCCACAGCAATCAAAAACTCCACTTGACGAAAAAAAAGACAATGTCATTGCTTCGTTCAGAGAGTGTAGTTGTTTTTACGGTAATAGATGATATACCATAAATTTGTCTAGAACATAAGGATTTTTTTCTTCTTCTACTCTATTAGGTGATCCTTTGATTGGTGATGAGAAGCCAAGCCCTTAGCATGGTTAAGGGCTAGCTAACCTACCAGCTAAGTCTGTTCTTTTTTAACACAGACAAGTATCATGCATGCTGTTTATCAAAACATGGCGTTCTAGGTCTTGTAACCATGGTAAGGTCTATGTTTAACAAAAGTTAGCCATAAGCATATGTTATATTTTTGTATGGACAATCTCTAACTAAAATTTAAGGTATGACTAAAATAATACGGAGAATCCATTAGAATAGTATTAAAAAAAATAGTAAAAATTAGTTCAATAATAGAAAAAAAATGAGAAAACAACCGATCAAATAATACCAAATGGACAACAAACAATAAATAATATATATTTTTTTCAAATTTCCACCGACAATACATATTATAGAAACTACAGAGAAATAATCTTTGAAAGAGTGTTGTCCATTTTGTTATTTAACCACCGTGCAAGGTTGAGATGAAGACTACAACATCCTTCTCTTCTAGTGTAGTGTCAAGCTGTCCACTCAGCTCCCAATCACAGTCATTCACCAACACTAGCACACCTGGTCGCACAGTATCTCCTTTCATGAACATTTTAGGCCGCTCCTTGATAAGGCTCGTACACACCCAACATAGCAAATCTCTCATGGTAGGCTTATCTGATTTAGTTTGCAGATCAACATTCACATTGTGAATCTTCACTGAGTTGCATAGAAGTTCTAGACCACCACCAAATTCAAGAGTCAATTTCATGCTGATTCCTTTCCTGGATGATATTGTTTAAAGAACCACCCTAAGCCCTAAGCGAGGGTTTTGCAGGATTTTGGCTTTATTGCTACCAACAAACAATAAATAATATATATATATATATATATAAATTAAAAAATTAACTAAAAAGTTGACCTTCATTTTTAAATATTTTCTAATTAAAGAAATAAATTTATTTTCTGATTATCATTGAAAAAATTGATTCTTTTTTATTTTGTTGCTGACTTTTGTGCGGAATTGAAAAGTATAGTTGTTTTTCTATTGCTTTTTAGAGACCGGTGTTCGAATAAGCAAAAATGAAATAAAACAAAAGGTAAAAGTATCATAATAACAAAAAAAATTATAATCAATTATAAATTAAAGAAACCACCACAACAAAAAATAATTGATTTAATGATTAAAACCTAAATTAAAATTAAAAAATTCACTTATAAATTAAAAATGACAGTAATAAAAATCAATTAATATAAATAAAGGGTTACTTGTACCAAAAATAAGTCTATAATTTATATTTAGTCCACTTTAAATATTTTTTTCTAAAACTAATAATTGTTATTTAAATTATTTTACTACCAAATATTTTAAAAATCCTTATTTTACCTCATAATTATGATTTAGTAACCCAATATTATATTTTCTTTATATAACTCAATTTTATATTTTCAATTTCTTTTAGTATAATTTCTTAGTCGCATCGCAATTTCTTGCTAAAATCCGAAAAATTTCTATTTTCGTTATCTACTTTTGTTATCGACAAAGTTCATTCTTTTTGTATTTTTATAGATGGAGGCCATCTCTGCAACGAAGACAGAAAGAGTAAGAGTAGGAAGATGTAAGAAGATGAGGACACAGGAAAAAAGCAGGAAAAAAGCAGTTTCCAAATCGGTTAAAATGGACTCCAAATTCTCATTGGTTCTCATTGGTAGTATAGCTAGGTTTCTAAGGAATACGTTATGCTAACCGATCTATTTTGCTGACGTTTTTGTATACTTCGCTGCTGAAGTATTGGAGTTGGCCGGTAACGAAGCTCGAACACAATTAGCCCTAAACATTTACTATTGCCGATTATTGCCGATTAGTAAGGATGAAAAAATTACAAAATTAGTATCTCTAGAATAGCATATGTTTTGAATTGAGAACTTTTTTCTTTGTATTTAGATTTAATTAGTGGTCTTATGATTCTATTTTGTAGACTCATGTACCTTTTTATTAATTGAAATATTCTTGCTAAAAAATAATACTATCATTTCACACTATTTAAAGTTAACAATTCTTTTCAGAAAATCGTCTTAAAAGACGCAGTTTAGTTGAGCGTGGTTTTGTACTCCTTTCAGAAAGTGTTGATTAGGCAGAGAACAAAGAAGGGAAACCATAAAGTTAGGCATAGAGCAAAGAAGGGGGAGCCATAGAGCAAAGAGAAATACGTGGAGAACAAAGAAGGAGAAGCCATAGAGTAATTACGGATTCGCTCTCAACTAGGGCTTGGTTTACTCATTCTCGTCGAAGAAATTGCTCTTGCTACTTACAATAATAGTAGGTTTGTGGTTTATCACATATGGATACCAAGAGAATGAGAAATTCAAATATTACTATTAATACTAGTACTTTGTATCTTCTAGTTGATACTAGAATTTGGATTATCATCTTATTTGGATTATGATTAGTATTTTATAGATAAAATGTAAATTAAACAAAATCAATACTAATTTTTAACCCAAAATCAATACTAATTTTTAACCCATCTAACAATATTATTTCCGTTTTTAACGTGTTTTATTAATAATAAAATTATTTGGTTGATAATTGATTTTTAATGGATTGGTATGTAAACATATTTATTGGAAATAAAAACCGATATAATATTAATTCTGTTTTATTTTGATGGGGTTATATTCTATAAATTATCTATTTTTTTATTTTTTATTTTCTTTTGAGATAGCTTTGTTTAAGATTTAATATTTGTTTTCTCGACTGTCACGAAGAAGTAGTAGACATACAACAATGTTAGGATGTTGATTTTACTGAGTTGACTACTATTCTTTCAATAACAATAGGGGAAGTTCTACTATCGATGTTAAAATCCTCCCACTTTATCATTTGTTTTCTGTAGTTGGTATGCCCGTTTTCTTTCTCTGCATGCTCTGATCACATGGAGGTTTATGGAGGGTTTTTTAGAGTTTATATTTCTAATCCAAAAGTTATTTCATATCTGATGGATATAATTGCGGGAGATCATAATGCACTTTAACTGCACATTTCTTTTTAGATTTTGTTTTGAAAATTTTAAACTTTGTAAAAGTGTTCTCTAATCGTCTGACTTTATTGGATAAACTAATAGTCCAACATTCAACTTCGGAAGAAGTTATATATATATATATATATATATATATACACGGTTTCTTTCTATACACACCATAACTATTTTAACTATTATATTATAGTTATTATTTTTACTTTAAGATATATTGATACCTAACATTGGAATAAAATTTCTCCTTTTATGGTTCAAAATACATTTCATTCCATAAATCATTTTCAGAGATCATATTAAACATTTCAAGGTTCAACACTTTTTTTCTAACCATCATGATTTTTTTTATTATTATTAATTATCTTTCCTAAAAATGTGAACTGATGAACCTTTAATAAAGACGGACTGATGAACCTTTAATAAAAACACACGTGCACAACTTTAAACAAAATGATATCATGAAAATTAAAAAATTATCCGAAATGGTATCATGAAAATTAAAAAATTATTCGAAAAGATTATCCGATTACAATGTTCTATCTATATTTTATTAAACGTGCGATAATTTTAATAAGGGTGGATAAATAAAATGTAAAATGACCGGGGTTATAAAATATAAAAAAAATGAAAAATTTAGCGATGAAGTATGGAATCATAAATTTCAGAAAATAAAAAAAAAATTGCATATTCTTCAATATGTTTTTGCATTTTATTAAATTTGAATTTCACACTGTAAATTATAATATATTTAAATTAATAACCGTACGGATTCTTAGATAGATAAGATCACACAATGTGGTAATAATTGAGGTAACTTTTGAAATTATTACGTTGTTTTATTTTAGAAAGATGAGATCATACAATGCAGTAATAATAGAGGTAACTTTTGAAATTATATAGTTTTTTTATTTTATAAAGATGAGATCATACAATTTTGGTAATAATAGAATTAACCTTTGAAATTATATTGTTTTATTTTAACTCATGTAATTTAATCAAAGAAAAAAATCATACAACATGGTAAAGGTTTAACAAAATTGAATTACTATCTAAACATAAACTATCATTTTATAATCTTCTACAAGGTTTACATTAAAATAATCTTATAAATAACATACACATGAAAATGCTAAAATTTAAGTAACATAGCCACGAAAGTACTTTTTATACACGTACGAGACAGATGTGTTATTTGCGCAGTCAATACAAATTCGGTCAAAGAAAAATAATTGGTATACAAACCAAAAGACTATATGTTTAATGTTTTTAAACAAATTTTAGTTGCGCGTGGAAGCTTCATTGAAAATCTCACGCGTAAGGGACTAAATTTATCAAAATTGACAAGTCGAGAGACCATTATAATACATTTTGAAGTCAATGGACTATATGGAAAGAAGTTTCGTAATCGATAGACGAATCACCAATTTAAGCCAAACTTTGATGTGGTCCTAATATGTTCGGATCTACCAACAAATAATTCTAAAGATAGATTTTAGAGTTACGAAGTAGTACTAATTATAGAATATAATTGTTCACATATTCAAAGACTTTATTGGGCTTAGTTTAGCATACAATTAGTACAACACATATAATTGATCCAAATTCAAGTGATGAATCGACTAATAATTTGATTATCAATATCTCACAGTTTGATGATGGAGGAATATGAAGTACATGCAGATGGTTCTTTGATGTATCATCGTCAGGTAGACGTATAATGTCCTACTTGATACCTGCCAGTCACTGTTACTTTAAAAATCATCACCCACCAAAACATCCCTTGAGGAAAAAGCTTAATTGTGCCGGAGGGAAAAGACTACCATCATTCAGATATTCTTCTTTGATGCATGATAACAATTGATAGAAAAAAAACTTTGAAAATGTATGTAACCTATGGAGGTTTCAGTTGAAAGAAAGTCTGATAACCACGGAGGTATCGGTTTGGAGCGAGTCAGATACTCATGGAGGTCTCAATATGAGGCGTGTAAGAGGTCTATGTAGGGTCCCGGCTTGAGGTGAGTCAAATATTCATGTGGTTCGCGATTGGAGGTGAGTTGCGTACCCATTGGGGTCTTAGCTTGATGTGAGCCCGATACTCATTTGGGTCTCATCTTAAATCTTTTCAGGCACCCATATGTCTTGGTCAGAAGCGAGTCAGACACCTATGGGGGTCTAGATTGTTGAGACCGACTATAAATTTGAAAACACTCAAGTTATTATTTATTATATTCTCTTGGGACCATTTTACACATATAATGTGTCATTTCTTTATATGACCTATTAGCATGTCTCATTATTAGATTATCTTAAGCTTCTCATGTATGACTTTATAGTTGCATTTTTTAGACTCGCATTGACTTGCAACAATTAATAACGGTAAAAGAAAAGTTACAAAAAGAAGTATTACTCCATGTATATATAGACCAGGTGGCAAATTTTTCTCCTCACTTGAAGAGAAAAAAATTATTGTTAACAAATTAAACCACGATAAAATATTTTCTACTTCTTTGAAACCATAATTAGAACTCATTGACGATCAATACCTCCCCTAAACTGAACAAGTGTTTGAAGCTTAGCCAACACCTATATTACCTTATGCCCTTTATGTCAATTTTCAGTATAACCTCCGTTAGGTTTATCGAGCGTCGAGTTAGCTTCTGTCTTATTTCGTGTTTCCAAGTGCCAGGAAAGCTTCTTCCCAGTCAGTCGCCTAAGTTTTTTTCTAATCTATAATAGTCAAGGTAAATTATTTTTTTATTCTTTCCTCTTAAATAATTAGGAAAAGGAAAAAATATGGACAAGCTGAAATAAGTTATGGGCCAAAACTCCTACTGATGGGATGTATTTTGAGGAATATAATGGGCAAGATACATTTTCTAGTGACACTCATCATTTCCAAGGAAGAATAAAAAGAATAGGGTACCATGATACCTTCATCAAAGTAGAGAGACCTTAGAATTCTAGGAGGTCAAATAACTACATACTTGTGCGAGGATTACGAGCTAAAGCTAAACCCCTCAATAAATTTCTATAGAGATCCTAAAGGCTGAAACCATTACTACTTCTTCAGATCCTTCATGCCCCAACGAGGTCCCAACTTTTTAAGCTGAGACCTTATCCCATGAGGAATCCTCAATACGAGAGCTAAATAAAAAAGGCGTCGATTTGATAGGAAAAAAAATGAAACCAACGAATGTGTGGCTAGATCTGAAGGCAAGAAGTCAAAATTTATAAAACCTATAAAACCTGATGTATCACCATAGTCCTAAATAAGCCTTAACTCCTCGTTTTACAAAGAATTAGATGCATCCACTCTGATCTAAAGTACATTTCCACACATTGGTTTAGGTGAGGAATTCTATATAATTCTTTTTTTGCTACATGTTTTGTGAGAAACTTCTGATTTGACAAATATTACCAAAGTATTCTTGTATATATTATTTGGGGTTTTGGCTCCCACTAAATCCGAATTGTTTGAGTTTCTAGATATGTGCCCAAGTCTGAAAACTTTCAATACTTGATGAATTGTTATGGCCGATATTATTGCGTTTGTCTTATCGAATATAAAGTTTGAGATAGAGCACTTGATTTCTCTCTATCTTCACCATGAACAAACATTTCCTATTTTACTACCTCACTCTTGAAAACTCACACTAGGTAGTGGATGATATTCCAAAATCTAATAAAAATAGAAGATAATCTTCGTCTTTGTTAGTGGGGCTTAGGAGAGTGGATTTCCTCCAAGTGAAGGAAACTTTTTTTAACCCTAAATAGTTGGAATAATAATAAGAGGTCGAAGCTTGGTCGAATATTTTTTTATCATCAATATTTGACTTACCTTGATAGATCATTATAATTTATTTCATTTCCTTTATTTATAGGTTAATTGTTTTTTGAAAAGTTCAACCGATGTTTCGGTGGAGCTATATATATATATATATATGAAAAGCACTTTTATAAAGTAGGGTAACTGCGCATTAAATCATCAAGAGAATAATTCTATAACTTTTTCACCATATAAAACCTCATGTATTATGTATTTTGGAATATAGATGAGATTTATAACTGATATGGTGATTCTTAGGTCAGTAGCAGACGTATGGGGTCGGAGGGGCGTTGACCCCCTCTTACCAAAGAATATGGTTTAATTTATATAATTTATTTTAGAATCGTACGTATTTGTGAGGAAAAAATTAATTTAAAATTTGAAATAATAATTATATTTAATTAAAATTTTAATTTAAAAATATAAAATAATTGTTATTTTTAGGGAAATTTTTAAATTAAAATTTTAAATAATAATGATTTTAAGGAAATTTTTAAGTTAAAATATTTATAAATTGTAAGATATAGTCTCCATCTACATCTCAATCTCTTCAAAATTAGAACATAAAACTCTATTGATTCTATAAATGTTCTTATTTTTTTTATTCAATTTTTTCAATAATTTGTTTGGATTTTATTTGGTTTAATCTTTCTCTTTTTATATTTCTCTTCCAAAATTGAATTTTTCCTTATATTTATCTTCTTCTGTTGTTCTATATTACTAATTTGATTTAAAAGTTAATTGATCATTGTTTATCAATGAGAGATTATAATTAAATAAATTAAAAAAGAAAGAGAAAACGAATAACATGAAAGAAGATGGAGATTTTAATTAGATTCATTAAAGAAGATGAAGAATTTAATTAATTAAATTAAAAAAATATGAAGAAAAGAAAGAATAAAAGATTTTAATAAAATAAATTAAAACAATATGGAGATTTTAATTAAATAAATTAAGAGAAAAGTATCAATTTTTAGTCCGTTTATTTGTTCCCTAACACACTCAAGTATGTAATACCAAAGTGGTACCTTTTTTTTAGTCTAGTTTCATAAAATACCTAGAATAATAATTTGGACAAAAATACCCTCTAGGGTATAAAAGGGGCCAATTTGGTTGGAACCCACTTTTTTATCCCATAAGCCTGACTTTTGGGCTATCATTCCCTCCAATTTTATTTTTCTAATTTTTTAGAGAGAGAAACACAACACCCGATAGTGAACCAAAAACCTTCAACACAACCGTGAACTAAGCTTTCCGGCAACGATAACACTTTCTGACTCCGATCATCGGTGAGAATACGACATTGCCGGCATCATCTACATTCCGATATACTTTCTGACGCCTTTTTACTCCTACATGTTAGTTTTCTTCTCCGGTGGTGTTTTTTTACCGGACAACACACTGTAACGTCGATAAGTACTGTTGGAGTGTGTTTTTGGTTTCAAAAAGTCATAGCAGACATCAGTCGTGTGTGTTGTTCATGCTTTGTCGATTTCGGCAGTTGTATATAGTTCAGTTTGTATATATGTATGATTTGGTTGTTTTTTTTAAATTCCTGTGTTTGAGATTGAATTAGTTAAGGGTTGAAGATGTTTGTGTGAAAATTGTTGTTCATCGGCAGATGTTATGTTAGTGTAGGTGTTGATATCAGAACATGCCGATAAAGCAAAAGGTGATTTATGGTTCGTTTTACATGAATCGCATCCTCTCAATATTTTGTTGGCCATACCTGCTGCGGAGGATGGATAAAAAAATACAACAATGAGAGATATCCCACAACAGCGAGACAAAAGCATTTACTGCGTGATTTTTGTTTGTGAGTACGCGAAATAAATCATTCAAAAAGGGTATGTTTCTCTGAAGTATGTAAAGGATATGCCCGCTAAAAGGAGAGCTAAAATATTTAAATATTTATTCAATGATTCAAACACAAACCGACGATGGTAGTTTCATTTGATTTTGAAATCGTTTTTTGGGACAATTGTTTAATTGTGTAATTTATTTTAAATTGGATGTTGTTTGTAAGGATCTTGTTTAGACGTTAGTGTTAGGCGAAATGTTTTTATGTCATAGCTAACAATGGTAGAACATGTATTAAATGATTACTCAGAATGTAGTACCAATCACAACTTATCGGCTTGTGGAATTGATAACTGTTTAATATCTAGAAATGCCATTTGTATAGTATTATTAAACATTAGCGATGAAAAATACAAAGCAAACCAGTTATACAGTCACCTACAGTTGGCAATCACAATGTAATTTCACCTTGATATATCTAGCAATTCCTCATAATAATAGAAATGTATTATTATTGTCATATTACGAGCATCTAGCAATGTCATATTACGTGTATCTAGAAATGTACTATTAATGTATCTAGAAAGATCCTGCCATTACTAGTTTATCCAACAATTTAACAATTATTACATATCTAGCAATGTCGTAATTGAACATCTAGCAATGTCATAATAAATTATCTAGTAATTCCATGTTATCGTATATATTAATCATATAAATGGAAATCACAATGACATTTTTTAGACTAGTGTCTATAAATCGGATGGTTCAATTGTAGTAGATACAACCTATCTATCATACTTAATGTAAGATATCTAGCAATTTCAGTTAAGTGCGTATTACAAATTTATAATGTGTATCTAGCAATGTTATAAACGTCTATCTATAAATGTCATAATATGCGTATCTAGCAATCACATCCATGTATCTAGTAAGAAAGAATGTGTTAGGGAACAAATAAACATAAATCACATGGTTCAATTGCAGCAACCCCGTAAATACAAGCTAAAACGCAACGAACTAATCAACATAAATCGCATGGTTCAATTGGAGTAGATACAACCTATCTAGCATACGCAATGTAACATATCTAGCAATGTGAGTTAAGTGTGTACTGCAAATTTATTATATGTATCTAGCAATGTCATAAACATCTATTTAGAAATGTTATAATTAAACAGCAAAATCGCATCATATTCACTTAAATCGCATCTTGTTCCCTAAATCACCAGAAGATTTGGTTAGTTTATTGTAGTGGAATCTATAAAGAAGGAATGCATTAGGGAACAAATAAGTCTATCAATTCTTAAACCAATCTAGCAATGTTTTATGTATACAATCGCAATCTAAAAATTAAGTAACCACGTAAATAGAAGCTAAAATGCAAGGCACTGATCAACATAAATCGTATAGTTCAATTGTAGTAGATACAACCTATCTAGCATATTCAATGTAAGATATCTATCAATGTCAATTAAGTGTGTACGACATTTTTATAACATGCATCTAGCAACGTCATTATTAAAGTATCTAGCAATTACACATCCATGTATCTAGCAATTACACATCCATGCGTTAGGGAACAAATAAACGTAAATCGCATGGTTCAATTGCAGCAACCGCGTATATACAAGCTAAAACGCAGTGAACTAATCAACATAAATCGCATGGTTCGATTGCAGTAGATACAACCTATCTAGCATACTCAATGTAACATATCTAGCAATGTCGGTTAAATGTATACTACAAATTTATTACATGTATCTAGCAATGTCATAAACATTTATCTAACAATTTCATAATGAAGCACATAAATCATATCCTCTCCACATAAAATCGCATCATGTTCCCTAAATCACCAGAATCTGTAAAAACTTACCGAATTCGTTACAGAGCAAGGAAAAAACAAAAAATACGACATCAAATCTAACCTAAACAACTTCTAAACAAGAAAATATCATAATATACATGATTTCATACTAATCGGATTAAGGTAGTTCTGGTTCCACAAGAACGAAAAAACGACATGGTTTCGTAGGCGTATCTCACCTTGAAATGGTTTCACGGTGGTTGAAATTGAAGAGGAAATAAGTTGTTCGACGTCTCATGGTGCTTAAAGATTCACCGAAATCGAAGGACTTCCTGGTTAATCAAAGTTGTTCGCCAGTGAGAATGTAAATCGGTTCTTGGTGGCTGTTTGTTGAAAACGGTGGATTACGGTGGTTAGCAGGTACCGGACGGTGGTTTAGGGTGGTTGACTGGATGTTGCTAGTGGTTGGCGGCGATCGAGTGATCATATATAACTTACATATATAAGAAAACTTACATAGTACATTTACTTATTTTTTTAGTTAGCAGATTTGTATTTACTTCAATTATATCTTTTAAAATATATATATTAAATAACAATTTTCATTTTATTCTTTTATATTTTTAAAAATATTTTTTAATTAGCAATATATTATGATTTGCATTTATAAAATAATTAATTCTATTTTTAAATATCCTTACCCACTGTTAAACAATATATATTGAAATATTTTTTAATTCTTTTCAATAAAATAATTTATTTGTATTAATAATTATAGAGAGACTTATATATAAAGGCCCATTATACAAAGTTATTACGAATAAAAGCCTAAATGTTTTAAGAGACTTTATACCTTAATTACCCTTTTATATAAAATCCAGTAACCAACTTATTTTTCTTTCTTTTTTTTAATTCTAATTTTTAAAGGTTTCCATCTTTTAAACCATAACTCGGAAAAAGAATCCAAAAATACCATTGGTTTTGTTTTTTAAGACGAACAAAACTAGTACCACTCATGACATGTTTTGATTTTTTTAAAAAAAAATATTTTACACACTTTTCTCAGTTATATGGTTTCGCAAAGTGACTCGTTTCACATCTACCAAAATAAAAAAGGTTTCGCATCTATCAAAACAAAGAGGTTTCTCATCTAGAAAAATAAATAAGGTTTCACATCTATCAAAATAAAAAAGGTTTAACATCTATCAAAATAAAGAAGGTTTCACATCCACCAAAATAAAGAAGGTTTCGCATTTATTAGAATAAAGAAGGTTTCGCATCTAATGAATAAAGAAGGTTTATCATTTATAAAAAATAAACAAGGTTTCACATCTATCAAAATAAAGAAGATTTCGCATCTACCAGAATAAAGAAGGTTCTGCATCCATCAACTAAAGAAGGTTTAACATCTATCAAAATAAAGAAGATTTAGCATCTATCAAAGTAAAGAAGGTTTTGCATCTATCAAAATAAAGAAGGTTTCTCATCTATTAAAATAAAGAAGGTTTAGTATCTATCAAAATAAATAAGGTTTCGCATCTTCTTCGTTTACCCTTTAAATTTAAAAAATTTAAAAGTCTGTATCTTTTAAACCGTAACTCAGAAAAAAAAAAATCTAAAAATATTTTTGGTCTTATTTTTTTAAGACGAACAAAACTAGTACCATTCTTGATATGTTTTGATTTTAAAAATTTTTATATTTTATCATTTCTCCATTTCATTACTTTATATATCTCTTAGTTTCTAAGACTATTTAAATCACGAATCTCGAAATTTGGTGCTCCAGACTGTTGAGTTCTTCTCCGTCGTTGACATTGTTATCTCTTAGTTGTTGTTAGCCTCGGTAGTGTATAATCGACCACCACCGACAACGAGGCGACTAACAACACCGTCGCGAAAGCCGATAACAATGACAGTGAGTCTCACATTTTGAGAGTTCTTTCGCGAAAAGCCAAAACTATAAATGAAAAGGTTGTATGAGACGGTTTTCAGAGATTAGATTCATCGGGGTTAAAGGGAAACCTTATATTTCTAGTGAGTAGGGGTATAAAGGGTATTAGTAGGTCTTCAATGATAAATATTTGACTATAACATATCTTTTTTGGAGAATAATGAAAATATGGAGCTTAGGTCGATAATAGTTAGGATTTGGGGTCTTAAATGGTACTTTACCCTAAATTATATTTGATACAAATTTGATTTTATTTTTATATAAGTTTTTTATTTTATTTCCATAATTTTAAAAAAATATCTTTTACCTAACAAATTTTATTTTATTTCATCTATTTTCAAATATATCTCATTTTGTTATATTTTGTTTTATTAATATATTTTAAAATAATATATTAAAAATATTAAGATTTATTGTTAAATATTATTTTTATATGAAACATTTTTTAAATGATAATTTAAAATTAATAATAAAACCATTTTACGACGAAGAAATTAGGTATAATGACTTTTATAAACTTTAGTGTAACCCCTCTATTTTAAATCCTGTTGGATCCGCCACTGTCTTTAGGTTGCTCCTTCTGAGGATTTGCTCATGTTTACCATTGGATACCAAGAAAATGAGTAAAATTTGAAAGGTCAAACACCATTTCCAAAATGGTAAAATAGAGGCCTTTCATAAATTAAAACACCAACGATGTTGAAACCTATGAAATGAAGGTGAAAAAACGTATAGCTTCAACAAGTCCCTTTTTTATTCTTAGTAAGATAGGGTTCCAAACCTGCGCTCCCGCGACGTAAGGGCGATTCTAAAAATAGAATAGAGTAGAATAATAGAATGGTTGGCTTTTTATTCAGGTGCTCTTCTGTCTTCGGAGGTTTGGTTTGTGCGATTGGAAAGCTCAGCTGGGAAAGTTGCTGAAGGTTTAACTAGAGAAGTTGATTCAAATAGCGATGAAAATTTTGGAAGCCCAAAAGATCCTCCCGGCTAGTCGAGCCGCTCAGGGGAGTTTGAAAGTGATATATACCAAAAGGAAATCCAAAAGGCCATGTTATGCAAGTAAAAGACTTAAGTCAAGTTTTGTTAGGTCTACAAATTCTTCAGAGTTATATTATATCTTCTGATAAGTATTTAGTCGATGTGTGCACCTATCATGTCTACATCGAGCTTAAGGTAAGATACATTATACTTGCATATCTCAACACTTAAGTTCAATTGTTACTTGAGTGGTACTTACTTTTAGTTTGATATTTTGTGCAAATGACGTATAATACGTTCAAAATCATTCAAGGGATACCTGATGATCACAACTTGGAGATTCCTAAATTTTCAAGCTTGATGTAAGCTCTAAAAAGTATAAATGATACTGAATAGGTTAAAGCAAAATTCAAGAGAGAGACATTATTAAAATAATTTTTGGAGGTAACTAATAAAAAGTTAGTTATAGAATCAAGAACTCTCCAAGAATGAAAATGCTAACTTTCTGTTTTTTCCTTCTTTGATCCTTCATCTGCTCACTAATTGGAGAGGGTGATAGTTCCTCGAGGTTTCATGGATCCACTGATCATGAGCTGTTTTTCCCGGTATTGAATCCTCACCCTGATCAGCCAAGGATCAGGAACAATCCAACCTTCGAATCTGCAACAAATTTGGAAAAAGAGGCAGATAATAAGAAGACTTATGCTAATATCTTTAAGTGTAACAATAACATAGTTGTTCATAATAATGTCTCAAGATCTTTTGTAAATGATGAGGTCGAAATCAGATTCGAGGAGAAAGATTTGGGAAATCTCCAAAGGGTAGCGAAGCACACTTTAGTGGGGAAGTTCGCGACTGGAAAGCCAAGTTTTGCAATTGTGAAGGCTTTCTTGGATAATTTCTAATTTGTTGGAGAATATAATGTCTCTGCCTGGGAGTTTCATCATATATTTATTGAATTCACTAGGATGGAGGATCTTACTAACATTTGGGGAAGAAATGTCTGGTAGGTTGGGGTTAAGAGTATGAGGTTACTAGACTGGTCTCCAAAATTCAACCCCAATATGGAGAACCCTAAAACTCCAGTCTATATAGATCTTCCTGATCTTCCGGAATTCTTGTATAGTGAAATTACAATCCTAGAAGTAGCTAAAACCATTGGGACTCTGTTAAAGGTGTGGGTTCCTACTAACAATAGAGTTAGATAAAAAAATTGCAGGATCTAGGTCATAATTAATGTATCCAAACCTCTCCCGAAAGGTATAAAAATTTCATTTGGGACTCAGAGTTTCTGGGAAAAGCGTTTATAACAATTTTAATGAATACTACAAAGTGTATTCTCACCTTGGACACTCTGAGAAGAATTGCAAAAAGAACCCACAAATGAACCCTGTGATTCGTGACAATCTTTTACTCCCCAAAAATAATGATTCTTTGGTCCCTGCATTCAAGTTGAAGGCCACTAGTCAAAATGTTAAATTTATTATTGTGAATAAAGAAAATGAAGACTCTATGGTAAATATTGAAATGGAAATACTGATGATTTAGATAAAGGTACTCTACCTTCTAGTGTTGAGAACATAGAGATAATTGAGGCTCTCTATATGATTGAACTGGGGCCTTCTAAGGATGACTTCAAATCTGATTCCTCTCTGCTAGTTCCTTCTTCTCCAACCAAGGGAACAACTGGTAGTCTTCCTGTTTCACCTATAAACAAAAATTCTATCAAGAATACTGGTGGTAAGATATTTGAAATAAAAAAAACTGAGAAAGGTTAAAGCTGTTAGCTCCAAAGGAATTATTTCCTCCAAATACGTACAACACAAAAGTGTTGCCAAAAACCCTAAACATTCTAAATTATTTCTATCATAAACTGGAATATTTGAGGGATTGGTAACAAGCAAACGCAATCAAGATTAAAGTATCTAAGGAGGTCAAAGAATGTGGAGTTTACGGTTCTTCAAGAACCAATGGTCTGTGTTTCCAAGTTGGAATCTAATTTCTAAAAAATTGGGGTTTTAGAATTTTATTAGTAACATCAGTATTAAAATTTGGGTTTTGTGGAAGGGAAGGTTCCTGGTGGATGTCATTGCTAATGATGATCAGTTTCTTCATCTCAAAATCAGTCATAGTGTTTTTGCAAGAGAGTTCTATGTCACAGCCATCTATGCTAAGTTTACCAGGGTTTTGAGGAGGTCTTATGGGATAAGCTTAAGAACATTGTTGTTGGTGATAAATAGTAGATTATTCTAGGGGACTTTAACATTATTGCATTCCCTGAAGAACTTCTAAATTGATCTACTAACTGTGCTGCTAGTATGGATGATTTCAACGATTTTATCCAGGATTGTTTTCTAATTGATGCTGGTTTTACAGAGAATAAGTTTACATGGTCTAATGGACGAAAGTATAGAAGGCTGAACAGGGTTCTTTATAATGGGAATTGGTTGAATTATTTTGATAACACCAAAATTATTCATCTGCCTAAGACTTGTTCAGGCCATTCTCCATTGCTGATTTCTATCTCCTCTTCTACATCTAAAAGGGCTTCTTCTTTTAAGTTTCATAATATATGGTGTTTACATAGTGAGTTTTATATTTTTGTTGAAGGTTGCTGGGCCAGGGAAGTTACTGGGTTTCCTATCTACAAGTTCTGGTCATTGAAAAATCTTAAAGCTAGTCTTAAGGTTTGGAACAGGTCTATTTTTGGAAATATATTTGATTCTATTAAGCTCGTTGAGGAAGAGATTGCTAGGCTTGAAGCTAATCTTCAGGATGATAATTCTAGTCCCAACAGAATTCTGCTTGACAAGGCCAAATCTGACCACCTCTTGTTGCTGGATCGCAAAGAGGCTTGCTGGATTCAAAAAACCCACATTAACTGGTCTAAAGATGGAGATAAGAATACATTCTTTTTTCCATAATTTTTTGAAGAGAAGGCACAAGAGGTCCTTCATTTCTCGTATCTGGGATGGGGCTAAATGGGAGGAGGATCCTAATACTATTGGGGATTTGGCTGTTAATCATTTCAAAACCATTATTTTAATCTCCCTAATCCCCGGAACTCTAATGTTTTGCTAAACTTCATTCCTAAACTAGCCACTGAGGTTGATAATACTATGGTGATGAGTGTTCCTGAGGAGTCAGAGGTTTATGATGTTATAAAGAGGTTGTGTTCTAATGGAGCTGGTGGCCATGATGGTTTTAATGGCCACTTCTTTAAGACTTGCTGGCCTATTATAAAGCTGGACCTTTGTGAGGCTATTAGGGACTTCTTCATAGAGGGTCCTTGACCTAATGGTATTTTTGCTACTGTTTTGTGTTTAATCCCTAAAGTGGTATCTCCTAAATAGTGGAAGAAGTTCAGACCAATCGGTCTGACTACGTATTTCAGCAGGATCGTCTCTAAGCTTATTAACCACAGCATAACCACGATCATACCTAACCTAATTTTTGCAGAACAGGGAGCTTTACTAAAGGGAGGTCTATACATGATAATATCATGATAACTCAGGAATTAGCTGGGGATCTTTCTATCAAGACCATATGGGGTAATATTATGTTGAAGGTGGATATGGAAAAAGCCTTTGACAGATTGGATCACACTTTTCTCTTAAGTGTGTTGGCCTCTTTTGTTTTCAGGTCTGATTTCCTCAGATTGATTGAGAGAAATATTGACAATTGCAGCTTCTCTATTATGGTTAATGGTGTTTTGAAAGGCTACTTTAAATCTAATAAGAGCTTAAGACAGGGTGACCCCTTGTCACCCAGTATGTTCATTCTTTCCCAGGAATATCTCTTAAGAAGTCTAAAAGATCTTTCTACTCAAGTGACTACTACTAGATTTAAAAAACAGAGGGGGCTTGGACATACCTTGCCTGAGCTTTGCTGATGACATCCTGATTTTTTGCAATGGCTCCACTAATTCTGTCAAAAAGATCATGAAAATTATCAGTCATTATGAAGAGACTTCTGGCCAGCTTGTCAATAAAGATAAATCCAGAGTTATCATACCTAAGAACTTCTCTACTCAGCAAATAAGAAGACTTGAGTTGTTGTTGGACTTCAAGCACAACTACCTTCCCTTCAAGTACTTGGGCTCTGTAATAAGTAATAAAAGAAGAGTTAGCAACTTTGAACACATCATAGCCAAAACCAGGAATAAAATTGTTGAATGGGATTATAATAATCTCTCTTTTGGAGGAAGACTGACCCTCATTCTGTCTGTTCTTAATTCCTATCATATCTTTACAGTTTAAAACACTACTATCCCTAAAACTGTCACCAAAAGGATTGAAGTTTAATATAACAAGTTTCTTTATGGGTCAAAGGCTGAAAAAGTATATGGTCCCTGGTGTAAGTGGTCTAATATTTGTAAGAACTACAAAAATGATGGTCTAAATGTAAGAAGGATCAGGGATATGGAGGAAGTTTTTTATCTTAAATTGTGGTTTAACCTGAGAAGTAAGAATTCTCTTTGGTCCAAGCTTCTGAATAAACTGGGAATATTGTTTAGAGATTTCTGGATAAACTCTGAAGTCTTGTTTTAACAATTTCATACTGAAATTATTTTGGTGGTTCTCCAAAATTTTCAACCGGATAAAATCAGAGCGTATTCTTTTGAACAAAGAGAATGAATATTTTTATTGTGATTTTCTTTTTTCACAGAACCATACTAATTTATTCAACCAAAATACTCAAACTGTAAAACAGTTTGATGTCCAAAACAGTTCAAATTTCAAATGATAAAACCGACCAAAAATTCAAATTCAAATTAATTTTCCAAATTCAAATTTCTATGAATTTTCATAATAGTCTTATCATTCTAATAAATTTAACCACGGCTAGGCTCCGCCCCATGGACCCAACTAATCATAATATATTCTAACAAGCGTGTACTTGACCCACTTGTTCTTTAATATATTACGACTACATTGGTCGACTAGTCAATCCAATTACACTAAAATATCCAACAATCTCCCCCCATTTTAGTGCAATTCTTGATTAACTAAAACAAAATCACAATAAATAACAAATTTATGCATAGATGAAATATCATGACGATTGAATTTCATATTAGTATATTACACATTTCAAACATTCGAATATCAAGGTATCACTAAGGATTGAACCTTTACTATCCATAATGAATACTCGAAGATAATATACACATAAATTTACATTCTTAAATGTTCTCACTTGACATTATTTTTACTAGCCTTGCGTCCTTATCCTTCTTATGCATATCAAAGCCAAGTCCTAGCTTCTTGAAGCGGTTAAAAATCATGCTTAAATAGGTAAATCTTTTACTCTTGCACATGGATATGCAATTTTTCGAAAGAACTATTAAGAAGATAAACTTCAACCTCCACAACTTGCATGTCTGAACACATACTTTGGGATAATAGTACTAATGTGTTCCAATCTTTAGATGTTAAGCTTTACACATTGAATTCATCACCTAATGTCATATTAGATGGGAATTGGGTATCTTAACATGAGAGATTTTAAATGGACTTTAATCACATCCCAATAACCGATTGTGCACAAGATCTTTACTCAACCCTTTGGTTAAATAATTGGCTAAATTATATTGAGTTCTCTCAAACCCTACTGAAATAACATCATATGTGATGCGCTCACGAATCATACTTGTCTAACACCTAAGTTTCTAGACCTGCCTTCGTAAACTTGTCTATAGACATTAGCCAAGGCAGTTTCACTATCACATCCGATAGATTTAGGTGATATCTTTTGGGCCACAACGTAATTTCATACATTAAATTTATTAGCCACTCATCTTCTTTACTAGCTGTTGCTAATGCCACAAACTTAGATTTCATTGTTGAATCAGTAATTCAACTTTGTTTCTTAGATTCCCAAGAGATAACAAGTCCTCCAAGTATAAATATACATCCACTAGTGAAGGAGTGGACTTCCATATTCGAAATATAACTCACATCCGAATTTACTACTAAGCTTTCCAGCAACAGATTTAATATTCGGCCTAGTGCTAGTCATGACATACATATACGAAGAAGATTCTTGACTTCCTCCAAATCTTTCATCTCAAAACTAGATGATAAGTATGTCTTGATTTCATCAACCTGATTTTGGTCAGTACCAAAAATCAACACATAGACAAACTATAACTTCTTTACTAGAATTATCAATATACTATATACACACTTGTGTGCGTGATTAAACATAAAACCATCCGATAATATCACATTATCAAATTTGTTTTGCCAATATTTTGGTACTTGGTTCACATAATATATTTTACAATAAACTAAATATAATAGCAGTGCTTATTTAAATTGCATATAAAACTAATGCAGATTTTCTAGTATATAAATTTAAGTCAGTGCTATAACTGCATATAAAACTAATGCAGATTTTTTAGTATATAAATTTAACTGTCAGTGCTATAAACTGTTATTATATTTAAACTGCATATAAAACTAATGCAGATTTTCTAGTATATAAATTTAACGATCAATGTTATATACTGCTATTATATTTAAACCGCATATAAAACTAATGCAGATTTTTAGTGCATGCAAAACCTTGTAAACCTATAATTTTGTACTGTTTTATACAAGTGCAGAAGTACTTGTTAATAATAATTTAATGATCGCCTTTAAATTTACATGTAATTAAAAATATAAAACCAATGGAATGCATGCACATTTTTACACTTTTCAGACACATGCAAAAATATTCCCATTAAAAGATAAATAAACTTCCAATATGCATATGTTTCTTCTTTTATATTTTCCATGCACTTCTTTTACATGCAAAGTTCATTCAAATGAATTACGAAACAGAACTACTAACTTTCACTTGTCATTATCTAGTTTTAACATTTTTAATTAAAAACTTAATTGCCGAAAAAATTATACATACAATCAAACAAACAAACTGCACCATGCAATATTCTTTCAATCACAGTTTTTCAAACCTTGAAAACAATAACAGTTAACTCAGTAATTGTAATAGTAGTTAATGAATTAATGTCCATTGGTGCATGACGGTTAAATATTTCATTCAAAAGTTTGTTTATGTTTGTACAATAATTAAATACTTTTGTTTAAAAGTTTTCATTCTTTCGCAAGATAATTAAATATCCATGTTTAAAAACTTTATATAAATTTCATGACAATTGAATACTCTATGAATGTTATATTGATACAAATACTTAAAATTTGTCTAATGATGAGTCCAGATTTTCTCACCACTCATTGTGGGAACCGGACAGGGGCAATTCGGACAAAAACCACCCACTGAACCATCCGAATATGACTAATGTATTAAAAACTAAATCACTTCATGACTAAGCTAATTACTTACTTGCTTAAATATTAATGGGTCATTCAACTCGACCTGAATCCATAAGTTAACCCGAAAGCCCATGTGGCCCATAATTAATGGTATAAATATCCAACCACTTTCATTAATGAGGGTAATGAACATTTAATACAACCAGGAAACTCCAATCTCTCACTACAAACTATCCAAACATTAAATACCCTTGAAATATCACAAAAATCTAGACAAAATTACCTCCAGTTGAAAATAAACCACACCATCTAACATAAGGTTATTACTTGCAAACAAGTTGCAGGAACAATTATTTGTATACAATCACTGTCGATTCTTATGTTTGATTTCGAGAGGCTTCGATTTCTTGAGTAAGCTATTGCGGTGCAGCATCTAAATCAGAAAATTTTGAAGAGCAGCTAGAACTTCTTCGGATAGCTCTGCGGGAGGAAAAACTATTGGTATTGGTCGAGGAATAAGAGCTAAGGAAGTTGTAGGAATGGTAGCCTCATGAGATCTAGGTTCAGAGGTAGCAGGTGCAGACCTTCTATTGAATTTATGCAAATGATCTTGGAGATCTTGAATGAGGGATCTTCTTCTCCAGCAAGCTCACGTGATTCATTAAAGTTGATAAAGTTGTCAGAATCGCAGGGATCATCACCTTGGTCATCTTCTACAACAATAGTTTACCTTTTCTGATTGGTAGCATCTGCGACATTTACTTTATTTTCCTTTTGATGACTCTGTTGATTCTCTGCAACTATAACTTCGTTGTCTTCTGACCGTATTTCTTCGACAATTTTTACAGCTTTCTTTTTCCCTTTCTTTTGGGGACTTGTCTTTGTTGTGCTTTTTGTTTTCAAATGAGTAGTGGTTTTCTTCTTTTTTGGAGAAGATTCATCGTATATTCCTTCTTCGATAGTTGAGAAAGTGGTTTCTTTCTTTTTTTATTTCAACCTTTTTTGCTTCGGATTTGTTGAAGGGCTAGCGCCATATGTACTAGCTGCCTTGTTATTCTTTTTTGCCTTCTTCTTTTGAGGGACGTGGTTATCCGATCTATTGCAAATTGGTAAGAATACTTTACAATCAGAATAGACTAACTTTGTGATAGCTTGTCGAGGGTTGGTTGATCCATCAAATTTTGAGGAGGAAGAGCTCCAGATGTGATCGGAAATAGATGACTGTTGAGGAAGTTCATGGGTTCAAAGGCTGTGCGAAAAGCATAATTCCATTACTTTTCATCCCATACAGCAAGCTAGACAAATATCTCTTTTTCCTTTTCCTGATAAATTGCGTAGCGTCTTGAAATTTCTGTTTGGAATAAGGAAGTTGATATTAAACAAGGATAACATCTATTGAAAATGCAATTTAAAGAAATAATGTTAAAAGACCTACGACTACTCCTCTAGACGAGGTTCAATCTTGATGGGTTGACTTCAGATATAACTTTACCGTTCTCCAACACTCCTGAAATAAAGATGAATTTATGCTTCCAAAATTTGTATGCTTCCAGTAGATCGTCGATTATTTTTAAGTCATCATCCAACGTGAGATAGTAAAACGAAAGCACTTATCCCTTTGACAATTTGGTTAGAGAAATAAAATCTTGGATGCATATCGGAATTTTGGATAAACGGGATGCCATGATCACAAAAAGCAGCGTGAACTATTGATTTGGTATCACTTGGGTTGGACAGAGATTCAAAAACTCGAAGTATTCCATTAGCACGGGGTCTAGTAGAAATCGCAGACCCAGTTGATAATATTTAGGTAAACCACTTGTTCGTCTTTTTTACAGTCTACGGGTATTTCTCCTTCTTTAGGAAGACAAATTGTAATGTTGTCTCCCATTCCCCGCTGCTTCTTGAGATCACTTACTTGGTTTTCCTTGTAGATAGTATATTAAACGATTTTAGAGCCACTATATAGTTAGCATCGAGAGATCTCAAATTCTCACCTATTAATGCATGCTCCTCCTTGGAAATCATGATAAAAGCTTTCTTTTTCCTCGGTTTACAGGTTTTTTCTTACGCAGTATTTTCCAATTCCTATGAAGCTTCTTCTATGTATCAGCCTCATTATTTGACTGAGTAGTTTCGGAATCTCCTTCTCCTTCAGATGCCCCATCCACAAATTGAGGAAGGTTACTTAAGGGGTTTTGTTGAGGCGATATCGTTATCTCAACAATTTTCCTCAGGGGAAGAGAAGAGGTTGATGGATTTGAAGTAAGATTCATGTTTGAAGTTACCATAGTGTATGGTCTTCGTAAAAAGACCAAATAGAGCTTTGCTTATTAATCTAACCGTCCTATATTCTTCTGCTCTCTCACTGATGCAAAAAAAAATCGTAAGCTCCGAAGACGTTGTTCTCTGATTTTGGGGATTTGGGTTCTTTAGGTATTTTGGCTTTACATTTTCTGGATTTTTTACGCTTTCTCATAAACTGGATGAAGATTGAACGGAAAATAATTTCATCTAGGCCATTAAATAAACATAAAATACCACAAAATAATTTCTGACCAACTCTAGATTTATCTTTATGACTAAAAAATTTGCTTTTAAATTCATATATGCCAACTAGGACTACACGAGACAATTTATGAGACTTTAGCATTATGTACATTGTTCATGCTTGAAATTTCATGCTTCTTAATATCATAAATTTTGCTCTTGTTATCGTCACTATGCATTTTACAAATGTTAGAATCTATAGGTTTATCCTCTTTCAAACCATAGGTCTTATAACAATTCAAGGAACCAATATTTTCATTGTTAATGCTTGAAAGTTCCGGCTGCTCAAAATGAACGACTTTGTTCTTGTTATCTTCATTATTCAATTTACCAATGATGGAATCTACACATTTAACCTCTTTTACACAAGAGCTATCATTTTTTATGTAATTTCATCAGCATGATCAAGTCTCTGTTCTGGCTGAGTTTGATCTCAAGTTGACACACCAGCTAAAGTTTATGCAGATGTATCTATGGAAATGAAAAAAAAGAAACATATCTAGTATTCATGAGTTATGGGTAAATATTATATATAACAAATTAGAAACATATAAAGTTATGTAATGTTTCCATGAAATAGTATGTGTTAAATAATATATATATATATATATATATATACATCAACAAAAGCTTTGGCTTGAACTAAACACAATGTATAATGCAATAATAAATCATAAGTGCATCATTGCAAGATCATAAGCAAACATATATATATATATATAACAAATTAGAAAAACATAAAAATTATACGATATATAAGTGATAAATAATAGGCACACCAATGAAATATTTGACCAGAAGAATACATAATGTATAATGTCATGATAAGATATAAAAACATCATTACAACACTGAGCATGATACAGAAAGAAGATAAAAAACAATCAATGGTGTGAAAATTATGCATATAAGCTAAAAGTTGCCTCAAAATACGTTTGTTAATAAATCCATAACTGGCTTTCCAAAAAAGGATAAATGCAAGAATTTAACATACATTTTTTAAAGCTTAAATTACATAAAACTACCAATTTAAAGCTAGTATGCATGGAATATTTAAACTGACTGCATTTTAATATAAGAATATATTAAAACACGAACACAAGTAAATGAAATATTAAGTTTTACAAGACAAAAGTAATGAGAATTCAACCATAATGATCATATATTCATAACAGATACTGTCTTAGAAAACCATAATGAACCTATCATAACCAAATTGTCATAACACTCAATTTCAAAGTTACTATTACAGCTGTTGGAGCTTTATTTGGCTGTCGTTCCTTCTCTGGGCTTCGATTGGACAATACTTCTGATTCGAGTCTTTGGTTAGTTGTGATGATGCAAGTCTCTGCAAGGAGTGTTGCTCTTGGTGAAGGCAGTTGTTTGCTGTTGAGGTTCTTTGCTGATATCAGATTGTGTTTTAGCTTTGGCTGAGTTTGAAGATTGAGCATTAGTTTGTTAATTGATGTTAGTGAAGGCTGTTGTTTGTTTGAGTTTGAAGTTTGAGCTATGGATTGGCTGTTGTTGGCTGAGATTGAAATTTGAGCTCGTGTGTTTGAAGCTCAAGTGTTTGGCTAAAGGGTTGATTGGTCTAAGTGCTGCTGATTGAGCTATGAATTGGTTGTTGTTGGCTGAGATTGAAGATTGGGCTCGTGTGTTTTAAGCTTGTAAATGGCTGTAATTTGTTTAAATTTCCAAATTGTGCTTTTGGAGGGAAATTTCCCGCCTTTGTATCCAACTATATTTCAATTTGTCAAATAAAAGGTCTTTGCTTAAAAAAAGTTACCATTATAACTAATCCATGAGCTCAAAAGGAAAAGTAGTCTACACATAACAAAAAATAATGACATAGATATTTTATACTATAAACTCCTTCCGTCGGTACTCTATCTAAAAATCTTTTTGGTCAAAGAGCTATATGTGGTATGAGCATTTCACATCAATCCAATTCCTAACAAATTGTACCCGTCATAACGCAAAAGATCGAAACACAAATATGTAAAGAGGAATTCATTAATTATCGAAGTATATGTACGAAGATCTGATATATTCTAAGTACAATGTACTACAGAGTATACATAGAATAGCACATCAGATTGTAATGGTAAATTAACCAAAAACCCCAAGTATCATGCTTGGTCGTAGAATAAACCAAACAAAAAACTGTTTTCTAGTATTTATGACTTATAAATATCTAAGACAAAACAACAAAAGCTTATGTAGAAATAAAAAAAATATAAAACATAGTTCGAATTGTTCATGATACTCAATAAAATAATAAATTAGTGTATCGTAACTTAACCAAAATTTTCATGGACATAGAGCGACAATTATCTAAATAAAGTGGTGTATTTCTTAATTGAGAGAGATCTGAATGTAAGAAGAAAATATGCATATGATGATTTAAATTATCTTGATCTAAAGTTTCTTTTTGTAAACCAAGGTTAAAGATAATCACATCTTAAGATTTTTTTTAGAGAAAGACTAGAATTACCGAGTATAGAAGTACACGGCCATCCTCTATTTTCATCTTGAACAAGAGTAAAATAATTATTAAATAATACAAATATGAGATCATAAGGAAGATTACTGAGGTCACATTCTCTCAAAGCTTGAGTTTGTACAAAATAATTGTCTTATCACCTACATTAGGACGAAACATCAAAATTCGTATCTCTTTGGACAAAAAAAATGGCTGAAAAGCTTCCCAAAACTAAGCTTCGCCTTTCGATCTCATAAATAAAAACCACGAGGTGGCTTAACTAAACAAAAATTTGAGATCAAGAGAAATAAAAAGAATCTAGAAGTTGAGAAAGTAAGTTGGCGAGAGAAGAATAATCAAAATAAAAGAAACCTAATGCGAGAGAAAAAAATTTATATATAAGTTTATTTATGGTTATTGACTTTGGTTCCAAAACGGTTCTCAGTTTGGTACCAAACCGAACAGATACTTGTTGGTAATCAAAAGCGGAACCGATTCGGTATTACAGGAACCAAACTAAATCATTTATTTCAGCTTGGTTCGATTTTGGGTTATGGTTAAAATGTTTATACCTATTTACGAAAAAGAGTGTTTCAAATGTTCAAGCTTGATGGTAGGGCCTTCTTTCATCGTCCACCAACATGTAGGTCCCTGCTTTGATATTTTTCGAGACCTTATAAGGTCCTTATTAATTGTTTCCGAGCTGTCATCCATATGATAATTAGTGTGTTAGAAGACCTATCTAAATATTATATCCCCTCCTCAAAATGGACTCGAGACAGATACCTACTTTGTATAAAAGTCTTACGATGTTAGACTTTGATATTAGCTTTAGTTATTTATTTTGTAACATCTAACTCATCCTTCGATGTTGTTTTTTCTAAAATAATTATCAATTCAAAAAGAAAGTAAGACGGTTTTGACAGGGATGACGTCATTCATACCATAAATTAGTCTAGAAGGTGTTTCCTTAACAATCATTTGATGGATTGTTTGATATGTCCATAAAACTTATTATAAATAATTAGATCACTTTTCTGCTGACTGTTCTAAATTATTATTTAGCCCAACAATTAGAATTTGGTTCGTTCATTCTACTTATTCATTAGCATCTGAACATAAATATGTTGAAAATATGTTGCTCAATAAGTCCTTAGAGCCTTAGCGCTCTAAGCCATTCACTAGTATCGGTTGGGCGACATTTTTATGTTTAACTGAGAGTGGCATAATATCGTTCACTATTATAGATTTTTTTAATATGGTGTCGGCGGGCTAAAACCTACTTTAAATTATGGAGGGTAGATATTGTTGATCCCTCCCAGGTTATCTTTCAAATAAAAGTTAGACATGACAAAAATATATATTAAATAGTTCACTATTTAGGTGTCTTATTAAAACCTTCTTGCACCACCATGATAAGAAGGAGTTCTCTATTGAACATTACATCCAAATTACAAAAGTTACAAAGTAGAGTAAAACAAAAGAGTTATAAGTTTACGACAAATAAATTTTCAAATTTTCAAGTTCTATGGGTGGGGGTTCATTCATCATCGACCAACTTGTAGGTCCTTTCTAAGTGGGTACGAGTTTGTCATCCTTAGGATCTTTAATGTGTTGGAAAATCTTTATGAATATCATATCCCCAACCTTGAACTCCCAAACGCAGACTTGAACGAGTACCTACTTTGTATTAAGGTCTTTTAATGATGGCTCTTAAGATGAACTTTAGTAGTTTTTTATTCTTTCACATCTAACTCAGCCATTATCATTGTTTTTACTAGAACTCAAGGGTGTCAGGTAGTTCAACTAGATGCCACAATATGATGATGAATTTCTTAAAATGAAGAACCACATGGCTTCCTCTGATGTACTCGCATGTTCGAACTCATGTGATACTCTTTATTTATATTTGCCTCTTTTTCTACTACATTTTCAAGACAATCTTAATAAAAGAAGAATTAACCATTTGTCGAGCTATTTATTAATTCATCATAACTCCCGAAACTTGGCATATACAATTGGAAAAATTAGCACTTGCTCTGGCGGTGGCTTCTAAAACGATGAGACCATACGTCAAAGGCTATATAGATGCAGATTAAACATATTTTACATTGAGGAATGTCCTCCAAAATCTCGACATATTCGTCAAACTAACACGATGGTCTGTAGAGCTAGGAGACTTCGACATCAAGTTTCAACCATGAAATTTCATTAAAGATTATACTCTTTCAGACTTTCTCAACGAATTTCACCACAAAAAAACCAACCCTCTAAAAGGATAATCGCGAATTAATATGGACAGTCCACAGTAACTAATGATCAAACAATCAGGGCTCTGGAGGTGGCAATCAGCTTACATCTCCCTCACGGGAACCTTTTCATAGATTTATCAAGTTTGGATTCCTTGCCTCAAATAATGAGGTTGAAATGAAATAACAATTCAGAGCTTTGATTTTCCCATTTTGTGGGGTATGTTGTGTAATATTTCTCACTGACTCACGACTAGTAGTCAATCATACTTTAGGATAATATAAAGCTAAAAATAAACCCATATCCTATATCTAGCGAAGTTACAACTCAAGATCTTAAAATTTAAACACATAAAATATGAGCAGGTATCACAGTCTAAAAACAAAATAGTCGATGTATTTGCTTCCACTAGATGCTACAAAGCCAAACTATAGATAATTATGTAAGAAATATCTTCATATTCCAACCAACATGAATCAAGACCTTTTAATCAACTTTTGAGACTATGGTCATCAATACCAGTTTTGCAAAATCCAATCTGATCTTATCTTATAAAAATAACACTTCCAAATTATAAAGGTGAGGTAAAAAATGTCAAAATATGTGAACATATCTTATATGGACAGTGAATTCCAAGGTATAATATCAAAATGCATTAAGTGACTCGAGAGTAATATCATCATAATTGGCTCTTATCATAATATCAAACAATGCAAAATGCTCATATATCAGAGGACCTACCATGCAAAAGGGCTTTCACGTCAAAGCATCGAATGATCAAAGTGGCTCCCGAGTTTAAGAGCACCCAGTCTATGAAAATGGACTTCCAGTTTATAGCACCATATGTATGCCCTCATGTCAGGTTCCCTCTATATTTGAGAATGACCACCTTGAAAGAGATTTCCAAAAAATTAAATTTTATGAAAACACGTAAAAACAATTTAAGCGACATATTACTTCATATTCCTTAAAGTTTGTCATATTTATACACAAATTCAAAAAAAAAGCTAGCCAAAACCAAACGGAATTTAACCGAGCTATAATCATTGCTGCAACAGAATGAGCAACAAAAAGATTTTGTATACTAAAATAGCAACAATCATACGTCTCAATATGCATCCAACATGCATAATTTACAAGGAAAATACATATATATGGGCAAAACAAACAAAATCTCTCTTAAATAGAGCATACCCATATATGGCAGCAAAAAAATAAATCTTGTTTCATAACTGATAAGAAACGCATGAGATAAAATACACAAAATAAAGAAAACAAAAAGTTCATCTGAGAGAAACTTGGTTTTATTAGTAAATCTATAACCACACAAAATACCCGATTTTATTTGCAAAAATCAATAAAAAAAATTATATAACATTAGTATGCTTTGACCTACGACTCTGAGTTTACTCTCATGGAGCTCTCACTCCTTAACGAATTCCCTGGTGGGATCTCTAATAAATGTTTTTAGTTTTCAACTTACAAATGGATAGCCGCAAACTACCCTTTTAGTTGAGGGATTCTCTCTTTGATAAAATCTACCTTGGCATACCAATACTTTAAATTTTCTACTATGTTCTCGTTTAGGTCGTCAAGGGTACAACCTCCTCCAGTTCGCAAATTTCCCTTTATCACCTGACTAATCGAGATTAAGCATAAATCTTCTCCCTCTGACTGTGACTAGTGCCCGTTATAAGCAAATTTGTAATTTTTTTACAGTTTTTTGCTTAATAGAAACTCTCTCAACAACCAGACATCCATTATCCAAAGACTTGCTCAGTCCTGACAGTTACGCTGAAGATCGGGAATTATCAGTAGGTTATCGTTCTTGGTTCTCACCACAATTTCGAAAGCATTAAAAGAATTCTACCATATGTTATACTTTATTGCAAACTACCACTTCAACTAATAATTAACTGAACTCAAGTCCGAGATTCATTTGACGAGTCGTGAGATCTAACATATACTTCCGAGACCCCATGCTCAACTATTTTAAATATACCAACATTGGATAAAATATATCTCCAAACCTTATGAGGTATGCCAATGCAATGACATCACAAAGATACTCTAATTTAATAAACATATTGTGAGGGGTGAGTGGATAAATATTTACATCTGCAGATGCATTAGCCTTGTAGTATTATTTTCTTGATTTGAGGGTAATATCCAAGAACAAACAGCTTAACCTATTGGAACAAAAATATTAAATTTGGTCATTTTTGGTTTCTTTCAGTTCAGCTCACTATCGTATGCTATATAAATGATCTATTTTTCAAAAATTTCAAGCCTTCAAACACAATCGACCTCATTCTGATGATACTATTGTACATCTGGTTCTGCATTATCTTGCATATTTTATTTGAGTCATTGCTACGGTATCGAGCTCAGTACCCATTGGTTTTTTTTCTTTTCTCCCACCACATTAGGCTTTAAAGTCACCCCATCTTTACAAACTATTTATTTTGGAGGAGTAAAGGTCACACAAGCCTATTTTCTTATAAAAACACTTGTAGGATTTGGACAACGACTGTTTTACCATAATAACATATATTCGTGTCTTATAAATCAATGAGGATAGTAATAAAATGGGTAAAACTCGTCATTACATGTACGTTACGAAACCACATGGTAAAATCTATCTTTGTTGGACTATACCAAAGGGTGACAAATTCTTAAAGGAAATAAGTGCATAATATGATTTCACCTGTTTTATTAAGACGAACCCGTTTAATTGTCAAAATATATTCTTCATAGACTCATTTCATTTCAGTAAGACCCGAGGGTTTTCTACACAAATACAACATTACAGCGGCACGCAAAATGCAAAACTATAGTAAGCAAATTCATAGATAGAAAACTTACTAGTAAAGGCCTAAATATTTTTCAATGGATCACAATATCTCAAGCCCCATACAAAAAGAGGAAGTTTCTTTTGCTCTTTTTATTGCAATGTATAAAATATGTGATCATCATGTACAAGTCGAAGATAGACATGTAGTAGTACAAATTGTTTTTTTTAGGATATAATAATCGTGATAGCCATCAAATCCTCTATATAAAAAAGAAATATAACATAATGTGTAACGATTATTGCGGCCATCAAAAGTCACCAGTCATTTAGAATCATCAGACTATGTACATACCATACAATCGGAACAAATCACATATCACGGGGTGTAAGAGAATATAAATTCGCACATCAAACACATTAGTGAAAAATATTTCTTATCACGGAAACATGGATGATACATGGATGTTACACTATGATCATAAAATCTCAAATGATTGTTAATCTTTAACGTCTCATGGTTCATGAACTAGTTTTACCGGAAAGAGCCCATCCATATTCATTTGGATCCTTTTTTGTGACAATAAGTCATCTCTGTGACAGTGGACGTTCATGTATTCACTGGAAGCATCACCTCATAATTTAAGGTATCATCTCTATATGGTATCTACTAACATGAGCCGCACATGCTTTGACCGCTATTAGTGCCAATTTTTATCTTCTGAGACCTGTGAGTCTCATTTCGTTGTTTGCCTGTAAGACATTCTTTGACAAAGAAAAAAAATAAAATATTTTTCTTATAAAGGATAATCGTGTAAGAAATTTTAATTTAGCCAAAAAACATAACGTTGCACAATGAAATATTGTATTTTATATATAAAAAATTTCAATCTTGACCATTAAAGTTTCACCGATATCAACATTTTGGAGAATCTACCTCACGATATTAACCAAGCCTCATAAGGGTCGATGTTACGCAACTTCTTGTGTCATACGCCTTATGGATAGTCTTCAATTAATCTAAAATAATATTCATTTCCTTATGTAAAACACCCTAAAATAAAAATCTTTTGTGATTCCCTCATCAACCTTTCCGCACTCTTAGTCCCGACTCTCTCATAATTCGTACCCCAGAGTTCGGACAATTTTTTTAGAAAAAAACTTGTATGACCTTCTATCTTTTGTATATTTTATTTTAAGCTAATAATAATTATAATATTACAACTTTGAAATAAGAGATGGGTTACCCAGTACCCACTTAATCAAAATTAACAACAACATATTTTTATTTAGGAAAAATATGCCAGTTGCTCTAGCAATTTTCTACTTATTAATGCATTATTTTACTTTCGACAAAATTGATTTTTTTTCTCAAGAGAGGTTTTAAACGGTGAAAGGTTTTTAACAAAGTATAAATAGTATTAGCACCAAACCGATCTTTAAGGAGTCATGATGGTTTGATTAGATTTCATTAGGCTTAACAGAGGACAATACCAGCATATCACGAACATTTGTTCAAATTATAGGCTCTCCAGATTTATCACTCAATCTGAAAGTTCAAAACCTAAAAAATCAAACTTTTCATTTGTATCAAACCATTAGGGTTTGGTCAATTCTAAATTTAAGGCATGGTCACTCGACCAAACCATCACCCCATACATTATGAACTCGATAAATCCAATATATAAACAACGTAGCAATTCTCTTTTACATGGATAGTTGGATTCTATCCTTTCATTTGCAAACACTATAATAACTATAGATAAAGATTAAAATTGTAATTTATTTGAACTCTAACTTATAAATGGTCGGGTTAAGTTAACTATTATATTAAACTCGACCAAAATATGACTTAATGGTTATTGATTATGTAATAAATGTAATTGTTACACTATAAATAAGAACTATGACGTATGAGCTCGGGATCACAACCTGATCATTCAGCCGTACCTGTGTATCACCTTCTATCTTTAATATTCTCTAAGTGATAAGCTTAAACCCTAATATCACAAGTTTTAACTTCTTCGGCACCAAATACATCCGCCAAGCAAGTTTAACATTCATCAAAGTATAAACTAAAGCATTATATATAGGCTTAGATATATAAAGAAAGTAAATATTACAAACTAGTTGTTTATTACTAACTAAATTAGACTTTCTTAAATCCATCTTATGATATATTATCTTATAATGTATTATTTAAATTATACTTTTGTTATAAAAAATATATCTCAACACTCTTTCTCAAGCTGGAGTATACAATGTATGTTCCAAGCTTGTTACAAATGTAATTGACATCAGATTCATTAAAATACTTTGTAAATATATCAGCTAGTTTATCATTTGATTTATCTAGTGGAGATCTCTCATGAGATAATTTTTTCTCAAATAAAATAACAAGCAATCTCGATATATTTGAGTCTTTCATGAAAGGTTGTGATAGAATAAATACAGAGAAAAACTTGGTTATCATATACCAACTTTATTATTGGACTTTATTTAACTTCAGCTTATGGAGTAATGGTTTCATCCATAGTATCTCACACGCCGTTTTTATTATAGCATGATATTATACATCAATAGTGGACAATGAAACAATTAGTTATTTTTTAATCTCTGATAAGATGAGATTTCCTCAAACAAAGATACAGTACCCATCAGTTGAACCTCTATCATACGAGTAACTTATCCAATCAGCATCCTCCTGAATAATCCACGTGTAATATTTACATTTACTATTATATATAACATATGTACATGGTGTCCTTTTATAAATTTAAAAACATCAACAGTTGTCTTCCAATGACTATCACACAAAGTACTTAAGAACTAACTAAGAAAACTCATGATGTATCACAATGAGTTAGTTGAACTTACCTATGATATGATAATGGATCCTCCATAAGTAAGTAAAAGTTTAACATTTGGATCCATCAAATGTACTTATGTACAACCATAATATAAGGCAAGCATAGTTGTTATACATAATAGATGGCCTGGTGGTAACATTGATCATCTAAAGTCTTATATCGTTGTAATGTCAATGTTACCACCAGGACCAAATTTGACATTATAAATCCAGCAACAACCAACGGTTTATTTTTTAGAAAAAGGCACAATATACCATATACCACTTGAATATAAGGCCTAGATTTCAGCAATCATAGCATGACACCAACTTGGACGAGAGTGAGCAGCGACTACATTTTATGCGGAAAAACCAGAGACAAAGATGAAACAAAAAGTTGTATATTATAAAGATAACCAATAATAACGAATATTATAAACTAGATGAGAATTATTGGTGTGAAATATTTGTGTTAAACAATGAAAATATCAAAAGCAAGATCCGAAACCGGATGCGTGATCAAAGTATGAGATGAGGGTCGTGAATGGAGGCTTGTAAAGACTAGCTGGATAAATTCTCACTCGAGACCTTAGTGTAGGATAATCGAGGATAATGTTGGTAGGTGATTATAAGAGATGACAAATCAGAGATAAAAGGTACATGGTCAATAGAAATCTCATCTTGTGAAATAAGAACATCATATATAGCGGATTGTTCAATAACAAATATATTACATAGAACAGACTCTAAAGAAGTGAAGAAATGAGTTTTTTTTAAATGTGACATCAAGAAAAACAATATATCATTTAAGTTCTGAAAAAAAAACAACGATAATGTTTTTGCAAGTGAGAGTACCCAAAAACAATTTGCAAATTTTTCATCTAAATTTTCTTTCTCTGGGGTAAAATTGTGGAAAAACATATGCATTTAACGATACCATGGTGTACAATATAATGATGTTGACTAGAAAACATCAAAGAGTGAAAAACATTATTGTAAATAACTAAAGATAATATCATATTAATTAAATAACTAGAGGTGATGGTCGCGCCTCTCAAAAGTCATTTTATAATACTATTATGAATAACTAGGGTACTGGTTTTAATAAGATGTCGATTTTTACGTTCATCCACTTTATATTTTGAAATAGTATGACCACGCGAAGATTGGTGAAGAATACATTAAGAAATAAAAAATGGAAAAATAAAAAATATATTCACGTGTATTGTAACAACGAATATTATAAATAGTAGTATCAAATTAAGCTTTAATTTTAAAATAAAATATTTAAAAGATCGAAAAGAGTCTACAACGATCATCGAGAGAAATTATCAACAAATTTAATAAAATATAATTTTCCAAAATTGATTTTGCACGACTAAGATCCCATACATCTCAATAAAGTAAATAAAAAATAAATTCTAATGTGTGTTGACATAACTCAAAAAAAGAACTTCGATCATGTTTTTTAATTGATATGTTTTACACTCTAAAGATGATAGATTTATAAGATCGATTACTATTGGTTTTAAATTTATGGAGGTTATAACGTTCCAAATATTAGTGGGGAATGATGGGAGGATCAACAACTGCATATATAACAGTAGATGTTTATAGAGTGGGGTAATATAATCTATAACACGTGTATCTTCTTCCAGTGTTTCGGTCCTGCACAAGAACATAACTGGCAACAAAAAAATAGAATATGTTCATGTTTGGGTAAATTTGCAAATGGAAATTAATCTGAAAACAGAGAAGGCAATTAAATAGTTTATTAATTATTCTTACTTTAGTTTAAACAACCGGCTAAAATAGCATTAGATGATGTATTAGAAAAAAATAATACGGAAAAAATAGATTGTTGTTACCATACATATGATCGTAAGCACCAAAATATAATACTTATGGACCAAAAGATGACGATTGAGAGATGTATGCAGCATGATTACCAGTTTGATTAGTTGAGGCAATGACAGATGAGATATGTATGTAGCAGGATTATCAGTTTGACTAGTTGAGGCAATGATAGATGACTAACTACTCTTTAAAAAAATTGAAATGTTGCATACTCAATCGTAGGTACGATATAGATCATATGATACTGAACTTATGAAGAATTTCAAATCTATTAGGAATTAAAAAAAATAAAGTTATTTTAATCAAACTTTGGTTTACTCACTAAAATGGAAACAGGTTGGAATAATATGAATATATTATAAATAATAATATTCATGTTATTGTAATCCATTATTGACATATTGATGAATGTTTGAAAAAATATCATGACTTTTTTCTAGATTTATTTTAATGTTATACTTTTTATATAAAAAGATGGGAGAATTCATCCAAATGAGGTAAAAAAGTACAAAAAATTGATTAAAAACTCCTAGAGAGGAGTTTGAAAGTTTAAAAAAGTTATAGCTAAACTTTGTGTATAATTATCATTCACGGGTTTTATCCATAATCAGTCAGTTAAAATAAATACTTAAACTTTGGATGATGTTTGTGTTGTTGAGAAAAATATTTATTTTTTGGATTCAAGATTTAACTATTTTGTGGTAGCTATCAAAGAATCTAAGGATTTAAACATCACGACCATTCATGAATTAACAAGTTCATTGCAACTCATGAAGAAATATTACAAGCCCCCAAGGGGTAGCCGAGTTGGTTGAGTATGACATTCTTATGACCAAAAGGTCATGAGTTCGAGTCCCTCTACATACGCTTTCTCGGCTGAGCCTGTCACCTTGTGTGGTTTACCTTCTGGCGTTGGTTTGTAGGCTATCGCGTCAGACTGAGGGTTTACCCTGTGCGCACTCATTGCACTCTGAGTAGCGGCTGCGGGTTCCCTCCGGAAAAAAAATGAAGAAATATTCCAGGAAATAACATTATATCAAATACTATGGTGAAACTTGTCTTCAGATAGAAAGAAAAAAAAATTAAAAATAAAAGAAAGTTGTAAATAATAAAATAATTTCTTTAATTTTTATTTTCTTAAGTTGTTCTTGTAGATCTCATATTTATATAAATATATTATTATTATTTTCAGATAAAAATATAATTTGACTAGTATAATATTGTTTCATAATTAAAAATTTATTCCATAACATAATGTTTTTCCTAATTGAAGATTAATCTATTAACAAAATATTTTTCCTAAATGAATAATATATTTAAATCATAAATAAAATAAATAAATTATTTGAAATATTAATTAATTCATTTAATTAATTGATGAAGATCTTTCAAGACTAGTTTAATTGTGTTCTATCTTCCTTTAATTAAGTTTGTTTATAACTCTCAAGCTTTGAATATCTTTTCTTAAGACTCCTGTATCTTCAGGCTTTGTGAAGATATCACTTATATGATCTTGCGTCTTGCAATACGAAACTTGGACATCACCATTATTCATAAGTTCCCTCAAAAGTGATATTTAATGCAGATGAGACGAAAAATTAGATCAATTGTGATTGAAATAGTATAATTATTGTCACAATAGTTGTTGATTGTATTTGCAGTTTCTATCTCGATTTTTTGTAAACTTATTTTTCATATAAAAAATTTATTTCTTAGATTTATGAACTTCAATGCCGAGAAACTGATAAAGTTATCCTAAATTTGTCATCTCAAATTATGTCATCATTGACTACATAATTTCTTTCAACATTCTCACATAGTGACTAACCATCATAAATCTTCCTTGAGAGTCACATTTGATATAGACAGTATGCTTATATGAATATTTTTGGAATCCATACTTTTGATAATAAGAATTGATGCGGTTATACTAGGCTCGGGGTTAATGTTTTAACTCATACAAATATTTTTCTAGCTTGTAAACTTTATCTTCTTATCATTTCTTAATAAAACCATGTGGTTTATCAACTAATACTTCTTCTATAAGAACATCATTCAAGAATATAGACTTTATGTCCATTTGGGACATCATCCAATTATTTTGAGCAGCAAGACGTATGAGTGACCGAACTATTTTTAGTCTTGAAATTAGAGCAAATACCTCTATAAAATATTTTCATTTTTTTGCTTATATCATGTTGTAACTAACCTTATCTTGTACTTATTGATTAAGTCATTTGGATTCTTCTTTGTCTTGTACACTCATTTGACTCCAACTAAACTCTTGATCGGTGGTAAATTCGTAAGCTTTCATATACCATTATTTTTAAATTGAGAAAATCTCTTCTTTTATGAATTTTCTCCAAACTTCTTCTTGATATGCATGATCAAAAGAAAATAGATTTTTTCATGTAAAGTAAGAACAAAATACAACACCATGTTGCATAATTTCATCAGTTATATCATATAGTCCCTTAATACTTCTCATTTTCCTCATCGGACTAGATGAAGAACTTGATGAGAAACATTGGAGAAACATGAGGAGTTCGTGTTGGAATATTATTTTTAGCATTATTAAAGAATACCTTTTTTTTCTTTAAGTTCAAATGGACAAATTTTCTCTCCAGCTTTCATATCTCGGCTTATCACAATCTTTTTCAGTGGATTTTATATCTTGTATACCTAACTTCTTTTATCATAACTAATGAAGATGAATTTCTATGAATTTTCATCCAAGTTGCTTCTCAATGCATCCAAAATATGAGGTAAGAAACACTCCCAAATACTCTTGGATGATGAACATTAGGCTTTGTACCATACCACATCTCACATGGCGTGTAATTATTCAAGATTATTGTTGGTGTAATGTTGGTTAAGAACCTGGTTAGTCACCGAAATTGGCCATGTCTATCCAAATAACCGCTTGTGTTTTTTTGTATAAAAACATCCACTTGTGTTGCCTTTGTTTTGCATCCATAATCACGTATGGGTGATTATATATTCAAATCAAGACAAGCAAAAGTGATCACATATACAAAACGAGACCAACAAAATTGATTTTTTAATACAAAAAAATATTAGTGACTGTTTTGATATACATGACCACTTTCAGTGACTAACCAGAGTTCTTAACCATGATATTTCAATAATATAAATTGCGCAAAAATAAATTCAGCCTAAAAACATATAAACAATCTCTTCTTCTTAAGAAGATATCTAACTATCTCTATAATTATTTTATTATTTCTTTTAGATACACCATTTTGATGAGGTGTATAATAGAGTGTCATCTCATACCTAATGTCATTATCGTTGTATTTTTTAAATTATTCTGAAAAAATATTCACCTATACTATTTGTTCGCAAGGTGTTGATTTTTAGTTCAGTAAAGTTCTTCATTTCTCCTTTATAATCTTTAAAAATTAAATGCCTTTGGTTTTTCTTTGACACAATGTACCCAAATGTTACGTGAGTAATCATCAATAAAATGATAAAATAATGATTGCCTTCGAAAGATAGAACTGTCACTAAACCTTATGATCGAGGTCGATCTCCACGAAAATATCAAGAAACTATAAAGAAGAAACGTGTGGACTATTGGGTATCACACTATGCGCATACGAATGGCATCCCTCATTTCATCTGAAGAAATAGTCTTTTATAATCCCTATATGGGTTACATCTTCAAATGTCCCCGCATATATGTATAATGTTGATACCATTAGGGTTATTGCTAAGGCAATTGGCAGCCCTTTAACTTTATGGATCTCTTATAGAAACAGGGTCATGTACATTAGTTGCAAAGATTGGATTGAAGTGGACATTTCTAGGCAACTATTGAAACAAGTTTGGGTAATTTTTGGACAAATAAAAGGTTGGCATGATATTAAATATAATGAAATGCCTTGTTATTTTTTAGGATGCTGTCATTTGGGATACAAATAAATAGATTGCAGGAAACCTGCTTATCAAAGCTCAACAAGATGCCAACCAACAAAATGATCAAGTCAAATTTGCTATAATAAACCCCAAGACAACAGATAAATGAATTACTAAGTTCAAATCAAGTATTGTTACGAATGTTGATCAAAACAAGATAAGAAGCAAGAAAGATGAGCATGGTCAATATAAAATTAACATAAACCATACCTCAACTGAATAAGATTTTACAGGTCACATTTTGAATAAAAAAACACAATAAACTTTTCAATAATCATCTCCTATACCTAGAACAAAACAAGCTATTTCAGTCACAAGCAACTATGAGACTGGAATTCCCTTACTTGAGATTAGAGATAAGGAGATTAGTGAAGCTCTTTACACATTAGAACATGGAATACTGGTCTAAAAAAATAAGGACTTGGACTCACCAACAACAAATTCTGCTTCACCACAACTCAAATTCACAGGAAGCTTCCCCTACCTATAAATACAAAATAAGATTATAAAGCCTCTAAGTAAACGTTGAGCACGAAACTAAAAAAGTTAAGTTGAAACCACCTAGAAGCCTCATTTGTACTAAAGCAATCCATTATAAAGGGTTTGCCAGACCTAATAATGGCTCTTCAAAATGACAATAACAATTATATGTTTGAAGGTTTGAGGTATTGGCGACAAATGTACTATATGTAGACTAAAATCTATTATTAAATCAGAAATATTGATTTCTTGGCTATCCATGAACCAAAGATCTCTTAAGCTCACTTAATCAAGACAGTTAGAATTCTTAGATTTCATGCTAAGGTCAATTCAAAGCAAGAGCATGTTCCAAATGAGCAATAATCTACAGTTAAAAACCTAATGCCAAAACAACAACTAACCCATCCTCATTTATCTACTGTCACTAGAAAAAAGCTAGCTATGAAATCAATCAGACATTATGTGAACAACAATCACATGCATATAGACACAACACAAGAAGCTTGAAGCAGAACTCAATCAAAGATCTTCAGGTCTCGTCCATCAACTAGACAAACATTCAAGCAAGTCAAATACTCAGAAATGAATTCTAAAGCTGAAAGCATGAACAAAATATGGTCAACTCATGGGGATCCTAAAGAATCGAGATGAAATTAGGGTTTAGAGAAGAATTAGTTTCTTTGAAACTAAATGTACTTGGGTAGCCATAAAATTGTTAACTAATGACCTCAAAGATTGTTCCAGAAAACAGGAAACATGAACAATATCTGGTAAAAGCCTGAAGAAATCATTGAGTTGAATTTAAAAAAATAATAGATTTTAGACTTTTTGAAATCAATTTACCTAGAAAAGATTAAGCTTGTCTAAGAAGCTTAATAATGCTGACATGGTACTCTCCTTGGATTGTCTTCATGATTTCTGTGAATATACAACTCTATTGAGCATCTTCAAAGAAACTGCATTTTAAGCTCTTGATTCATCTCGGCTGTTTGATTTGTTCGGTGAAACCTAAATATCTGAAGATAATAACACACTCTGGGTGACGATCTCTGCAGGTTAAAGCGGTTTTTTCCCTGACGAAGCTCTCCCGGAAATCATGATTGCTTTAAAAATGGAAATTAACTATGTGGATCTAAAAAAATCATTTTCTAATATAAAAAAACATGGATCTCATTGTAAAATTTCTACTTTTTTAACCAAGATTTTAATTCTAATAATATTATTTCCCTAAACGTATTACCAATTGCATTATGTAATAAGTTTACAATAGTAACTGTAAAATCTTATAAAAACACAGTAAATTAAATATAAATTCAAAACATTGAAAAAAGTCATTTTGTTTTTTCACAATGATAAATGATAGTCTTATAAAAGGATGGATAAGATAGATTAGTGGGAACAAAACATAAATTAACTATAAGTGAAACTATTCATGCTCTTTGGTTATGAATTTAACCATAATGAATTCTATCTATAGATATATAGATGGAAGGTTGTTTAATAGGGAGAGATCAAGAAGTGGGTCCCACTCCCACCCTCTTGTGTCAAAACACGTCTCGTCCATTTGTGTCGGCAGTAATGCGATCTACCGTTAGTCCGCTCCCTCTCGTCTTCACTTCAACGACTTTTTATATTCATGTTGGCTCTATAAAGGTGTCTCTTCTCAATTCTCTCACTACATTGGTTGATCGATCTCTGGACTGAACTAGAAAATGGAAGGACTGATCAAAGGCTTGGTTGATGTTGCAATCGGCGGTAATCGTCGCGACGAAGAAGAAAATGCCGGCGAGCATGGACGAGATGAACGGTCCAGATCTACTTGGGCGCAGGTGAAGAACACTTACTTGAGTGTATTATGGATAAGAATATGTGATAATTTTTAGATTTTGATCTTCTTCATTTTTTCTTTTTGATTTGATCAGGTAGTGTCTGATAACAACGATGATGATTCAAGTGAAGTCTCTCATGGGTTTAACCCAAACCAAGGGAATCGTAAGGTTTGTGTTTGTTTGATCTTCGTGCTTATGTTAAATGTAGGTTTTATTCAAGTCTAATTAAACCAGAATTTTGATGGAGATGTGGATTTTTTTCCTTTTTTTTTTCTTTTACAGGAACAGAGTCCTCCAGTGAGATCTCACGAGGTAAGCTTCAAATCTGTTGCTTCTTTGAGTTCATAATTTTTATCTGGCATTTTTATTTGTATAACTTTTAGAGATATCTTTAAACATGTCTGCAATTTAATATTATGACTATTCGCTACTTGCAATTACAGAATGTTCAAGAGGGATATGGAGGAGATAGGAGTGGTAGGCATGGTTATCAACAAGATCAAAGGAGGAAGCCCGAACAGGAGGTTGACGAAGGATATGGAGGAGATGGGAGTAGTAGGCATGGTTATCAGCAAGATCAAAGGAGGAAGCCCGAAAAGGAGGTTGAAGCTGGAGTTGATGATGGATGGGAGACTGTTGGAAAGAAGCCTTCTAGGAAGCAACACAAGGTTTTATTTTCTACTTCTAGATTTGTTCTGGTGGTGTTTACTTCAAAAAAAAAAAACTTGTAAATTTGTAATGTATGATTGTGGATCCAAGTATTGGTTAATGTGTGCGTGTGTTCCGATATGCAATTGTGTATAGAACATATTTTATAGCTAGCAACATATGGGAGTTGTATAGTATCTACGTCCCTCATATCTCTTACATGAAATGGATAATGACCGATGTGCATTTTTCGATAGAAGTCTAGTTCTAAGAGGTTTTTCTATTGGAAGCATAGGAGCTGATGGATGGTTATAGTTGTAGATAGAATAAAGGCTTGCATATTTTTGTTTACTGTGATAGTATATGGTGTAACTTGAGGGACATGTTTGGCTCTAATCATCATAAGTTTAAATAGGTTGCAAGTGATAACTTGTGTATGTATTGGCAGATCCAGAAGGACAACTGGGAAGAATATAAGCGGCCTGCTAACGAGCAACAGTACTCTGAATTTGATATTGGAGCTAGCCTAGAACCCACGGAAGAGGAGCTTTCCGGTCTGTCGGAAGCTTGTAACAAGTTATGGGAGCTTGATTTGAACCGTTTGGTACCTGGCAAGGAGTATCGAATTGATTGTGGTGAAGGAAAAAAAGTTTACCAAAGAGAAGATATGGTCGAAGGAAGTTTGTTTGAGTGGCTTAGTGAAGATGTATTTAGGAAGCCTACTTACGCCCGCTTCTGCTCTCTCTTGGATAATTACAATGCGAACGAAGGGTCTAAAGAAGTTGTCACGTCGCAGGAGAAGCAAGAGGAAGCTGCTTTTATTGAAGAGATCAGTAGAACGGCCCCGATTAAGTATCTGTACAACTACCTATCGTCTAAGAACGCTATTTCTGGGAGTTATTCGGATTTCAAAATGTTACTTACAAGTCTCTGGTTTGATCTATATTCTCGAGGTGGTACTTCAGGTTCTTCTTCTGCTTTTGAGCATGTTTTTGTTGGGGAGGTCAAACAACGTGGTGGACAACAAGTTTGTGGGTTCCATAATTGGATTCAGGTAATCTTCCCCTTCCAGTCACAAGTTACCCTTTGTTTGGATGTAAATTTTGAGATATGAAAGAGAACTGTCTTACATTTTCCTCTTCGACCACCATAAATACTTTACAAAATTCACAGATACATAACACGGATGCAGTTTTTTCTATCATTTCTCATTGTAAAAGCATAGTAACATTTTATGGCTATCATACAAGTTTCTGAATTGTGGTAATATTGCTGCATTTTTTTCTAGTTCTATCTTGAAGAAGCAAAAGGGAGAGTAGATTATCAAGGCTATATATTCCCTAGGCGGCGCGGTGGCGATATCGTAAGTATTTCTTCCTTACCAAGCTATCAGACTATAAGCTAGAAATCACTTATATGTATTTTAAACACAATGGCTATAATCATTTTCTTCTATTCGTAGATTTTCGTAGATTTATGCTAAAGAACAATTTCCGAAAAATATCCTGTGTTGCTACTTAATCAGGTGCTACACAGTGATTCAATGTATATCACCACGTCTTTTGTAAAACTAACCTTGGCCTTTTAATCACTTAACTCAATATGTCCCACAAATATTTAATATGAACTTGGTTTTATCTTGGAGCTCTTTTGGAGTTAGTTCTTGAACACAAACATGCCTTAATTACAAATACAAAGCTGGTTTGTGTTGTTCGCCTCAAAATAAAAACGAGATCAAACTAGTTAATAATTTTACATAAATAATAATGTATAGGTGTCTATAATGCGAAGTTTGTAAATGAAGCCTAATTCTTTTATGACTTCTCTCTTGCAGCCAGATTCTGAGACGCAGCTGCTCACTATTCAGTTTGAATGGAATGGTATCCTGAAATCAGTTTCAAGCACTCTGGTCGGAGTAAGCCCAGAGTTTGAAATCGCCCTCTACAGTATGTGTTTCTTCATGGGTGGGGAAGACAATCATGTCCAGCTGGGTCCTTACGAAATCAACATCAAGTGCTACCGTTTTGGAAACAAAATTGGATCTGCCTTTCCTACAGCAGAATGACTTTTCAATACTTCTGGTCGTGCTTACAAAACAAGAATGCTGGAGAGTTAGTAAAGATAATTCTGACTAAATTTCCATGCTTAATATTTTTCTGCTCATGTCAAAGTTGATGAAACCTGATACTCATAGATACCTTATTTGCAGATTCATTATGAATGTTCAATTATTGTATTAATGTTTAAATGGGAGTTTGGCCTTGTTCCTAATATTATTTTTGGGTGGAAAGAAACTAGAGAAAAAAACTATAATTAGTAAAGATAGAGTTTTCGAAGCATAAAAATTTAAATATAAAACTGATGAAAAACTAGCGAAGAACTGCTATTAGAATTTTATTATTATTAGACTCAGACTACTTTACTATAAATCTTTCGCGTTATATACATGATTATTGCTATTCTAATGAACTTCTTGTAATAGCCAAAGATTCGTTATAACAAGAAATAGCTAATCAACATATTAAAATTACTTATTGTTGAACTTATAATTTTGCATCTCATTCAAGATGAGAAATTTTGCAGACACATCTTGGACATTAAAGTTTGAAAAATGATTTAAACAACGTTTTAGTGAACACATGTGTCAACTTAAGTTTGATAGATGCATGAATAGGAAGGATGAAGCCTTGAAGGAACTGGTTTTACTATATGACAGTCAATATCAAGGTGTTTAGTTCTCTTATAAAAACTGGATTTGATGAGATGTGTAGTGCAGCCATGTTGTCATAATGTAGAGAAATAGGAAAATAAATAGAAACATCAAAGACCTTGAGTAAATAAGTACTTAATTGAACTTCACATACAATAGCAGTCATAGTTTTGTATTCAGCTTCTGCTCAACTCTTACTCACTGTGGAGTTCTTTTTTGTTTTCCATGATACCAAAGATGTTACATGAGAATAAGTTTTGGGAATGATACTACAATTAGATGACTAACAGATCTTATGAAGAACATCCTTTAAGTTTTTTATGGATGTGAATAGTAGTCATCCAGTGTAACCCATGAGCTCATGCACATATTGACTAAGTTGTTGCACTACAAAAGTAAGATCAAGTCTAGGAAAACTTAAGTATAATAATTTTTCGATTAACCTTCTGTAAATCCATGTGTTTTGAATAATGGAAAACTCAACCAAACGTAAATCAGTAACCATTGGTCTGTTTGTTGATTTACATCCTAAAGTCCTGTATTTTGTTATCATATCAAGAATATACTTTCTTTGATTGAGAAAAATCTCTGAAGCAATTTGCATAACTTCATTTCCTAGGAAACACTTAGTTATGCAAAGAACTTTAATAGTGAATAACTTGTCCAAATACTCTTTCACACCAACAAACAGATTAACATAATTACTTGTTATGAGTATATCATCAACATATACGAAGAGAATTATTTGGGAAGCACCTTGTTTGAGAGTAAACATACAATTATATGAAGAAGACTGTACAAAACCATACTCCAAAATACTTCTAGTAAACTTGTATTCCATTTTTTAAATGTTTTAAACCATAAATAGATTTGACCATCATACATACTCTTATATCTCATTATTGTAACATTTCATGCGGAGCTTTCATGTACACAGTCTCATCCAATGTGCCATGGAGTAAATCATTGTTAACATCTAATGTGTGTAATTTTCAATGTCTACAAGTTGCAATAGCAAACACTACTCTTATAGTGACTAATTTAGCCACATGAGAGAAGATTTATGTGTAGTCTTCTTCTTATACTTGAGTGCAATATTTTGCAACCAACCTAGCTTTCAGTCTTCCAACTGCAGCATCATCCTTTTTTGTACACCCATCTTGAGTCTATTTCTTTTTTTTCCATAATGTAACTCAGTTAAGTCTCAAGTCTAGTGTAATTTAAGAGTTTGAAGCTCTTTTTCATAACTAAAATCCAACCTGGATCATTTTTAGCCTGACAATAAGAAAATGGTTGTTGGATATCTCACATTTTTTTAAAAATACACTATGTAATGCAGAAAGAAGATAAAATTCTTTGTTTGAAAATGTAGGTGGAACATGAGGAGATGTAAAGACTCAACAAACAATGAATTAGTGTGTATTGTGTTGGAAACAAAAAAATTGACCAAAAAGGTTGTTTTCTTTGTGTTGTACTTTTTTATATGGGTACATGATCATGTAAAACATCAAAGGAGAAAGAGCAATATATTCTACTTGATTCTCTTCATGAACATTGTGATTAGTTTGAGCTTCTATTTGTGTGGGAAAATAACAAGACTAGGCACATTAGTAACTATATTTGTGACTATTTTATAAGGAATAGTTTATTCTCTAAACACAGTATCCCTAGATATAATTGTCTTGTAATGATCAAGACTATAGATCTTATAACCTTTTTGTGTAGAAGAATATCCAAGAAAAATAGACTTTTGTGCTATATGTGAGAATTTTTATTAACTTGAGGAAAAACCGTGGCATAACAAAGACAACCATATACTCCAAGTTGTGACATAACAGGTTCAATTCATGTCAAAATCTCATATGGTGCTTTTCATTTTAAAAATATAGAAATAATTTTATTAATGAGATGTGTGGCAGTTAGAATAGTTTATCTTCAAAAACACTTAGAAACATTGGACTGTAACATTATGAATCTTGCAATCTGCAATAGGTGTTTGTTTTTTATGTCTACTACACCATGTTTTTTATTAGTATATGGACAACATATTTGGCGAACAATACCAAAATAACTTAGAAAACAAGACATTTCATGATTAACAAAATCAATTCCATTGTTAGTTCTTATTGTCTAAATCTTTGCAATATAATGATTTTGGATCATATGTATGAATTGTTTTATAGTTTGAGGAACTAATATCTTATCTTTAAGTAAGAAAGTCCAAGTGCATCTAGAACAATCATTAACTATGTTCATAAATTACTTACTACTAGTGATAGTTTTATAATAATCTTTGTTGTTTTGATATAGGGAATATTTCAGTATAGTTTTCAGAACATGTCAGTTTATTCCATTTACATGTTTCAAGACATAAATAGGACAATAACCCAACCTAAGATCACATATACTAGATTTATATACAAAAGAGATGACATATAATCTTATGCTAGAATTAAAACTCACAAAAGCGATTTTATCAACAAACTTAATAAAACCAAGCTTGAAAGAATGTTCGTCAATGACATGAAGTAATCTGTATTGTCTTCCAACTCTAATTAATTGTTTAGAATAGTGGTCATGAATAATGCAATGATCTTTTAGAAACCTAAAAGTAATAAAAGATAATGATATTCATTTGCTAACATATAAAGTACAAAAAGACAATTATGCAAGACCGTTATGTCATGTACTTTGACATTTTCTTTGAAGTTTACGATTTTAAAAGAACCATCAGGTAAAGACATAAGAGAATAAGAAGAAATAGTGCATGTATCAGTAAATAAAGACTGAATACCGATGAGGATAATATAAATGTAGAATAAATAAATAATATATTAGGTAAATTTTGTGTAAAATATAAGTGTAAAGGACTATAAATACAATATATTATAAGTATGGTTACACTAAGTACAAAAGTGTGGGGAGATATCCAATGTAACAAACTTCAATCTGATTCTTCTAACAAACCACTTATTAATTGATGTACTTTTCTTAGAAAAATGAATAATATTGAAGACATTACCAATTGACACTTGATTACTTTCTCTCTAAATATATATTAGCTACTTTCTCTCTCTATAAACTCGTCAATCTATCCAGAAAATATCGTAACCAACCTATCACTTACGAAAATTCCTTAGACTGATCTACAACTTATGAAAATATCTGAAGTAATCAGTGGCGAGCACAGTGGGAGGTAGCTTGGTACCTGAATCTGATATTTAAAACTAAAAATACGAACGTTTGAAGTAAAGTGGTTTCATGGATCCATAAGTACAAATCTATCTAACGATGTTTATTAAAGGAGAGATAGTAGAGTCAGGTATGGGTCGAGGAGAAGCCGAAGATGATTTATAGGCGAATTATCAACATGATCAACTGAATCTGGAGGACCAGAAAAATCGGTTATTGATATATATAGTTGAGTTGGATGATCAGCTCGTACTGATGAAGCACTTGATTAGACCATGTAAGGTTTGATCTGAGGTGCAGCGAGTGAATGAAATAAAGAATGCAGGTGATCCATCCGATGAGATTCATGAGGTCCTTCGACCAAGGGACAATTATCATGAAGTATAGTTTCAATTGGACCAGGAATATCATTCTTTAGAAAGGAGAAAAATAATAAATATCAATATATTCCTTCTGACACTCAAGAATTCCCTTGGACTGATTCTGATAGGTATTCTCGAAATCTTAGACGAAGTAATACTTATAATATGAAAAAATACATTATTTGAATAAGCATGATAGCCGACATTGGGAATCTCGAAGGGAGTATAAATCCAAAACAAAAATGAATCTAGACATGTGGTTGAAAATCCAAACTTTAAGTATAATATGGCTAATCAATGTACCAGTCATTTGGACAAAAATTTGTATACGCTCATATGATATGTTATAGGAGGTAGCCAATATAGGCAAGGGGCGGATTGGTGGACTTCATCTTTAGCTGCTGATATAAGGTCAATAGCGATTCCAAAACATTTTGACATTGCTAAAGTTAAAACATTTGACGGGACATATGATCCTGATGATCATATAGAACAATTTAAATATTACATGATGAATATTGATGATGATGACAAGTTATTATGTTGGGCCCTTTTGTCCTACTCTGAAATGGTATAATAGGATTATGATGGCATATAACTAATTTTGGGATGTTCTACACAACTTTCTGAAGATAATTTGTGGGAAGTAAAGAAATGCGAGCAGATGAAGACACCATAATTCAATGCAAGCAGGCAATTAGGAAAACTTGAAATATTATATTAAAGGGTTTATGTGGCATGTGCTGCTTTTAGGTAAGGGTTGCTCCCTAGAGATTTGGAAAAGGAAACAACCACGAGAATGGTACTCATTTTTGGGGATCCAATGGCTCATGTGGAGGAGCAAATTAAGGTTGATGAATCAACAAGACATCTGATTGAACCTGGTAAACCACAAACGCATTCGAGCCAAGGAAACGATCCCATCAATCAAGGTTATCAGAGTAGCACTTCTAACCATCAGGGTCTTTTCGACCCAATGCGTCGAAAATTTTACCTCCTCAGTCTTGACCCTCTCAAGTGTTCGCTTCTATTTTCCATCAACAAGTCAAATCAGTATGAGAGACCAAATTACTACGCAGAATTAATAGAAAATGTAACGATAATTTTCGAACAAGCTAATAACCATGTCCAATTTTGAAAACCATTGCCTATAAATAGACCCAAGGATAAATGAAGTAATAAATTGTGCAAATACCACAACTATATTGGGCATGACACAGCAGATTTTATAGCTCTACGAAAAGAAATTAAAGTTTTAATTGAAAATAATAAGTTGACAACTTTTGTTGAAAGGTAGTGTGGGGCTCATCAAATTCAAGGCCTCAATCCGTAGGTAAAGAAAATTGAAAATTTACCTTCAAAGCAAGAAAATACATTGCTAATAACATAGCCTATGGATGGGTTCTATGTGTCTTTCGAATATCTCGATCATGAGTCGTATTGGAGGGTGATGTTAGTGGTTAATGAAGCAATGTTACAAGAAATGGTGCAAATTTTATGTGATTAATTTTGAATTTTTTTCTATTTTGGAGGAGACACTATGGTGGAAACATTTATAGCTCTAAAAAAATACATGTGGTAAGATTAACTACTCAACTGGAGGGTGGAATTTAAACTCATATCTATGGAAAAAGGCATGTGCCTTTTATTTTATTTGATGATGACGATTTATGAGGTATAGTTGGTCCATATGATGATACAATGGTAATCAGAGAGGAAATAGCACTCAATTATATTCGAAGGATACTCATTGATATTAGCAGTTCTACCAATGCATTATTTCTAACAACATATGAAAAAATGTGTAATCCCTCTGTAATTCTCCCATCATATCGCAACATTGTTGGCTTTACTAGGGTGACTGCGCAAGTTATTGAAAGATTCGAAGGTGAATTTTTATTGGTTCGTGGTCCATTTCAGAAAAAGGCGTGTGTGATGTTTATGGTAGTTAATAGCGTGACAAACTACTACCCCATCTTGGGGAGATCTTGCCTATCAAAAATGCATGTCGTTGCTTCTAAAGTTCATCAATGTTTGAAGTATGTGATTAGAGATCATGTAAGTGTAGTTAGAAGTAGTCAACAAGTGGCTCGGGAATGTTATGCGACAACTTTACATACTAAGATATGTGTGAATATTGAGAGACTGACATAATAGCAGTTAATGGGGACTTCCTCAGATTTGGAACGGGTGATTGATCTGAGGGAGACCCTGAGTTCATTGGTTACCGATGAGAACGTAAAGGTATGCGTTTTTTATATAATGGAAAGAGCTTGAGAATATAAATGTTGTTATCACCATCAATGCGTTATCAAATGTTGAGATACTTGTCCAAAAATTTAGAGATGTTTGCTTGGAAAACCGAAGATGTCGTAAGGGTTCCTTCCGACGTAATTTATTATAGCCTAGCTGTTAACCCAAAAGTCGGGCCTATTATTAAAAAACGAATGACTTTTTTAGTGGACAAATTTGAGGCAATAGTGGCAGAGGTGGATCGATTGTTTAAAGTAGGCCATATTCGAGAGGCATAATATTTGATGTGGACTCTGAATCATGTGCTTGTGAAAATGGAAATGGATAGTTGAGGATGCGTGTTAATTTTACTTATTTAAATCTTTCGTATCCAAATGACTCGTTTCATGTCCCAAGAGTAGACCAGCTTGTTGATTCAACGTCACATAATAAGCTTCTTTCATTTATGGACGCTTTTGGTAGGTATAATCAGATCTTGATGAATTCAAGTGATCAAGAAAACATTACGTTTATTAATGATAAAGGATTATATTATTATCGAGTTATGTCTTTTAGTCTCGAGAATCCTCAAGCTACTTATTATAGATTAATGAAAAAATATTTTGTCTATCAAATCAGGAGAAATATGAGCGTATATATAGACGATATGTTAGTAAAAAGTACCCAGGATGAGGATCATTTACAAAATTTAGAGAAACCATTTTTCGAATTTAAGAGTTATTCGTTTGAAGTTAAACCCTATGAAGTGTACCGTTAAAGTTTGGTCAGGAAAGTTGTTAGGGTATATGATAAGTGACAAATTCATAGATTTTTATTCAGAGCAGTTGAAAGCTTTGGTAACTCTGACTCTGCATCGGTCAATCAAAGAAGTGCAAATTTTAACGGGAAGGTTGACAGCTCGAAATAGATTTAGTTCTAGGTATTTTGATAAATGTGCTCCATTTTTTTAGGTTTTGAGCTAGGATAAAGAATTCTCTTGGACACCATAGAGTGATATAGTATTTTTAAAAATTAAAGAACATTTGTCATCTCTGGAAGTTATGTCCAAGCCACTTTTAGGTGAGAAGTTGTTTTGTATATCGCGGTCTTGGATTACATTATAAGCACTATTTTAGTAAGAGAAGTAGAAGGGTATCCACGACAGGTATACTATGTGAGAAAAAGTTTTATTGTTTCGGAAAAAAGTTATTTGAAGTTAGAAAAAATGGCCTTGGCTTTGGTTGTAGCTGCTCAAAAAATGCGTCCTTATTTTCAAGCTCATTTAGTTATAGTTAGAATCTCATTTCTATTAAATAATGTATTGCAAATACCAGAAGTTTCGGGGATAATGACAAAGTGGTTTGTAGAGTTGGGAGATTATGACATTGATTTTACTCCTCAAACAATTACAAAAGCCCAAGAATTGACAAATTTTCTTGTCGAATTTCACTCAGAATGATCTGATGCAGAAGAAAACGATACATAAGAATTAGCTTCCGCAAATGTACGGTTGGTTAGAGCTAATGGAGGTTTAAGTATTTTGGGATCAGGTGCATAAATTCAACTGGTAGATTCATTGGTTGAGGCTATGTATCAAGTTATATGGTTTGGATTTCGAGCATCAAATAATAAGGCAAAATTTATTGTATTGAGACTTACCAATATATGTAGAGCTAAGAAATTATGATTTAAGACTGATTCATAACTTGTGGTAAATCACATATCGGGAATATTTTAGGCCGAGAAAGATCAACTCATAAAGTATTTGCAAGATTTGAGAGAATTGGCATTGCTATTTGATGATTTAATGGTTGAACATATTAATCGGGGATAAAACACTATTGCATATTCATTGGGAATCATTGCTTATTCTAAAGGTTATCCTTGGAGTTTAATACAGGATAGCGCGTCTGTAATGATTAAATCTGAGCAATGTCAATATTTAGAAGAAGTGATTGTGACCATTGTGAAAGAAGAAAAATATTGGCAGTTTGATTTGAAAGAATTTTTAGTCAAAGGGACGTTACCGTCTGATAAGATATTGGCTCAAATGATAAGATTTAGAGCGCGTGGATTTACGATCCTTGGGGGATTTTTGTATAAGAAAATCATTGAGTCGTCCGTTGTTGAGATGTTTGGAGAAAAATGAGTCTCAAATAATCTTTTCGGAATTGCATGATGGGGAATAATCTGCTCATTTTGGTTTCAAAACTTTAACAAAGAGGGTATTGTTGGCATGATATTATTAGCCTATTAATAGTGAGTGATGCTAAGAATCTAGTTCTTAAATTTTCATAGATTTTCAAATACCATTCATATACATGTTGTGCAACTAGATTCAATTTTCGATGAGCTCCCATTTGACAGATGGGGAATATATTTAGTCTTCCCATTACCTATGACTTTAGGAGGGTGACAAACTATTATTGTGGCAGTAAATTATATTTCGAAATGGGCAGAAGTAGAACCTTTATCATGAACAAGAGCTAAAGATGTCATCAAGTTCATTTTATCAAATATTTGTTGTTAATTTGGGGTGCCACGGATAATTACTAAAGATAATGGACCTCAGTTCAACAACAAAGTGATGACATCCTTTTGTTCTTCGATATGCATCAAACAATTCTTTTCAACACCTTTTCATCCGCAAGCGAATGATCAAGTAGAAATCACTAATAAAACTATATTGGATGGCCTTAAGAAAATTTGGAAGACACAACTCGAAAGTGGCCTAATTATCTTCGAGATGTGTTACGGGCTTATTAAACAACCCTTCGAATTGCAACCCATGAGACTCTTCCACCTTATAGAGAAGTCAACTATTCTGAGGATGATAATGATGAGGATAGAAGAGCATAACTTGATTTGATATAAGAAAAAATGATAAAGGGATATTTGAATTCACTTTATTACTAAACATTAATGAGGATTCTTTATGTTTCTAAGGTAAGACGAAGAGATTTTAGAGTAGGAAATAAAGTTCTCAAGAAGGTGTTTTTGCATACCAAGGAAAAAAGGTTTGGAAAACTGGGTTGGAACTGGGAAGGACCGTATATAGTGGTCGAAGAGAGCAAGTCAGTGACATATTGTCTAAAAGATAGGAAACAAGACCATTACAACATCTTTATAACATTAAACATTTACGACTATATTGTGAGTAATTCTGTAAATATTGATGGGGACATTATCTTGTGTGTATATCAACCGGTGGCATACTTTTTCCTCTACCGGTGGCTCGGGAAATTTTTAATGAGGTGTATATATAACCGGACTTATGAATACAATATTTACTTTGCCAATAAATCAAGTGTGCGCGTGTCATAAAATCAATCTTATAAGTATGAACTTTTTTCAACATCAAATTCAAAGTTTAATATATTCAAAAATAAGGAAATTTTGTAAATTGAAGAATGATTGATCATCCTTGTAATAATTTACGAAATAAAACTTTTCGAAGTGCCAATGTGTGTGAAAAATATTTATAAGTAAAAATATGTGTGGAAACATTTTTCTAAGTGCCAATGTATGTGGAAATATTTTTCTAAGTGTCAATGTACGTAGCAACATTTTTCTAAGTTCCAATATGTATGGCAATATTCTTCGAAATGCCAATTTGTGTGATGATATTTTCGTAGTGCCACTTTGAATTTGTGTGACAATATTCTTCGAAGTACCAATTTGTGTGGATATATTATTCAAAGTGCCAGTTTGTGTGTCAATTTGAAGTGCCAGTTTGTGTGTCAATTCGAAGTGCCAAGGTGCTTGAAATTCTAAGGCAAGTTGCAAGATTGACAAAATAACAAACATAACATTTTCTTTCAAACAACAAACATTGACATCTGAAAGCCACTTATCAATATACATGAAGTATTAGTCAAAACACAAAATTCATCAACATAAAATACAATTACTTCCTATTTTCCTTTGTTGTCTTTCAATGGACTACCTAAGTTGTTGTCCGAGGAGCTATTTTCATCGTCTGAGTTCTCATCTCCCCAAGAAGTAGACCTATTATTTTCTTTATCGTCGGATTCAGTTCCATCTGAATCACTCACATCAGTTTTGAAACAATCTTTAGGGCGCCGATCATCGGGAACCATGCACCAGTAATCCATCATATTTTCCTTTGGGTTTTTTTTATAGAAGTCAATAATCATAGATATTTTTACGTCTTTTTCAAGAGTCTTTAAAGTATCAGGTAATCTTTTGCACACTTGTTTAAAATAGCATTAATGGCAGACTATTTATCTTATTCTGCCTTGATTTTAAACCTCTTCAAATCTTTGAGGGCCTTCTTCTTTGCATCTTCACTTTCTTGGTATAAAGTGTTAAACTTCTCATAGTTGGAGTGTTCTTCTTGAAGATTTTCCTTATGTTTGGCGTTTAAGTCATTTCGTATGTGCATTACAACTTCGTGAAAATTGGTCTTGTCTTCTTGAAAGACATAGAATTGGTCAATGAGATTTCTTTGAGCACTTTATCCCATCTCTTGTTGGCAACATATTCTTTTTGAAGTTGTACAAGTTCTTTAACAATTTCTTCGTATTTCTCCTGAACTGTCTGTGCTTCATCGGAAAACTTCTTGACATCAATCTCGAATTATCTCTTGTTACATTTGAGAATTGCCACATGTTGGACCATATTATGCAAAGTCATTGACAATTCATCGCTCTGGTTCAAAAGGAAGGATTCTTTTGATGTAGATGCTTGGGAACGATTTACTGAAGAGCCTGGTTATTGATTTTCCTAAAGAGAACTTTCTTGATTTTACGTAGGATTATCATCAGTCTTCTCCATGAAGATATCAGCTAGATTCATTTTCTCAGAATTATGGTTCATAATCAAAGAATTAATGGTCTTTATTATCCTTTTCATTTCCATCAATCTGAGGTGTCGGATTTGGGGAGGAGATGTCAATAACTTGTTCATGGATAAATTCAATGGAATTCTTAGAGGAATAAAATTTCTCTTTTTTTAAGCAAATGCTTTCTTTCTTTTGGGAGCTTCATGGATGGAGTGTTTGGTATCATGGGTGATAATTTTATCAGTTTTTATTTTGGACTTTTTCTTTGGGCTAACCTTTTTTTTCTTATTCACTTTGGAAGACTCATCTTGAGCATTCTTTTTTTTACTCTTGTTCGGTTTGTGATATGGGGCTCTATTCTGGGCAGGAAGAATAACTCAGGTGTATGGGGCAGCTAATCTTTTCACTACATTAGCTGCCAAATGAGACTCTATTATTTTATCAGCATCAACAACAACCTCTGGAATATTTTCCATAAGTGACTTTGGATGAACTTGAGTGGGTCAAAACACTGGTGAAATTTGTTAGACCACTCATTTTTTTCTCATTTACTCGACTTAGAGAACGTGTCGTCCCATCAGCGAGGTGTATTTGGTAGCGCTTCGTAATTTTCACACAACACCAACAAAGTTAATAAAAATTATAAGACAAAATAGATAAGCTAAATAATAGAACTTACCAGTGCTTTTCCACTTTAGTGACAACCTCTGTGAATTTTTCATGGATATTTATATCTCGTTCTCCCAACAACCACTTATAAAAAAGAATTTTTGGTTATCTACCTCAATGAGATCATCGATTATCTTTGCAGAATTTTCGAGGATGATATTAAAATGGAAGAACTAAATTCTTTGACACACCCGTAGTTTCTATAAATGGCTCGATAAGACATGTAATCTTTGAGAGTTTTAAAGCCATAATACAAAAAAAAAACTGTTAACAAGAGGTTGAGATTTTCTTATCTCAAGTATAGATCAATAATTTTGAAATAGTCCATAATTGTTGGATCCAAAGGGAACCGAAGACCCGCGTTCAAAATCCATGGTTAATGACTAACTCATTTACACCGTATGTGAAAGGATTTTCTCCTACAGTGGGACGGTGAATGGAACCATTTTCTGGAAATCTCCCATTGTTTACGAAGTGTAGTTGACTTTGATTGATGAAAGTATTCATATTTTATGTTATTAAGTCCAATAAGATATTCATGGAGAACGTCTTTGAGATTTTCACTAAAAGTGGCATCCATTTTTGTAGGCAATATGATAATTTCATTTGTTTTCTTCTTCTTCTTTGCATTATACTTTTTTTTCATAATATTCTTCTTGGAATCATAGGTATTAGTATAATCTACTATTTGAGCTTCTGAATCACTATATGCTTTTGATTTAGAGTCATCTACATCCTCTGAGGGTTCGTCTCGCAGTTGGGGAGGTACCTTCGAATGAATAGGTTCATCTTGAATTTGTAAAGGTGGCTTCAAAGTAAAGGGTCCCTCTTGAGGGTGAGAAGGTGCCTTGAAGTGTTTTTATTGGTTGTATCCAAAAGGATGACCTGTGAGCTTTTGTTTGTCGTAGATGCTCCCTTCGATGGAGGAGGTTTTTGGTTACCTAGTAGTTTGGTGGTAGTGATTTTTTCTTTATGATGAGAAGAGTGATGTTGTTTCTTTGAGATACTTTGTTCCTCAGATTCTCCAATGGCAAAGAATTGAGTTTTTCAATGATACTTTTGCAAACAAGTTATGAGGGTTAGGCAAGAAGGGTTGTCAGAAGAAGATCTAAGGTTGATAGATGGTGATTATCTCTTTATATGTGGCCAGGAAGCGCAGGTAAACGTTTGGAAAACTTGAAGAGGTTGATCAGAGACTCTCCGCGCAGCTTCTCTCTCATCAGCCCTTTTTCAATAGTAAGCCAGACCCAAACATTTTTTAGACTGAACATAAACATAAAGAAATTATTTTAGATTGAGAGTAAAAGTTGATGAGATGGAAACATAAGGATGAAACACGGTGGTGATGGTGGTTTTCGATGAGAAAGAGGGTGAAATAGTAAATTTTACAGAGGAAGGATTCATAATACTTTATCTCTCTATCTTTAGATTTGGTTTGAGTTAAGTGTTCAGTGATATGAAACTATGGGACGATGGTTAATGGGATTTTTCAAGGATGACTTGAAGAGTTAAATAAAATTCCCATTGGTTAGCACTAATTTGACAAGTCTAACGGTGACCTAATGATGGTGACTTGAGTAGTTTGACAGTTGTAAGGTGTGTTAGAGCGTTGTATTCTTAAAAATAGCTTTATTACCTCAAATAAATTATGAGGAGATGTAATGTATTACATGGCTTTAAGTTGCAAAGAAAATATATGATCGGTTTATCTTTAAAGAGAGGATGAATCTAACTAAAAACAACATTACTAGTTCTTCATCGGATTTCTTTACTCAAAGAAGTGTTCGGTGTATCTCCAACGATGAAACTAATTCAAAAATGACAAGTTTAGTCATTTCTTAATTTTCTTCGCAAGAACTATGGGGCTATTGATGAGGATAATATAAATGTAGAATAAGACTAATTATTTTACATATGTTGATAGAATAAATAATATATTAGGTAAATTTTGTGTACAATATAAGTCTAAAAGACTAGAAATGCAATATATTATAAGTATGGTTATATCTAATGTAACAAACTTTAGTATGTTACTTGTAACAGATCACCTATAAATAGGTATACTTCTCTTGGAAAAAGAATAAGATTTGAGACATTACCCCTTGACCCTTGATGGCTTTCTCTCTCTAAAAATATACTAGATACTTCCTCTCTTTATAAATTTGGAATCTATCCAGAAAATTGATGAGGGGGTATTCTCCGACTGATAGGAAAGAAGGTATCCGAGCAGACAAATCCACTCGAAATTTGGGAAGCGACCGAGAGCGGCAGGCAAAGAGGAATAAGATATCGAACTTAAACTACGAGCTGAGAAGGAAGCCATGGCCTTCCTAATGATGATGAAGAAGATGGATAACGTTCGGACCAATTAGATATTTCACCAACTTAAGAAGTCGATGGACAAGCTGACCTAAATAGAGAACCGGCGAGACATCTCAAAGGAGCAAAAGATGGTCAATTGATTCCAGTTCTGTTTGGCACGCGGATGAAATCAAACACCAGATGATCGTTGGTTTATGCTCGGTCGGGCACGCGGATGATATCGGCCGAGCTCAATCCACGAAGAAAACGGTCAAAGGAACAGATTAATGTCACTTAAATGGAATTAGTCAAGTCGTTAACACATTACTCATAAATATAGGGTCCATGATGTAAATATATTTATGCATGTATTTAGTGGGAACTAATGTTATGGTAACCGCTAAGAACGGTGATACAAAAGATATAAATATGGGATAAAATCCAATAGATATGTAAGTTCTCTTCTATGTAATACAAAAATAATTACTTGACAATTTCCTTTGTTAATTCCCATAAAAAATTTGGTGCCGTCTGTGAAAACTCTAGTGAAGCATTAAGTTACTTGAACCATGGTAGTTACTAGATCAGGGATTGAGAGAGAGGTCCCGAAATCGAGTGAAGCAATGGGGAATCAAATATCGGTGGCGAATCAACCATTGAGGCAAGCGTCATGCGCCCTAGCACTGCCACCCATCCGGAGGCCGTAACTATAATCCCTGTTGCGCCTGTGGAACCAGTGTTACAGTTAACGCCAGTAGCAGGAGTCGGAAAGGAAGTCGCACCCCCAAGGACTGTAGTCGTTCTGTCACGTCTGACGTACCAGGCCTAAACCTTGATACGAACTCCACCGTCCAGCAGTAGGAACAACATCTCGAACACTTTCCGCAGGTGCAACTCAGAGTGGCATGTGAAGGAGATGCACGAGAACAGGCCATACACGCCACTTTAGCAGGAATGAACGAAGCTCTTCATGCGGTCAGGACCAAGGTACGGAGAGCTAGGCGAGTTAATCACCAGTCAAGGGCAGATGCCAGTCATACTAACTGCGTGGATCAATCATCAAGCGTGATGATAAGAAAGAAGGAGAATGAGAAAATGGGGGCAAAAACGCTCCAAGGAACAAGATCTTGCTCAGGAGGGACGCCCCGCTGCATCAAAGAAGGCCCGGGAGGATGAGAATTCCTATTACAATCAGGTGAGATCCAAAATTTCCAACTACATTCTTAAAGAATCGCCCTTTTTGGAAAAAATAATCTTGAAGATCAATTGCCAATAAAATTCAACCCATTCCGGATGGAGGCCTACGATGGGTCAGGTGACCCGGAAACACACCTCGAACAGTTCTGTAACATGATGATGTCATTCAATTTAGATGACGCTATGCTGTGTAGAGCCCTTTCCAGGACACTCAAAATGAACCAGATAGACTGGTTCAAGAGTCTGCTTAAAGGATTCATCCACGATTTTGTCGGTCTATGGAAGGCGTTCAAGGAAAGGTTCATCAACAATAAAGAGCTTAGGCGTGAGCGGGACTCAATCATGGACCTCTACCAGAGGTGAGGTGAGTCACTTAAAAGTTATGTCAAACACTTTATTCATGCTATGAATGCTCTTCCAGATCTAGAAGAGAATATGGTAATGGCCTCACTCAAGCGATGACTCAATTTACGGGAGGAATTGTATCTCGATCTAATTAAATTACCAACCGAGGTGATCTGAAATCTTCTTGCTCTAGCAAACACATTCATTATGGTGGATGATGCTTAAAAAAGGGATTCGCCTGGCAGACATGTCCCTGAATCAAAGAATAGACCGCTTGAGCACAGTAAAGCTAAGGAGCCCCCTTGACGGGACACCAGTCGAAGGCCTCAATACTTCGAAAATCCATCCACAAGATTCACGCCGCTAGCCGAGTCCATATTGATTATATACGATCGAACTAAGGGTATGAAAAAGTACCAAACGCCTCGGGTGATGAGTGCTCCTGGTTTCAAGCGATCAAACATATACTTCTATTCTTACCACGACGACCATGGGCACCCGACTAACGAATGTTAGAAGGTTCGAAAGGAGATCCAACGACTTATAGATAATGGTGAGTTAGTACAATTCATTAAGCAACAGGATCAACGTCAAAAACCTGATTGGCAGGATGACATGCACCCCGCTATAGAAGACAAACCAGTGAATGATAAGCGAGCCAACGTGGGAAATTAGCAGTGGTTAATCACTATTACCGGGGTACACCCCAATACAGTTAACGGTGTTGTCACATCATCATTCGCCCACATGATTGGTGAGATATCTAAGGTCGCCAACAACATTAGCTCGTCGAGACAGGATAACGGCCCATCCCTTTTCAATATCTCTGGGGGAAACTTATTGGTATCACAAGGGATAACTTCAGGAAAAAACGCGCGAATGGATCTTAATATCTACGAAGTCGATGCTACATCATACAGGAACTACCGGGACCCGGTAGCTGACTTAACCTTCAATGATGACGACTTGAGGGGTGTCAGTATGCCCCACAAAGATGCATTGACGATACACATGGATATTAGAGATATAATGGTCACACGAGTATTGGTCAATGGAGGAAGCTCAGCCAACATCATTTTTAAGGAAAGTTGTGACAGGATTCAGAAAGTCCCACCATATAAGCCCACTCAACGAATCTTGGTTGGGTAGGAAGGCCAGAGATTCAGTGCGTATGGGAAGTATCACTGATGGTTAAGGTCGGTTATGAAGCGACTAAGCGTGAGTTAAAAACACTATTTATAATCTCGGATGCGCCTAGCCCATACCATGCGATAATTGGTCGACCTTGGTTGCACAGGATGGAAGAAACCCCATGTACTTTCAGGCAATGTGTAAAATTCCTAGTATGGAATACAGTCGGTATTCTTCGAGGGAGTCAATGTACGGCAAGGACATGCTATGCGGTAACCGTTTACCCCACCAAACTACTCATATAGAAATTAGTCGGCGAGGGGGTCCCTGGGGAGGGATCCGGTAACTCCCCTTCGCCTGACCCGATAAATGACTAACAAAAAGTAGAGCAGCCCGAGGAAAGGCTTCCAGAATCAGTGGAGGAGGAATTAGCAGAGGGGCGCACGCTACGCTTGGGTAATAAATTATCTTTTACTTTCAAGAAATCTTTGATTGACTTATTAGCAAAAAAAAATATGTATTTGTATGGGATGCGAGCAATGTTTCAGGAAGCTATATTGGTTAAGGCGTACGTCGAGAAACAGGAAGTTATACTGGTTGAGGTAACAAAAATATCTCGGTTAAGATACATCAGGAAGCCATGTATCATGTATGGGTAGAAAATCTAGTACTGGTTAAAAAGAAAGGAGAACAATGGCGCATGTGCGTCGACTTCACCGACCTCAATCAAACTTGCCCAAAAGATGTTTTTTTGCTACCCCTTATTAACTAGCTAGTTGATTTTGCTTTAGGATGCGAGTACCTATCATTCATGGATGTGTATTAAGGGTACAATCAAATATATCTCAACCCATCCGACAATAGGATACTACCTTCCAAACCGAGCGTGGCCTATATTGTTATACGATGATGCAGTTTGGATTGAAGAACGCTGGTCCACATATCAACGTTTAATTAATCATATTTTCAGGAATTATTTAGGGAAACACATGGAGGTGATATCGACGACATGATTGTAAAAACACACACAGGGGAGCGACAATTATAGGTGCTCTAAATAGTGTTTGATTTACTTCGCAAGTTCAATTTAAAACTCACTCCGGTCAAATGCTCTTTTGAAGTACGCAACAACAAATTTCTAGGTTATATGGTCAGCCAAAGAGGCATCGAGGGCGACCCTGCCCAGCTGAACGCATTTCTACAAACGACACCCATACGTACAGTCAAAGAAGTTCAATGCCTTACGGGGCGGCTCGCCGCATTATCACGATTTATATCTCGAGCCTCAGATTAAAGTCAACCGTTCTTTGAGATTTTATGGGGGGCGAAAAAGTTTGATTGGACAGAGGAATGTGACAAGGCAGTCAATGAGCTGAAAATTTTCCTTACCTCGCCAGAAATCCTGTATGCCCCTTTAATAGGCGAACAACTGTTTCTCCTTTTTACGTCAGTGTATGTCTCGTACGTGATCTGAACGGAATATAATGACATATCTACTATATTAGCAAAACCCTAGTCGATGCTGAAACAAGGCACCTCAACCTAAAAAACTCGCGTTCGGATTCGTTACAGCCTCTCGAAAAATGCGCCCTTACTTCCAAGAACATAAGATTTGCATGCGAACAACATTTCCCCTTAAGGCTATACTGCTAAAGCCTGACGCGTCGGCTTCGTTTGCCTACAGGTGAGGAAATCAAAGAGGCTATTAGATTCAATGTCCCATTTACGAACAATGTGGCAAAATACGAGGTATTTTTTAGTGGCATGTAATTAGATTTTATCTCCGGAGCTCGAATTCTAAGGGTTCGTTTCGACTCGCAATTGGTGGTCAACAAAGCAAAAGGAACATATGATGACAAACAATAATAAATAAGAATCTATTTAACTATATTGAAGGATGGTGAGTCTAAGTTTGTGAAAGTACCATATGAGCAAGTCTCTCAAATGGAAAACTCTACTGCAGACGCGCTCGCAAATACTGCAGCCTTGGGGAAGAATCTGTTGATCATCACCTAGCAACTATCGACCGTAGAGCTCATCGAGAGAAACGACACTGTCTATGAAATTGACAACACCGACGATTGGAGGCAGTCTTATTTATTATATTTGAGCTCATCTGTTCTCTAACCGATAAAAATGTTGCTCGAGCTCTCCAGCAAAGGGCTGCCAAGTATTGTGTATTGGGCAGTGTTTTGTATAGAAAAAGTTCCACTTGTCTTTTGTTGCTCTGTTTTGATCGCGCATAAGTTAACTCGGTGTTACACGACTTACACGCATGAGAACCAGGGGCACACTACGAGCATCGAATTCTCATTCGACGCTTTCGATTGGCTGGATATTATTGGCCAGAATTGACGGCCGATGCAGATTGATTAGTCCAGAAATATCATCAATGCCAATAATTCGCCAATACATGATACTTATCGAGCGATCCTATGCAAGTCGTCCATGTCCCTTGTCCCTTTGATATATGGGGCATCGACCTCGTTGGGACACTCCCTATGGCGACTGACAAAAGGAAATTTATAACTATTGTTGTGGACTATTTCACGAAATGGGTAGAGGCCAAAGCATTATTCAGAACTATAGCTCATGAGGTTTGTGACTTTATCCATAATCAAATACTTGCCAGGCTTGGAATTCCACGTGTTTTGATGACAGATGACAACCCTCAGTTTCGAAATTCAGTAGTAATGATGTTCAGCAAGTGGTATGGGATCAAGAAGCACTTCTCAACAATGTATTACCCTTATACAAATGGACAAGTAAAAGTCACCAACAAAATAATCTTGGAGGGGATAAAAAATAAACTTGAAGGAGCCAAAGGCAAATGGCCCGACAAGTTAGTGGAGGTCTTATGGGCATACCAAACTACTCTTCGAGCTACGAATGAACAAACCCTATTTTCCCTCGTGTATGGAAGTGAAGTAGTGGTTCCAACATAAATAATTGTGACAAGCCACCGGATTGCAAGTTATGGGGAAGAGTCCAATTTAATCAGCAGGTCATAAAGCATTGACCTTATTGAATAACGTCGTGATTAAGCACGCGTTCGAGCATAACAATACAAAAGCCGCATGAGGGGTCGATTTAATGCTTGTTTAAAGTCATGCAGTTTCAGGGTTGGGGATATGGTGATGAAGAAAACATTTCAGGGAGCAAGTGACAGAGCAGCTTGAAAATTAGCTCTTAACTAGGACGAACCCTACATTGTCATTTATTAAAGGCCATGGTGGAGCTTATCGGTTAGCAGATGTTGAGGGTTGCTCCTTGAAGCACCCATGGAATATAAATCATTTAAAGTTGTATCGTCATTCTGTGTAATTATGAGGATTCGTTTTTTCCCCCTGATGGTGCGGGAGGTTTTTTTTATGAGGTATCTAAACTTTTGTTCGTTTTATTAATACATTTTATCCCTTTTGTTATTCCATGTGTTTATTAAATTTTCTCCATCCTTACAATAGCGATTGGGTTAATGACCACGCTTACGGGATACACGAGGAACCATACTGAGTCCAAACCTAAGTATCTATTGATAGGTTCAGATATTTTTGGAAGGGCACTATTGCCTAAACCGAAAGGGTAGTTCAGACATATATGGAACCAAGTATATTGTGGATAGTCCAACTAAGTCAATTATAACTCACTTGTGTTCTAAATCATTTAGGTTCTGGGGTTTAAAGATTGACCTGAATCCAAAGTCTGACCCAAACGGCCCATGGGTCATAAAACAAGTATAAATACTCAAACCACCTTCATTTAAGAAGGTAAGAAAAACTTTCGAGCTAATACACACCTCTTTTATCTCTCTACTCTTCACTCAAACATTAAATTTTTGAAAGTATAACATTCTTTCCTAATATACCATTTGATTAAAAACAACTCGCACCAAATTGGCGACCACAGTGGAAGACGACGATACCTGAATTTCAGATTCAAAACCATTGAACAAAGCAGTTCAGATGGATCCTAATGTACAAGACGTTTCACCTCCATAAGTTGAAGGGGTGAGAGAAAATAATGAGCACACTATTGTGTCTCATATCAATCACGATGGCGATGAAAAACAACCATGCAAGAGAACGTGATTAGCTAAGGGATGAGATTGAGGCTTTAAGAGCTAAAAAAACAAACAGAAAAAGAAATTAAAGAGAAGTCTGGTCCATTAACACTCCATCATACTGATAATCCTGGTGAGAATGAGCAGTCCATAAAGACTCATCTCAGCTCTAAGAAAACGCATCGGTCCAAACGAGTTGTGAGATCTATATCGGATTCTTCTAAGAGTCCCTCCAATGATTCAGAGCTTGAAGAATCAATATCATCCAGCAGTGATGAAGGTCGGTTAAAGAAGAAATTAAGGTCGACCAAAAAGCATTCGAGAAAAAAGGATAGACATGGCAGAATTAAAAAGTATTGTGGGAAAATAAATGATTCGGCTAATCAACACATTGATCTTTTGTTGATCGATCCATTTGGCTTTCAATCTGAACTAGGTATTTTTGCTACTCCCAATGAGGATACTGTGTTCAGCCGTAGCCAAAATTTATGACAATCACCCTTGTCTTCATAATATTTTCTAGGCATCTTCCCAAATAGTTTGACCGTTCCAAGATGGAAAAGTATGATGAAAGAAAAGATACGGAAAATCGTCTCGAACAATTTCAAAAATTTATGATGAACTTTGATGATGATGCAAGCTGTTATGCAGGGGCTTCTCACAAACCTTTTAAGGAAGTTCTCTCAAAATGGTGCAATAATCTCCCTCGTGGATCTATAAAGAATTTTGATATATTCTGAGTTGCGTTTCGGAGGCAATTTGTTGGAAGCAATGAGCTTAAAGGGAATGACAATACGATTATTCATAGTTCCCAAGAGCCAAATGAGTCCTTAAAGGAATATATCAGTAGGTTTTTTAACACAAAGAATGGACTAGTTGATTGTTTTGAACAAGTAGCAATCGCCTCTTTAAAACAAGGCTTGAGTCCGAGTAATTTGGTTAACTCAGTAACTCGGAAAAAAACAATGACATTTGGAGGGTTGTTAAACCAATTGGGGAAGCAAATTATTGTTGAAGACACTAAGAATTCTAGGTGCCTCGTCAGAATAGATCCACCACCATAGTGTCAACTGCACAAACAACAACTCAGTCATATTACAGACCAAAGGAAACCGGACAGGGGTCACATCGGACCAAGCAGAGTCAATCCAATCAAAACCAACAAGTTAGAAGTAAAAGGGATCTTTGGGTTCAACCTAAATGGGTTGCTGAGTTGGGAGAAAATGTAGCAACAATTTATGACAAGACTAAAAATGATGTACACTTTAGAAGGCCACCCCACTACAGTCTTCTATAGAAATCTAAGAATACTCGCTTCTGCAAATATCATAACGACGTGAGCCATGACACAAATGATTGTATAGCGTCAAAATAAGAAGTGCAAAATATCATTGAGAGAGGAAATTTGGGCACTTTTGTTAAGAAATAAGGGAGAAGCATGCAAGATAATACACCACCTAATGTTAATGCTCCCCGAACGACTTCTTCGGTAGCCCGTGAAACATCCAGACAGGAGGATATCATGATAATTATCGAAAGATTTGAAGTGGACTCTGAATACCTTGATTCGTATCCAGATCGGAATCAAGTAGGGGTGATAGTGGAAAAGTATGCTACAGTTCCTGATCTGGTGAAATATTTTGAGTCTTTAACCATATTTGGGGAAGACACTGTGACAGCGCCTTCAAGTTTCTCAAGAAAAAGGCATGTCAACAGCTTGACAACCCAGTTGGAAGGAAGAATGTCTACACATTTTTACCAAACCCCAGCTTCTTTCATAGTCTTTGATGATGATGCTCTAATAGATATTGAAGGGCCGCACGAAGACGCTGAGATGATAGGGGCATCAATTGAGGGAAATGATGTACGTCAAATCCTGGTTGACACAAGTGGTTCATCAAACGTATTATTTTTTAATACTTATAAACAAATAAAAAGTCCTTCGGTGATTCAATGGTCAAACAGAACTATTGTAGGATTTATTGGGAATTTAACTGCCCAACATCTTACAATGTTATCTTTGGAAGATCTTGGCTTTCCAAGATGCATGTTGTAGTCTCTACTGTTCATCAGTGTTTAAAGTATGTTATGGGTTCACAAGTGGATGTTATCTGAAGCAATCAAAAGGTGACCAGAGAATGCTATGTAACAGCTCTTGCCTCAAAATTATTGGAGGCAATCAAAGCTAATAAGGAATAGCAACTGTTGGAGCCTTCTACCGATGAGAATGAAATTGATGATCCAAGAGAGGCTCTTAGTGTTATAATTCCTATAGAAGAAGTTGAAACCCATTGCCTAACAAAAGCCAAAAATGTTAAGATTGGAACTAAATTGCCATTGAGTTTGAAACAAAAGCTATTGTCTTTTTTGTCGGACAATATGCATGTGTTTGCATGGTGCAATGATGATGTGACTGGGGTACCAGTCAGAATATTCTTCCATAGAATGTCAGTCTGATCTAATGCTGGACTGGTAGTTCAAAGAATGAGAACATTTTCCAAAGAAAAAGCTGATGTAATAGTGCAAGGAGTTGATCCGTTGACCAAGATGGGTCATATTAAAGAATCTCAGTATCCATTGTGGACAACTAACCCCATTTTAGTAAAAAAAATTGGAAAGTGGTGCATGTGTATTGATTTCACTGATCTTAACAGAGCATATCCTAAAGATCATTTTCCGGTACCTCGAATATATCAATTGATATATTTCATATCGGGGAACAAGTTGTTGTCCTTCATAGATGCCTTTTCAGGGTACAATCAGATACAGATAGATCTGAATGATCAAAATCATACTACCTTTATCACGGACATATGGCTTCATTGATATAAGGTGATGCCATCTGGATTGAAGAACGCTAGAGCTACTTATCATCCATGTTTAAACCAGATTGGTAGAAACATGGAAGTATATATTGATGATATGATGGAAAGAGCCTCGAAGAGGAAAAACACATATTTGATCTTCAAGAGACTTTTTCTAACTTTGAAGCCATCAACTTAAAGATTAAACCCGGAGAAATGTATTTTTGGGGTCTGATATGGCAAGCTCTAGGGTATGTCATAAGTGAAAAAGGAATACAGGCCGATCCGGATCAGTTAGATGCTCTATTGGTTATGGATCCTCCTTGAAATACTAAAGAAGTCCAGAAACTAATCGGATGGTTGGCTGCTTTAAATACGTTTATTTCAAGATCATCTGACAAGTGTGCTCCATTTTTTCATACTTTGAGGAATGCTAAAGACTCCAATTGGTCTCCGTAGTGTGATCAAGCCTTTATTGAAATTAAAAAACATTTATCTTCACCCAAGATGTTGTTTAAACCTGTCCAACAGGAGAAACTTTATATGTATTTAGCCGTGTCGGAGTATGTTGTGAGCGCTATTTTAGTAAGGGAAGTGGATAATTATCCTCGTTCGGTGTATTACATAAGAAATCTTGTTGGAAGCAGAAAAGAGGTATTTAAATCTAGAAAAATTAGCCCTAGTGTTAGTTATAACAGCGAGAAAAATGAGGCCATACTTTCAAGCACATTCGATTACAGTTCGAATATTTTTCCCCTTAAAATTTTGTCTTTAAAAAACTGACATATCAAGAAGAATGATTAAGTGGTCAGTCAAGCTTAGAGATAATAATATTGACTTTGCACCTTGGACATCAATCAAGTCTCATGCTATAGGTGATTTCTTGGTAGAATTTCATACTAAAAGGCCTTACGAACAAGAGCAGGAAAACAAAGCTAAGAAAGAATGGTTAATCCGAACGAATGGGGTCTAGTACAATGGGATGTGGGGCTATAACTTGTTTAACATCTCCTTATGTTGATGCTATGTATCAGACTATATGATTTGGTTTTAGGGAATCTAACAATGAATCAGAATATGAAGCGGCCATTACTGAGTTAAGACTAGCTCAGAAATGTGGAGTAAAGAGGGTCAGGTTAGTAAGTGAATCCTAGATGATTATTAATCAAGCTCAAGGGCTATCTAAAACTAAAAAAGACCAGTTAGTAAAGTATTTGCAAGGAATAAGGGAAGTTGTCATAAGTTTTAAAAGCATCCGGTATGACATGTCCCTAGATCGGAGAATACTATGGCAGATTTTTTAGCTACCATCACTTATTCTGAAGCATACCCATGGATTCTCATGCAAAAATTCCGCTCTATAAGATCAAATCAAGGAAAAGAGGATGAATCTGACGAAAGTATGAATATATCTTCCATACAATCCAAAGATTTGGAGGTATGATATACATCAATTTAGTGAGGTGTCTGGTCTTCGATAAATGGTATCTTATGCCTTTTTCAAAAATTATTTTTAGTATGAGAAGATCAGATAAATTAAATATTTATTAAACACCCGACCTTCAAATGAAGTATCTTTGAAGTTATTGGATTCATTAAACACTTTTATCCTTCAAATGAAATATTTTTGAACTGATTCAATGAATTAAACACTCATTAAACAAGTCGGAGGAATTAAATACTGATTATAAGCTAGACATAAGAAGAGAAAGAAATTCATACGAATGAAAACTTAACATTAAACATTGATCAGAATATATCTGATCCACCATCACAAAAAGTGCCTTGGCTATCCAAAGACTTTGGTTCACAAATAAAGATTTGAAAAAGATAAAAAAAGAATTTCTCGGCCTTCCAAAGACTTTAGTATTAAACATAAAAAGTAAACATAATAACCTTAGGCTCGTTCCCTTCGGTGTTTTCCTTACCATCATCTTTCTTGGGACTCTTGACATCAGTACTTGAGATTTCATCGGTTCCCTCGTCAGAATTGCTCTCACTTGATGAAGAAACCCATGTTTATCACCATCTTTCATTGTATGAAAATGAATCTATTCATATGGTACGAACTTCCACAAAGGTCTAAGGTTATTCTTTGGAAAATTCTCATGAAATAGCAGAACCATATCCGATTTGACACCTTCGTCCCTCTTTTCCAAAGAGTCTACTACACCAGCAACATACTTCTCTATTGTTGTAGCTATCTCTTGAGTTTGATTCTTATTTAGAGAATTTTTTTCTTATTCTTTCTCTTTAAGAAGTTTCTCTAACTTCTCTTTCTATCCGGTTAAGGTGCTGATGGTATTTGCGTTGTTGGTTCGTTGTTCCTTCAAAGTCTTAATCTCATTAGAGGTGGTAGTTTCCAGTGCGGAATAGTTAGTCTGGAGGTCCTCTTGAGCAGTCTTGGATTGGCGCAGTTCGGTGCTCAATTCCTCTTTCTCTTTATTTAAGGCTTCCACTTTTTGTTGTGGAGATGAACGAGAATTTTTCAAGTCTTGGTTTTCGGTGGTAACAGAGGTGATGTTCCCAGCCTACTCTCTGACCTGCATTTTCAGATAGACTATTGGCCTAATGAAGCCCAAAAATGCATGATCTAGGGTATTCTGCTCGTTTGATACCTTGAAATATTCACCATTATAAGTTACAGTATTGGCTAATATGGTCTGACGAAAGGTCCGATCAAAGTCATCCTTATCAAGGTCACTGAAGTACATGTTGCGAAGGTCATCCAGATTAACTTCACCTTCAATGGTTGGCTGGTTAGTTGATGAAACACGTGAGAAGGAGGATTGGCTGGTACCTCTTCTTGTGGAGGAATATCAGTTGGAGAAGTAAGAGTAACAACCGGAGGGCGGAGGATTATCTCTAACCCTAAGTTACTCTTATTATTCTTTCTGTCATTTCGGTCATCACCTTCCTTGCGCCTCTTGTGATATTTCTTCTTAGCTTGAGGCAACTGATCTGGTCCCCCAGACTCCCCAACTGTTGCAGCAATTGCCTCTAACAAAATAAGATTGATTCCTTCAGGACTCTTCGAATTGGCTGCCTCAGGAATCTGATGAGATGGGTCAACTTTAGTCTTTTTCTTCTTTTTCTTCATCTTGTCTAGATGGCTAGGAGATTTACTCCAGGTTGGTAAGTAGAGTTTGTCATCCTTTACCTCAGTTCATCTAAATATGACATCCGACGGAGGGGGGGTGGTCAATTATTTCCAAGAGAGGTCTCTGCTTCCATTGGTATTCCACAAGTGAGCCTTCAGCATGTTTCCCAAAGTGACACAATTATGAAAGCCAAACCCCAAATTCTCTGATGCCCATTGATTTAACATGGCAAAGGTAGCTTTTCATACCTCCAAATGCTCTGAAAACATCTTCAAAGTACTGCAAAAAGACACAATAATCAGTTTGGTATAACAACATAAAGTTTAAATATTATTGGAAATCCGAAGAAGTGTTATCTGAGCTCTTCTAGTATCAGATTTCTGAAAGCAAAAAACTTACAGCAGTTGGTTAAGAGACGACGACAAGAACTCCAAGCTGTATCAGGTTTTTGTTTAAAAAAGAAAAAAAAAAGACCATGATAAAAAGCATTAAAATGAATAATAAGTGGATTACTGATTCTGAGGACATTTGTAAATCGACAGAGAACTACTTCAACAACATTCTAACCTCTAATCCTTACAACAATCATGTTGAGGAGCATAATTGCTTAAATGACAGTATTTTTGACAATATACATTGCCTTATTACTACTGAAGATAATGATTCTCTTTTAAAATCTACGAATGAGGAGGAAATCTGGTCCATTATAGCTGATATGAATGCTGATAGTGTTGCGGGAATCGATGGGTTTAATATCACATTTTACAAGACTTGTTGGTTGATTATTAAAGAGGATCTTTGTATTTCTCTTAATGCTTTTCTGTAGGGCTATCAAATCCCCACTGGAGTCTTTGCCAATGGCCTTTTTTTGATTCATAAATCATCAAACCCTACTACTTGGAGCAGCTACAGAACCATTGGTTTATGTTCTATTCTAAATAGAATCTTCTCTAAACTTATTAACTCTAGACTTGCTAAATTTCTGCCCAAGATCATCTCCCAAAATCAAGGTGCTTTTGTGAAAAAACAATTCTGTTCATGAGAGCATTTTAACTGCTAAAGAATTACATTTTGATCTCAATAGGAAGCTAAAAACTGGGAACTTAATGATACAGCTTGACATGTCAGAAGTTTTTGACACGATGTCTCTTTCATTTATTTTTAAACTTCTATTTTCATTTGGTTTTTATACTAATTTCATTAAGATAATTGAGTCATTAACTAGGAATGTTCACATCTCCTTGCTTATTAACGGTGGTATTTATGGCTACTTCAATTCTAAGAGGGGCCTGGGACAGGGGGGGTCCTTTATCCCCAAGCCTCTTTATTATAGGAGAGGAAGTTCTTATTAGGAGGTTGCATCAACTCTTTAATGACAATAAGAAAATGCAGTTTCCTTCTAGATCAAACTACCTTGTTCCGAGTTTAGCGTTTGCCGATGATATGCTAATTTTTACTAATAGTCTTAATTGTTCTATGAATAAGCTCAATCATTTTTTTGATAAGTACTAGCAGGTCTCTGGGAAATCCATCAACAAGGACAAAACGAAGATTATTGTCTCCCCTAAGCTTCAGCAAAACAGAATTTCCAATGTAGAAAGTCATACTCATTTTTTTATTGAGACCATGCCTACCAATTATATGGGTCTGATATTATCCAATAACAACAAGGCCAATAATTACTCTGTTATTATATATAAAGTTCATGAAAGGATCACTGCATGTGATTGTAATAATCTTTCATATAGAGGGAGACTAATTCTGATATCAACTGTCCTGATGGCTATTCTATGCTACTGGATGCAGAACAGTCTGCTGCCCAACTGTATAATCAACAGACTGGAGAAGATTTTTAACAAGTTTCTATGGAGATCTTCCAACTCAGATAAAAACATTTATTGGATTAGCTGGAGTTCTCTCTGTAAACCTTTTGAAGAAGGTGGTCTGAATATCAGAAAACTCTCTGATATTCAGAATAGTTTTTCTCAAAAGCTATGGTACAACTTCAGGAAAAAGGAAAGCGTCTAGGCTCACTTAATGCATAAAATCTACTATTTTAACAAGCACCTCCCTACAACTAACTTCAGTTGTGGTTCTTTAATAGGGAAAGACTTGCACGTATCAAATTGGTAGCTGAGCCAAACATCAGGTGGATTCTTAGCAATGGGAAGATGAACTTTTGGCTTGGTGATTGGCATGATCATGATCCTATCAATAAAGGCAATAACTACTGGTTCATTGAAGCTAAGGTGAACACATTTTGGAAATGAGATTAATGGGATGACAATCTATTGAAAAGCTTTCTGCCCGATTCTAAAATCAATCAAATTAACAGGTTTTCTATCAAACAATCTTGTAAAGATATTATGGTTTGGAAAACTTCTCATAATTTAAACTTTAACATGAAACATACTTGGACTCTAACTAGATATCACTCTAATCAATCTGGTCTTTTCATGAAGATTTAGTCTAGTTTTATCCCCATAAAATATTCTTTTTATGGAAAGTTCTTAAAAACGTTATCCATATTGACTCGATAATGCAGAAAAGACATTTGAGTTTAGCCTCTAAACTTGATCCACTCTTGAAAATTTGCAGAAAGCTCATCTGTTCTAGCATGTCTGTCAAATTCATATCAAGAGTTCAAAATATCGCGAGATGGACTCTTAGATGCAAAAATAAGCTTATTTTAACTCAATTTCAAGTTCCCATTCCTCTTCAAGCTATAGTCTTATTGAAAGTTTATGACTTGGATATATAAATATGGTACCTGACTAGTATTGCTGTTGTTTTTCCGGATGATTTCGTGGTGTTTTTAGTTTTTCAGGTCTTGGTCATTGGAAAGAGAGAAAAAAATCGGTTATGTAGGAGAATAAATCTAGTCTTTGTAGACTCTGGTTTTCTAAAGTCTTGAAGAAGGAGATCGAAAGCTGGTGTTTGAAGGAATGATGAAGCTTGAGAAGTTGATGAAGTCTTAGATTAGAAGCTTTTGTTTCAGTGTTCGAAGTTTTTAAAGAGTCATCTTCAATGGAGTTTTTTTCTTCTCAAAAGCTTTGAGGTGTTTTTGATTTTGTTCAAATATAAGTGGGTCATGAAATGTTAAAGTTTTAAAAATGACTCTTCTTTTTTAATTAGAATTTTCTTTTACAATTGTAGAACGGGTGAAGCTATTTTCTCCATAAGATTTATTATTTCCTCCATCTCATTTTTTTTAAATATTCAATATTTGTTTTTACTTTATTGCCCTTAATTTACTTTCTAATTTATATTTTGATGCCACTCTACATTATCCGACCCTTATTCTAACAAACACTTCATCAAGTCAAATTACAATCAACATATATAATTTGACTTCTAAAATTAAATTTTAAAAACAAAAAAACTCAAATTTCTTAAAAATTAATCATAGAAAATTAAAAACACTCAAAATGAAAGATTCAACACCTCAGAACATCAGCCAATCAATCAACAAGATAATTTAATCTTTTAAAAATGGAAACAAACAAAAATCAAAGAGTCGGAATAAAAAACAAGTTAAAGGTTTTGTTTTAAAAAACAAAATAAATCAAAAACGGATTTCCAAAGTTTTATTAAATTAATTTGATACTAAAAAAACCAGAAATATGTTCCTAGAACTCAATATACACGAATTTTTTTTTTAAAAAAATCATAGCAAGAGAGTTTCGGGAACTGCAAATTTTTCTGCATATCGAGTCTGCATATCGAGTTCGTGGAACTCGCTATGCAGAGTACAACCGACTTTCTGGAACTCTTGCTAATCGATAGATTAAAAAAAAGATTTAGGACAGATTTTTACGTATGATAGATTTCTTCAATCGAAAGTGGTGACTAAGTTTTTTTCTCAGTTAAAAGAACTATGGTTGTGTATTTATATTGATATGATTAGAGTTTATGAGTTGAAGTAAATATGGTGGGTAGGAGGTTGCTGTAGATATGGTGTTTGGGGTTGGTGGATAAGAAGATAAATATGAGTATTTTGAATAAAATTTTAAAAAGAATAAATTAATAATTTCTTCTACGGAACAAATAACAAAGTCGAATTTTTTTTTAAATATAGAAAAAATAAAAAATCTTATAAAAAAATAGCTTCACTTTATAAAATTCCCCGCAAATTAAATAGAAGAAGATTGTTTGCTTTAAAAAAAAACTAATAATCTTCGCATCTAAAAGATTGGAATAGGGTATCCAAGTTACAAAGCAAGTTGTACCAAGGCCCAACGGGTTTAAAGCTTTTGTCTTCTTATAAAATGAAAGTAAATTAGGGTTTCATATCCCGTATCTTCTTTAGCTGCCGTTCTCCGTCTCCCTTCGGCTTTGCTCTCACTACTCAGGCCTCGTCACCATGGTATTCTCTTTACTGATCCACTACCTCTTTTATTTGTAAGAATCGGAATTTGTGAAAAAAATTTCTACATTAGATTTGATAAGCATCGTTTATATACTCTGATTGTGGAATTGTACCATAAGAGTTAACTTTCGTAGTTTAATGAGACGGAAAATAGAAGTCAAGTTATAAATATTGATTCGTTTTATCGGAATAGGTGCGAAGATCACTGTATACAGTAGCTTGTTCATGTTAGGCTGTCCCTACTGAGTTTTCTTTATTACCTTAGGCATTTCGTTTGCATAAGATACCATAGTTTGTAGGTATTTTGTTTTATATCAAATTCTTGTAGTGTTAAAGACAATTTTTCTTTGATTCAGACTAAGCGTACCAAGAAGGCCGGTATTGTTGGGAAATATGGTAAGTTTATTCTCCAAGTTTAAGGTTTATGAATATCTTTATGATCTTACTCAAGAATTGACGAGTTAGAGCTTGTTGGGCTGTATGACTAAGTAACTATATGACTTGATATAGTGAAATTGTTTGCTTTGAGATTTGGGTTAATGAATGTCTTAGTGTTCGAGTTTAGTGATGTATTGAAATTGTTTGGTTTGAGTTTTGGGTTAATTAATGTCTTAGGATTCGAATTTACTGATGTAGTGAAATTGTTTGCTTGAGTTCCGGTTAATGAATGTCTTAGGACTCCAATATGGTGATGTAGTGAAATTGTTTCTTTGGTTTCGGTTGATGAATATCTTTGGATTTGAATTCTGACTAATGATCAGTTCTGGTACCTCTTTTGTATTATATCAGCTGTCATTTGTCCTAATCTCATATTTTCTAAACTACTCTCTCCCCAATATATAAGTTTTTAGCCAAATGCTGTTCAATCGCTGCTTATGTTTGCGTCTGTTTGACTTTATAATTTGTCCTTCATTTATAGTTGTTTGCACACAAATTTTTAGTTGTATCTGCTATTGTCTCTTACTTTTCTCATTGATACAGGTACCAGATATGGTGCTAGTCTTAGAAAGCAAATAAAAAAAATGGAGGTCAGTCAGCACAGCAAGTTTTTCTGTGAATTCTGCGGAAAGGTATGGTCTTTGTTAAGGGTCAGTGTAAAAAAGACTAAAATGGTCGTTTTGGTCTCATATTTTATGAACCAATAGAATTTTTTTTGTTTGTTTCTGTTTAGTCTATGTTAAACCAAAACTATAATAACCATACCCCAAATCTGGAAAATCAAACCCAATTGGCCTATATTCCTAATAATTTTTTCATATTTTATATATACACATTTTGTATAGTTTTGAATCTAATTGTGGATGTGGGTAAACTTTATAAGCTTATAAATTTCTTCCACAAAATGATCCAAATACCTATATTCTAGTTTTTTTATATTGCATAAGTAGGCCTGTCATTTTAATCAAACCAAAACTGAATCAATTTTTCTTGGTATTAAATTTGTTATGTTTCTTATTAAATCAATTTTATTCAGTTCACGTTAATCATATGGTAGAACCAATATAACTGAACTTCATTTATATGATTTTGTACCATTCATTTATATTGTTTCTTGCCTTGTGCAGTATGCTGTGAAGAGGATTGCCGTTGGAATATGGGGTTGCAAGGATTGCGGGAAAGTCAAAGCTGGCGGTGCTTACACTTTGAAGTACTTAAACATCCTTTTTTCTGTTGTCCAGTTTTTCTCTGTTCCTTTATAATCACCATACTGATATCCGTGTTTCTTTTGTTAATTTAACAGCACTGCAAGTGCTGTTACGGTGAGGAGCACCATCAGAAGGTTGAGGGAACAAACTGAGAGTTAAGTCATCATCAATATTAGTTTTGCTGTATTGTATTAGTCTCTTCTCTCTTTATTTAGAGACAGTTTGAGATCAATTTTTGCTTTCATTTTTGTTGCTAGTTTCATTTTTTGACCAGAAAGATATTATTCTAAAGTGGTACATCTTTTTATTTTGAATGCATAACTTTTTGTTGATGGTTAAGTTTGTTTTGTTGGATTGAGACTGGAGCTTAGTATTTTGAAGTCGATACTGCATGTTGTAATTGTTATTTTTCTGTCCATCTTTTTCCTATTATAAATATACTGTGAAGTTTGACGCACTACACTTTTACTGATTTATAGTAGATGTTTTAGAATATATCAGCAAATATTTATTAATTTAGAATAGTTATTTCATTTCTTAAATAATGAAATAACTATTGATCTTTAGTAGATATTTTATAATTTATTAGCGAATATTTTCAAAATTAAGTGTAGTAATGAAAATAATTATTTGTCGATTCCAATAAGAAAATAAAAAAACAAGTATATAATTCATCTTCGGTAAACCTTTAATTACTTATTATCTTTTTTAGTCCAATAAAACTTTTTAAAATCATTTTAATACTAAATATTTGGAATAGGAATAATACTAAATATTTTAAAAATACTTATTTTATCTTTATTAGTCCAATTTCATTTATTTTAAGATAACAAATTAACTTCTAAATTGAATTTTAATTTTATTTATTCCATAATTAAGTAGATTTTACAAACATCTTTATCGTATTTATATAAAATGCCATTGTTTCTGTTATAAAATCAAATTATGTTTATTACTGTGTTATTGGACAGTTTAGGATATCCTAAACAATTAGGATACGTGTCTAGGTTAAAGATTTTGGAGAATGATATAGGTAGAAACAAAATAGATTTTTCAAGTTTTAAAAACCATTATACGCCTAAACAAATAACAAGAATGGTGCGTTCTTAAACCTAGTGCATGTCTTGTTTAGAAGTTTAGGTGAAGTATCAAAAGCTTGGTTTTGTTTTGCTTTAACTTATGGAACTTTTGTTATAGCGATCGGTGTCGCGTGGATATAGAAGTACAATTAAAAATGGGAAATTTATTTAAAGTACCTACTCAACTATTTAATTGTCACTTACTACCCAAGGTATGTAGAGAACACATGGAAGGAGCTTGCCACAGGTGACTACCTAATTACTTACTCATGCGGGGATCACAATAATTGTTTCTTTAATAACCAGAATGATTTTGTTGGGTTGGTGTTATATTTTGATTTGGAGCGTTTAAAACGGGTTAGTTTTCTCATAGAACAACACGTCTTCGATAAGGGTTCTGGTAATAAAAGTTCTGTTGATAAGAGCTCTGGTGGTAAGGATTGTTGTGTAAAGAGTTAAGAGCGTAGCTTGAGTTTGGGAGAACCATCTCCCAATCAACGGTTTAGTTAATTCTGATCAGAGAAAAAAACAACTTGCTACTGCTGGTTGGGCTGATGTTATTACAGGAGTGGGTCAAGCTTTTGAAGAAGGTGTCGCCGGTCTGAGGTTATCTTTGTGCAAGTTTGCGTTATAGCATGGTTTTTCTTTCAAATACCTGCACAACACAGCAACCAAGATCACTGCTTATTGTGAAAATAAGTTCACAAGCGGGTGCAAATGGAGGCTTTATGCATCTATTGATTCCAGCACCAGCTTGATGACGATCAAGAAGTATGTTCCACACCATACTTGTAGTCCTGTTTTCTCCTAGAAGCATAAGCATAAGCGGCACAGGCATTTGACATCAGATTTGATTGCAGAGGAAATTCAGGATTCTCTACGGACCTGCCATTCGTTGACAGCCAAAACAATACAATCGACTATCAAACAAGATTACGGTCTTGACATCTCTGACCGTTTGTCATGAGATGCTTTAGAGAAGGCTAGGAGGGGAGTTTTCAGAGATAGTTCAAGTTCTTTTAGTTTACTAAGCGGATACTTCAAACGCTTGAAAAGCCAAGATATTACTTCAGACTGTCAGTTGGAGTTATCAGCTGGAAGCCGATTCAAGCGCTGTTTTGTAGCATTCGGTTCGTCCCTTCAGGGTTTTCATTCATGCCGTCCAATGTTGCTTGTCGATGGAACCCACTTATATGGCAAGTATAAGAGTACATTGCTTACTACCGTAGCAAAGGACGGCAACAATAGTTAGTTACATTTAACTAGTTAATCTGAATGTGTTATGATGTTTTTGTGTGAAATTGTTGTGCAATGATTCGCATCCGAAGCTGCGAATTAAGCAGTGTTGGAATCTTTACATTTCGCATATGAGGATGCGAATTATGCGATGACAGTTTGCATCCTATATATGCACACCATTTGTTGTTGTAATCTTGACATTTCGCATTTGAGTCTGCGAATTAGGTAGTATTTGAACTTGTGCTTACATCGCAGCTTATGCTTGTACAAAGTTCGCAGCAAATATTTTGAGCGCAACTACCAGGACAGCATGCGAAATGTGTACAATTTTTAAACGTTTGAGTACTGTTGTAGTGTTCATTTGATCTGCCTTTTTCCAGGACTATTCTCTGTTGCTGTTTGTATAGTTAGCATTGAAGATTGTGACAATTGGATGTGGTTTTTGGGGTGTTTGAAACCACATTTGTTGGATCGCCAGATCACATTTATTTCAGACCGTCATTCTGGTATCGTTAATGCTGTTTCTGTCTTGTATCCAAACTGCTATCATGCGTACTGTTATTTCCATCTCATGCAGAATTTGAAAGCCAAACTGGAACATACTAACAGAGACTATAAAAAAAAGATGTTGAGTTTCTTCCACGTCTTGCTTATGCTCCCAGTCGAGAGATTTTTAAAGATATACTAACAGTTTTTCTATATGAAGATGGTGACAGAATGAGTGATTTTCTTACAAATTTACCCCTGAAAAGTATGCGCAGGCTTACGTAAAAGGGAAGCGATACGGCTCTATGGCTTCTACTGCAACCGAATCGTTTAACAATCAGATCAAAAAATATTGCCTACCAATTGTTGAGTTTATTGACTGAATTAGAGTCTTTCTTATGACTCAAGTTTCACGAAGATACGAAGAGGGTCTTAGCTGGAGTACTAATTTGGTCCCCGAGTATGACAAGAAGCTAAAGCAGAATGTTGACATGTGTCGAACTTAGGTAGTAAGTAATTCGTCTACCGCCATGTTCGAAGTCTTTTCAAATCCGGTGGCTGTTGTTAATCTGTTGGATTTCAAATGTTCTTGCAGATCATGGCAACAAGAGTGTTTTCCATGTCCTCACGCTTTTGCAGCAATACAATATACTGACCAAGATCCATTGACTGTAATAGAGCCCTTCTTTACGGTTAAGAATTACAGGAAAAGTTACTCTTTCAGCATACCAGCTATAACGGATTTCGGGGAAGGGTCCAGCGCTAACGATCCTTCGTTTGTTGAAGTTCTGCCTCCGAACGTTAAGAGACGCTCCGGAAGGCCTAAGAAAAAGCAAATCCCTTCTAGAGGAGAAATCTCAACCAAGCAGTTGAGGTGTGGCCGTTGTTCGAAATCAGGCCATAACAGGAGGACTTGTGATGTTCCAGTTTAAAGACAATCCGTGTTGTGGACAATTCTGGTTTGCCACATTTATTTGTAGTACTGTTATTGTTCTGTACAACAAACTAAACATTTTTACATTTATGTGTTTGTAATGCTTTTATTAGAGTGAAGACATGTTAAGTGCTTTGAGTTGCAAGCATTTCGCATCCGGTATTGCGAGTTGTGTACAATATGTTGAAATCTTGTTGCAAACATCTATCAGGTTTCCATGCGAGTTGTGTGAAATTTCACCAGGATGCGAATCGTTAGTAAAAATCGTATCAAACATTTCTCAGCATTTTTTATGCTGCGAATTGTGTTGAGCTATAACGTAATGCATTTTTAAATAAATATCAGGACTCCTGGCTGCGAATTATGACCAGAACATATGACAACAATTATTCGCATACAATTCGCATGATAGGATGCGTATTATGACCAGAACATATTTCAGGACTCCTGGCTGCTTATGTAAAGAGATATGATGAGAAAGGAGAACAACCAGAAGTCCTGATATTTGTTCACATGCTAAGCTGCGAAACGTGCTTTGATAAAAATACCAGGACATTCAGTGGGTTATAAATTGCATGTTAAGTTGCGAATTGCATGAAATTAGTAATATTGAAACAAGTAATATATCAGGTTAAGCTGCGAAACTTTTGTAAATTGTAACTGGATGCGAATCGTGAATATGATTGAAAGTTTACACAGGTGTTTACAAAAAAGAGGATTACAATCTTCATGCACTAACAAATGTTTACACAGATCCCTACAAGCTATTGTTGTTAGTTAGTGCATTCCAAAAAAACAAGAGCCAACTCTATCAGTCATCAGTAGATGATTCTTCACCATCTTTCTCCTCGGTGTGCTGATCATCAGCTTTTTGCTCTTCCTCTTCCTCTTCCTTTTCATTATCTACGTCCGTTATGCATAAAATTTTTGTCCTTGATGGACCTGCTTCGTCTTCCCTCTTCCTTTTGTTGTTTGAAACCTCTGCCGTCTGAGGTTCCACCTCTGCTGGCTGAGGTGCAGCAGCAACCATTGCAACCTCTTCTGGAAGAGGTTCTGTAGCAACCATTGGAACAGCTTCCATTGGTTGAGAGTCAGCAGAGTAGTAGTCATCATATATGTCTAAATCAAAGACATATACTGGGCTGTTTGGTGGTGCTGCTAGCATGATAAACTCATCGCTCCAGTTAACGGTTAAGGATGACCAGGAGTCACCCAGAGAACCAAGTAAACCAGAGTTTGAGTATGAGGTGGTGGTTGTGGTGGTGGAAAAAGACATGACTGTTTGAATTCGAAGAGAACAAGAGGTGTTTTAAAAAAAATATAGAGTTTGTTGTAAAATTAGCCTCTGGTTACTAGTGTTATTTATTGGGAAAAGAGGTAATCATTACATAGCCTCCATGTCCAATCACCAATAAATGGGTTATGTACGTGATTAGATTGTTTTTTGTGTGCTCAATGGAGAAAACGTTTACCAAGGCATAAGCCATAGCCTATTCGTATTCTTGAACTTTATATTTTGAATTTTTTTTTCTGTACCAGGCTGCGAACTGTGTTTAATGTGGTATACCAAGGTTTGCTGCGAACTGTTTGGTAGTGATAAGTAAGCATCTATCAGGTTAGGATGTGAATTGTTTGATGAGTATCCTGTTTTAAGACATACCAGGGATTCGCTGCGAATTGTTTGGTTGGAATTATTCGAATATTAACCAACCCTTATATATCAGATTATGATGCGAACTATTTGGTAAGTAATATGCACATTTCTGAAAATGTAATTTGTTAATGTATGCACAACAAACTAAAAATTACAATCGATGTATTTACAAGAAAAAAGCATAGTGTTTTAAATCGAATCACCCATATGTCACGGTGCCTTTGTTATTTAAAAAGTAATCAAACATTTCTGCTATGAAGGCAGTGACCATATCTTTATCGTATTTTGTCTGCACAAATCCATGCTGGATAATATCTCTGGCATATTTGCAGACAAAAATACCACAGTCAAGGGTGTCTGGTTTTTGTTGTGGGATTTTTCTTTCAGCTTTCACCTTCCACCCTGTCCTTGATTTAGGTAGCAATCCTCTCTCCAACGAATATTTGATCTGTTTATAATAATTAGTGTTAGGAACCATCACAAAAACAACAACAGTTGGTGCCATACAATTCACACCTTAGGCTGCGAATTGTGTGGCAAACTATCCAACATAGACATGTCAAGAAATTCGCAGCATATGGTGCGAATTGTTTGATATCCAATCCATTTTGTCTGCAAGCATTTCACAACCTCTTTTTATTGAAATGCATCGTTCAAAATGATTCGCATCCTATGCTGCAAAATGTGTTATGGATAGGCTGCGAAATGTGTTATGGATAGGCTGCGAAATGCAACTGATTAACTCACATTTCGCGGCATATCTCGATCACAGTTTGCAGCATGCGTTGATCATGCATACTTAAAAATGTATTAAAACGTACGTTTATAGTTGAGAATATTTACCAGTTGTGTAGGTGTCCTTGTGGTGTAGTCTATGGCTTTCAGTTTAGGCAGAAGTGGATTGTAGTTTGTTATTGACCTGCCGTCGACGTCAATGACGAGCAACGTCCATTGGTTTATCTGGTCCTTTGTCTCGGTGCATATTGGGATCATGATGATGTTGGGGTTTTTGGGCGCCTTTCTAAAAGCTGCGTCCACCACATTTGTTACTTCCCAGCCATCTTTCAATTGATGCTGCATCCAAGCGAGAGTACATTACAATGAGAACATTTTCTGAAACTTTGAAATTTACCTTAGCTAAACTTACCGTAGTCATGCCCGAAATCAGTACGGTGTCATGTTGCTCTCATTTAGCTTTAGTGCATGGAACTTTAAAGTCTGCATCTTCAAGCATCTTTCGAATCCAAGCGTCGATAACCTAAGAAAGAAGTTGTTTATTTATGTTAAATATACAAGACATATTTGAAACATTAAAAAAGAGAATTGGTTGACAATTGGATACCTTTACGTCGAACTCCAGTTCTAAAGGTAGTGCCATTGCATCACTCGCTTGCACTCTGATTCCATATGTAAATTTGGACTCTGGTAACTGCCATACCACTGGATCAAGGGTGTCGCTCTCGTAGGCTTTAACTAAATGTATTTTGTGGCATTCTGCCACGTCGATACGGTCTATTACTTTTGTTTTCTTTGGCCATTCGCTGTAGTCTACTTTTGGCGGTTCACGTACTGTTATAAATATATCTTCCTCTTCCTCTGCCACTGGAGGCTGTGTTGGTGTCAGTAGATTGTAGGCTCCTCTGTCTCTTTACTTGGCTCGACCTTAGGAAATAATAAAAATCAAAAGTAGAAGGGTGTCAGTCATTATAATGTTAACGACCCTAAACAGTTCGCATGCTAACATGCGAACTGTTGGTTCTAGTTGAACACTTCAGAGTATCTATCAGGGTAGCATGCTAACTATTCGAGGTTCCACTGAACAGTTCGCATGATACCCTGATATTCGTTTGTAACATTGAAAATAGATCCACACAATTCTCATGTTATGATGCGAAATCATTATAAGTAGTCCTTACCGCACGGTCAGCGACAACCAATGCCGTTGAATTGTTCGGCATAGGATCTGGATCGTGTCGGCAGAGATCATTAATGTCATCCTCCGACATGTTCTCCAAAGACCGTTGTATTATAGAATCGTAATATACATTATCAATTTCATTTAAAAATGTGTGTGAAACTTGAGTGTAAATACCGTCAACAAAAGCATCGGGTAAACCTACTGTGTTATCGTTGGACTCTGGAGCTTGTAGTTGATTTGTTACCGGTGCTACAGTTTCACGTTGGCTTAGCAGTTCTGACTTTGCGCACAGCACCGTTGGTCTTTGATGTACATCTCCATATGTGGTGTTGTCTTCTAAAGATGGTCCTTCCTGGCTGAGTAGTTCTGTCTTCTCACAGGGATGGACATGTTCTGACTCCTGCGGTGCTATCTCTTGCGTTAGCCTTTCTCTCTTTGCCAACGCTATCTGTTGCTGCTGTTGTTGTTCTTGTTGTCTTTGTTGTTCTTCTTGCTGTTGTTGTTAAAGTTGTTTCTGCTACTGTTGTTGTTGTTGGTGTTGTTGTTGTTGTTGAACTTGTTGTTGTTGGTGTTGAACTTGTTGCTGCTGGTGTTGTTGGTGGTGTTGTTGTTGTTGCTGTTCGTGTTGCTGGTGTTGTTGTTGTTGTTGTTCGTGTTGTTGTTGTTGTTCGTGTTGCTGGTGTTTTTGTTGTTGTTGTTGTTGTTCGTGTTGTTGTTGTTCGTCTTGAACTTGCTGCTGCTGCTGCTGGTGTTGTTGTTGTTGCTGGTGTTGAACTTGGTGCTGCTGGTGCGGTTGCTGTTGTTGTTGTTGTTGTTGTCTTTCGGTCTCCTGTTTCATAAAAATTCAGATAAAAAAGATGGAAGGGTTAAGCATACTATAATCATTATTGCAAACGATTCGCATGCTGACCTGATATTTGTTTTGTCTACTTCATACAAATCGCAGCTCAGCATGCGAATTGTAAAATAACCAATCTACTAGTTGAATACACAATTCGCAACATAAGATTCGAATTGTTTGGACATGACTACACAACAGTCATGATATTTGTTTGATATCATTATATCATGTGATAGCATTGTTTGGAATATGTATTCAACTGGGAAACCCCGCTGACTGTTTTAAATAGATACAATGAGTTTGTTTGAATATTTATACAACAATAAATATTATTTCAATAAATTTCATCACAACAAATAAATAATATATTTGAATCTTATTGAACTTTTGATCCACTTACATCTTCTAGGCTACCTGGTTTTGCCACTTCTATCTCCTTTGGGTCATTCGGAGGAGACTCGTGTCTTTCTTTCTCTGTCTGTGTCTCCGTGGTGTCCATCTCTGTGGGCACCGACAACTCTTCGTTCATCCTTGCAGATTGTACCGGTATGGGTGAATGGTTGGCATCAGCATCCCTCTCTTCTGGCCGTATTGCATCCGCATGGTGCTGATCAGCATCAGACATGGATGCTTGTAATACACTGGATGCTGCTCTATCTGGAAATGCTGGTACCTACTCAACTATTGGGTTTTCAATCTGGCAAATTGGCTGAGAGATAACAGCGTGGATTTATTGTGCTTCAAGATCCGCTATCTTTCGTTTCAATTATTTCAGCTGAAAAAATGATAGCAGACATTTTATAAACATATTAAGTGTTGATTATTTAAGGGGAAATTGATACTTACTTATCTGGCCTTTTTTCTATCTTCCTCTCGTACTAGTTCTTGTCGGCATATGTCTTCAAACGCTTTGATCAGCAACAATTTTAGAAATCTGGGGATTAGGTTCTCTGCATTTGAATAAATAATCACCAATTATTTCACTCATACTGGTTGTGGCATTATCGTCGACCTCCTTCCTGGATTTGCCTTTCGGCGGTGGTGGAATCGTTTGCTTGGGGAGTCTTGGTGGTGGAATCGTTGGCTCGGGGAGTGTTGGTTGTTCGGGTCTGGGAGACATCACCTTATTCGTTTCTTTCTGTGATGCTCGTCTCCTTTGTCTTGGTTTTGATGCTGTGCTTTTCTTCCTCTTCCTTGATCTTTCTTCTGGTGAAATACGTTCCTCATCTGCATCTCCACTATCTGGTCGTTCTCCGAAAGCTTCGGTTTCAGCATCGGTAAGAAGTAGTGGACCTTCCAAAATCTACCAACAGAGGCACATGTAAGTAAATAGATGTAAGAGGCTTGTTTTGGAAGTATGAGGGTGTGGACAAACAAATTGTTTTTTACAAACAGTTCGCATTATATGCTGCGAAATGCTTGAAACTATATCCATGTTAGAGTTGCAACAATTCGCATGCTGAGCTGCGAATTGTTTGTAAACAATATGCTGCGAACTGTGTGTAAACAATATGATGCGAACTAAATATTCATGTCAGGCTGCGAAATGATTGATGCATTGTTCTAATATAACCCTAATTAAAAGGCATGATATGCTGCAAAATGTTTGAAACTATATCCATGTTAGAGTTGCAACAATTCGCATGCTGAGCTGCGAATTTTGTGTAAACAATATCCTGCGAACTGTGCGGAAACAATATGCTGCGAACTAAGTATTCATGTCAGGCTGCGAAATGATTGATAAATTTTCTAATATAACACCAATCAAAACGCATGATATGCTGCGAACTGTTTACAACCCCAATTCAATAGCTATATAAAAGCTCATACCTGATCATTTTCAGGTCGGGTATTTTAATAAGCAGCGCCACAGTTGCTGTTTGGCACTCTAATCCTAACCATTTGAAAAACCTTGGTATCAAGGTTGGCTTCGCTACCTCGAGGTGGATTGTTGTGTGCTCCATGAAGAAGGGCTGCATGGGGGTAAGTTTTATCATCAAGATGTTCTGTACATAACTAATTTTTATAGTTAATAGATCAATCTTACAACTAGAAGGGCGACGCAGCCGACGACTCGATCGGGTTTTTCGATTGCTAAGAAACTCCTGATAGATTGTCGAAGCTTGTACAGTATTTATCCGGACTAGTCGTAATTGTTTATTTTGCTCAGGTCTTCAACATAATAAAGTGTTCTCCAACCCAGGATATCTCCAAATACGGAGTAGAATAGGGTGGAACACAAAAACAGTATCAGCAGCCTCGCAACGTCTTCCAACTCATGCTCCCCCCCGTCGCTTATGGCTTTTTGTATACCTTCATGTCAAACCAACGACAACAGGCTATGTTAGAAAAGTATAGCATCCTACTTTATAAGATGAAGTCGATTTTACACGTACCTTTATAATGGTATTCGTTATTGTTTTAGTATTACTCGCTGCTACTTTCTTGCCAGTTTTACCCATGAAGTATTTCTTCATCATCCTCGATTCATCCTCTTTGCCGGGCGCGTATTTGTTGTGAAATGCTCCGCTTTTCGTTAACTTCATTTTCTCCGTGCCATGCTTCATCCCGAATATGACCTTCACATCGTCTTCGGTTAGCTTTACAAATTTTGAGCCAATACGGAAGGCATCTCGATCGACAGAGAACCTCTCAACGAGATACTGAATGATCGAGTATAATTTCTTCTTTGGCAGCTTTGCCTCATTACGGATTTCGAAAGCTGTTTTCAAAAGCGTGTAGAAGGGTGTGTTTCTTGCAGCTTCAATGTGGGCACGGGTAATACCCATCTCTTTAAGTAGCTTCAGAAGGCTCACCAACCCTGATCTGTAGTAGCTAGGTTTTGTTGTCATACTTTATGCACAAATACAAATCAGTTGGAGTGTCACAAACTTCGCATCACAAGCTGTGAACTTCATGTCTTATCAGGTAAAATGTCAAACGATTCGCATCACAAGCTGTGAATTATCTATACATCAGTATAGTTTTTACAAGCAATTCGCATGCTGGAATACGAATCGTTTGTAAACACAAGCTGCGAAATGCGTGACATAAAAATTGAATCGAGCTGCGAATTGCTTGCATAACGGGTGATAAAGATGCGAACTATACTACAGCCCACACGTACAGGCTGCGAACTGTTCTATTTTTTACATGCACGCTGCAGGGATCTGGGAAATATCCAAACAACACCAAAATCAACAATCAACTACCTAATGCATATCTAACATACATCATAGTTCTTAGGAAAGTATTCACATTACATGCAAATAAACTTCTACCCTGCGTTCGACGATAAACCCATAAACTGACCAACTATCGTCACTAAATACTTCGTTCCGGTATAAAAAGCAACGACGATCGTGAAATAACTGAAAATAGTGGTTCGAATTCATCAAAAACGCAAAAAAAAGCACACTTTCCACGATAATACATACCTGTTTACTTCTAAACGCTGTCCTATTGACCGGTCGGAGAAGACTTGACGGCAACTTCCTGGAACAGAAGGTAGTTACTCGTTGGACTGAGTAAAAGGCAGTGACCGGTGTGATTCCGTTGAAGGTGCGAAGGTCGACTGATTTCGAACGTTCAGAAGCTGTAAGGGTACTGGGTTTGAGAGAGAGCGTATCACGAAGTCGAACGATTTCTGGTGAGTAACTAAAATTAGACGTCTTTTGGGTTTGTTTAGGGTGATGGGAAGGTGGAAAAAATGGGTTTGAAGTGAAAATGGGTATATATAGTCGAGAGGTATTTTTGTCCAATTTTTTAGTCGAGGTATTAAGTACCACTATCCAAAATTTGGGTATTACCGGGTAATAAGATAGTTGAGTGGGTATTTTCCGGTACTTTTCTCATTAAAAATAATGGTTTCTTATGTTTTTATTTGTTTTTATTAGACCATAAATTGTGTAAACATGTATCTTTGTTAATGAGTGATTTGAAATAAGAGTTTTTAATGAGATTAGATTTTTTTAAATCGATAATTAGCAGTATTAACCAAATTTTTTTAGCAGTTTTAATTTTTTTTTCCGAAACATATCATATAGACCACTTGTCTGATTCGTCTCGTAAATATAAACACAACGGTGATTCCGGTTTTATTTTTGGAATTATAAATCAAAAGATACAAACTTTACAAAAAAATAAAAAAACAACTATTTTTTTGTTAAAAGTTGCTTGATAATATTATAAAGAAGGGTATTGTAGTATTTTAGTAGATGCTTGGTACCGAATTTGGATAATCATCTTATTTGGTATCAAATGTTAATTTTGAACTAATATTGGGACTTATATGAGAGTCTCCCTTAAATTAAAGGTTAAAAAATAAAATATTTTTAAATAGTTAGAAAAATGAATTTTTTACAAAAGTAGCACGTTTTGAACAATTAAAGGAACAATTTTTAGGAAAATATCTTTATTAGAGACTAACAAGTAATAAGTCCTTTTGTATAACCGTTTTCAGTTATATACAAAGTCCCTGCGCCTCTATATAAAGGTATAGCTGAACGAATAAAGAGGTTGAAACTTTGTTCTTACTCACTTGTGTTATTATTCTCTCTCTCTAAAATCTTTCTCTCACTAAAACACTCCTATTATTATTTACCAAAGCGACTTATAATAATTGAACTCACCAGTATATGTTGGGTAATATTATCTTTGCTCAGACTACCATGACACAAATCAAAACCAACTGGTTGACGACCCTCTAAAAGTTAGACACTTTAAACGAGTACGCTCGAGAGATGCACATACTGGTCAAACTTTACCATTCCTTATGATTTGGTTTCCAACATACTGCTTGAGTGTTGGGTCTATGATCAATTCTATCATTTCCAACCATCATATTGACAAGGATACATGCCGATCATGCCCTCATTTACGTGCATGGCTTCCAGATACGAAGGAAGGTGTAGACATATATTAATCATGTAAACTTAAGTCTAAGCGAGTAAATTTGAGATGGTTTAATGCTTGGTGCGTTACGTATACGATTAGTTTATTAAATATCAAATATTTAGTATTTAGTATTTAAGTTTTAATATATATATATATATAAAAGAACACTATCGTTTATTGTTTCACAGTTTATATTTCATCATTAATTGAGTATCCATAAAGTCAAACGATTCACGAATGTATCATGGTTTGATTACATTATCATGTACGGAGACAATGTTAAGCTGTACCAACCTAAGTGCGCCTGGAATTTTGGCCATATGCACCACATACCAAAAAAATGAGAATGTCTTTACCGATGATAGATAGAATCACGGAAAAGAATGCGACATACAAAATCATGTATGGAACCATTAAAGGAGATATGTTCTACCCGAGGAGTTTAGAGGTATGAAAATAATTGCATGAATTTAAATTCATAGTAAGCAAGAGTGATATGCTAAATGGATTCGAAGAAACCTTTCGTATTTTTTAGATCTCATATTGGACGTCATACATATCCTTCAAAAATCACGTCATACGGTGCACGAAAAAAAATTACGTGCTTTACCGAAGAAAATGGTTAGCAAGTATAAACATAAAATTCTTATAATGATGTACATGGAGAGTATTTGAAGTATATATAGTTATATAGTTTAGTATATGCTTAATTTATTTTCTTAGTTTGGTAAGTTTATTGATTGATTTGGTATGGTTTTTCATTCAGGTTCGTTATTTATACTTGTTCATTTTTGTGTCAAAATGGATGTTAATATCAACATGGCGCCTCCATATTAGCTGTTAAAATTTTTTAAGTCTTTCATATTATCGACTCCACATGTCGACGTTACTTGAATTATTAAAAAAATTTACAACTTGTTTTGTACTAATATCTACGTATCATGCTTAATTTATATGGTAAATATTTGCATCTGACTTCGATATTAGTATGTCGATATTTGTGCAACAACGACGGTAAAAGTTATACGAGATTAAAGTATTGACCAACTAAAATCGATGCTTATAGTTGACACTATGGTGCGAACTCAAATAATAACCATTTATGGTAATGTTAGGAAAAATATATATGAACTAAATCCAGTCTTAAATACAACATTAAGTGCACATAATGAACAACCCATACAATAAATAGCATAATTCATGCAATACTCATACTAGTAAATAATAAATAAAAGTTATAAATGAGACATTGTTAGTCTCCACATAAATCTGTTACTCTAGGATCTTGTTTAATTACTCTATATATTTTTATAAATAAGTCCGATCTAGCAGTGGTGTTATCCACCCAAAACTCTTTTCACAATCATATTTTTCTAACCAGCATGAATAAGAGGTAGCGATGCGTTTGGATTGAGCAAAACCTGTTATTTGAATCTGAAACGATATTATATAATATAATATTTCTATAGGCTCAATATATATTTGAATTCATAAAATTTATTACGTTAACAAAATGATCATCTTTCACGTGAACGATCCAAACTTATCTTATTGCGATGAGAGGAGACATACCATCTTTAGAGATAAACAATTTATCAACGAACGTAGTGAAATTAAACACACGATGTATCTAAACATGGTCGTAATGATGAAAAACATTTGGACACTTCCATCGACTTATACGAGCCAATATATAAATGGATGCACTTTTAGCCTTTTTAGTTCAGCATCCACAAATCAATGATCGGTGTAAACTACTTCATACAAAGGAAAGTCTAAAGTAATTTTGTTGATTAGTTGCTCCCTCATACACGTTCATACCTCTTAACTTCCGAAGATCGTGTGAGCGATAATGTAAAACCAAAATGTCCATTCATTTTCATTTTTGTCACCTTAGTAATGCACCAAGTCAAATACTTGAGAATATGGTCGCAATACAACAACCTTTAAAAACCTTTTAAACTTGTCGTTTAACTTTTTGGGTTTTTGGTGCTTTTTTATGTTTTAGAATACGTGAATTTATTTGTTTAAATACTTAATGTTCTTTCGGTACTTGTACTTTGAGATTTATAGGGTTATTTTACGAGGTTATACTCATGCTACCGGTTTGTTTTATGATATGCTCAGATTGTAATTTCAACCATTTCATCGAACGATCATTAACAAGATTCTTTCTATGTTGTTTTGTTTTCATTGGTTCTTGGGGGGGGGGGGGACAACATAGGCTTTTTTGAAAAAATTATTTCAAATACATTTGATAATATGAAAATACCCTGTTCGAGATCATACACACAGACTAAAGTTTCTATTTCGGAGAGTTCTTTTTCCATAAATTCGTCTTCATCGCAAATGCATTTTGTAACAAAGGTAATAGTTTATCACCTATTTTCGATCGTAGAAAAAATCATAATACGATTCTCATTGAACATCATACATATCTCACATGAAAAATCCAACCCATGAGTAGATCTAAAACAACATCCATATTCTCTTTTTAGACTATTTTTAGGCTTTTCGTATCGTTTGAGAATGAGTTTAAGGCATGTTTCGTTGACCCGTTCTCTAACTTTGAATATGATATTGTCATAAGAAAAAGGTTATAAATTTATTACATTTATTAAACTATACTTTTATCTTCGTACCTTTCATACCAAACAAAACATGAAATTTTATAAAACAAATTATTCAAAATTTAGTCAGCTCATCCCGATATACCACTTCAATGATGGATGTTGACCTTCAACACTAATAATAACAACAAAATATTAGTTCGACTATGTCACTTGAATATCACTTTCATATATAATTATGAATAATTTTATCGGTCAAGTGTCATATATTCCTGTAATGCTTGATAAGGTTAATGTACATATATAATAATTTATCATCGTATGGTTTAGCAAATTCGTTTTAGCATACTCCAACGCCTTTGGATAAACTTTATACGTCTCCTTCATTTTCTCATGTTTGTATGCAACTCGAAAACATTTGTCGAATACATGACCAAATTTCCAAAAGCAAGAAACTCATCCGAAACTATTTCTTTCTCACAATTTCTTTGTATTCGTAAGAATATTCCTGCTTATATGCCTCTTTAACAATAAGTGTGTAACTTCTAAAATTATCTTTGCGTTTATCAATATAAATTCTATATATGTCAGCATAACATTGGGCAATAATCACTCATTTTCTGTTATGAGCAACTGAAGACGATCTAGCGTTCAAATATACTTGTCCATTTTTTTGCACCTATAAAAACAAATGCAATAAAAAATATTAAAATTGTCGGCGTAACCCAACGATTTCAAACATTTGCATTCTATACCTCGTAGTCTGATAGGCACTATCTATCATCGATACATATGGGAATGTCCTTAGAAGCTCGATGGTTGTAGGATGTGTGAAAAATATATATGTGATAACTTCATACTTTGGCGCTTTTGTCCGACATATTTTGCATGTGGGACTGACCACATATCCCTAGCGTATTTTTTTTATCTTTCATTATACATATTACGTATGTTCCTCAAATATGTTAAAAATTTACGAGAACACGAACCTGTCATATACAATTTTATGACTAATTATTCTTTGTCTTGTTTCAAAGTTCTCGCTCGTGGACATCATTCTAAGAATTTTGTAGCCTTATACTATTTTGTTGCATTAAATTTTTAGAGTCCATGATCCACTATCGATTGAAACATGAAAATTCTAAGCGTAAAAGAACATTCACCTTATTAATCCCCACATGTCCTTTCTTAACATTAGGTTTCTTAAGTTCTTGGTCATGCTTTCTCGTAGTAAAGAAATAATTTTGGAGCTTTTCACAATTCAAGTCATCTCTATAAGTATTACAAATCACGTATCCTATACATTTACCCATTATGTCGATCAATTCAATAAGTTAAGCTTTAATGTAATACACATGTGTTTTAAATACGTGAAAAAAGATCTTCAAATTTTGTTGGTTTAGTAATAATTTAGATCCCTTACAAAATGTAGGCAACGAACAAATAAATTATACAACGATGGTAACATTATCTAATGTCGACGCGTATGGTCGATATTGGTCGACTGCATCAACACCATAAGCCAACGCGTGAAGGTTACACTGACTACCATAACTATCAAGTTGTCGATATCAAGTATTTAAGTCGCCAACAGATGTCGACGACATCCGTCAATTTTGACTGATTTTTAAGATACCCATTGTCGACTACATGAGTCGACTTGTAATCTTGATGACAACTCCTCCTATCGACATCAACATCCCAAGCCGATACCCAGAAGTTTGTTTTTTTGTTCGATTTCAACAAAAAAGTAAAGCAATGAAAAAGTGTATACCTCTATTGTGATTTATTAAAAAAAATATTATAGTAATCCCATTGTTTATTCTTCAATATTCAAGATTAATTTTTACGGGTTTTTTTTTTTCAATTTTTTTATGATATTTCATTCTTGATTCCTAAAGAGAGACTATAGTCTGAATTATGAAATAGTAGATTACGAGTTGCCATAAAAAGAATAACATCAATTTTTTAATTGATTACAACTTTAAAAACAAAGTAATGTTTTCCATTTTTGAAAAAAAAGCAATCCTTCAAAATAAAATGTATTTAAATTTTTTAAAATAGTATATAGCTTCAACCAAAATAGTGAAATGGACGCTAAAAATATAGTATTTTTTTATTAATTTGTTTATATTAAAAGTTTTCAAAATTGTAAATTAAAGGTAAAATATTTATAAATAAATAAAGATTTAAATTTAACCATTAAAAAACCATAAAAATAAAAGAGAAAAGTACCGAAAAATACCCACTCAACTATCTTATTACCTGGCACTACCCAAATATTGCATAGTGTTACTTAATACATCGACTAATAAATTGGACAAAAATACCCCTCGACTATATATACCCATTTTTCAGTTCGAACCCACTTTTTCCATCCTCCTATCACTCTAAACAAACCCAAACGTCTAATTTTAAAAACCACCAGAAAATCGTTCGACTTCGTGATACTCTCTCTCTCAAACCCAAAAACCCTACAGCTTCTCACCGTTCGCACCTTCAACGCAATCGCACCGGTCATCGTCTTTTACTCACTCGAACTCCACACCTTCTGTTCGACAAATTTGTCGTGAAGTCATCTCAGAAGTAAACAGGTATGCATTATCGTGCAAAGTGTACTTTTGTTTTTGCGTTTTTGACGAATTCGAGCTACTATTTTCTGTTAATTCACGATAGGCGTTGCTTTTTATACTGGAATGAAGTATCTACTGACGATAGTTGCTCAGAGTCTGGGTTTATCATCGAAGGCAGGGTAGAAGTTTAGTTGCATGTAATGCTAATACTTTCCTGAAAACTATTATGTATGTTAGATGTGCATTAGGTAGTTGTTGTTGGTTTTGGTGTTTCTTCAATAATTCCCAGATCCCTGCAACGTGCATGTAAAAAGTAGAACAGTTCGCATCCTGATCACCCATTATGCAAGCAATTCGTAGCTCAATTCAATCTTCATGACGTTTATTTATAAACAATTCGCAGCCCAAGCTACGAATTGTCTGTAAAAACAGTATTCATATATAGGCAATTCGTAGCTTGTCATGCGAATTGTATGACATGTCAACTTATAATACATGGAATTCGCAGCTTATCATGCGAATTATTTGTGACAGTTTAACTGATAATACATTAAATTCGCAGCTTGTGATGCGAAGTTTGTGACACTCCAACTGATTTGTGTTTGTGCAGGAAGTATGACAACAAAACCTAGCTATTACAGATCAGGGGTGGTGAGCCTTCTGAAGCTACTTAAAGATATGCGTATTACCAGGGCCCACATTGAAGCTGCAAGAAACAAACCTTTCTACGCACTTCTGAAAACAGCTTTCCAAATCCGTATTGAGGCAGAGCTGCCAAAGAAAAAATTATACTCAATCATTCAGTATATCATCGAGCAATTCTCTGTGGATAGAGACGCCTTTAAGATTGGCAACAAGTTTGTAAAGATAACTGAAAATGATGTGAAGGTCATATTCGGGTTGAGGCATGGCACCGAGGAAATGCGATTAACAAAAACCGGAGCTTTTCACAACAAATATGCACCCGGCGAGGAGGACGAATCAAGGATGAAGAAGAAATACTTCATGGGTAAAAGTGGCAGGAAAGTAGCAGCTAGTAATACCAAAACAATAACAAATGCCATTATAAAGGTACGTCTAAAATTGACTTCATCTTTATAAAGCAAGATTATGTACTTTTCTAACATAGCATGTTGTCATTGGTTTTACAGGAGGGTATAGCGAAGGCCATAAACGAAGGAGGGGAGCATGAGTTGGAAGACGTTGCGAGGCTGTTGATACTATTTTTGTGCTCCACCCTATTCTACTCAATATCTGGAGATATCCTGGGTTGGAGAACAGTTTATTATGTTGAAGACCTCAGCAGAATAAACAATTATGACTGGTCTAGATCAATACTGTACAAGCTTCGACAGTCTATCAGGAGTTGCTTTGAAATAGAAAGACCTGATAAAGTCGTCGGCTGCGTCGCCCTTGTAATTGTAAGATTGATCTATTCAGTATAAAAATTAGTTATGTACAGAGCATCTTGTTGATAAAACTTGTCCCCATGCAGCCCTTCATCATGAAGCACACAACAGTCGGTCACGAGGTAGCGAAGCCAACCTCGATACCAAGGTTTTTCAAATGGTTGGGATTAGAGTGCCGAGCAGCAACCATGACAGTGCTTCTTAGAACACCCTTGCTGGATAATGACCAGGTATAAGCTTTATATAGGTATTGAACTGGGGGTGCAAACAGTTCGCAGCATATCATGCGTTTTGCTTAGAAAAATGCATCAATCATTTCGCAGCCTGATATGAATTTTACTTCGCAACTTCTTTTTCCACACAGTTTGCATCATATAGTTTTACACACATTTCACAGCTCAGCATGCGTTTTAACAAAGTGTTATAATAGAACAATACATCAATCATTTTCGCATCCTGACATAAATATTTAGTTCGCAACATATGGTTTACACATAGTTCGCAGCATATGTCCCATACACAATTCGCAGCTCAGCATGCGAATTCTTTGCAACTCTAACAGGATTAGAATCACACAGTTCGCATCATATAATGCGAACTGTTTCTAAAAAAAAGTTTGTTTGTCTACACCCTCATACTTTCAAAACAATTTATTTACTTACATGTGCCTCTGTTGGTAGGTTTTCAAAGGTCCATTACGTCTTACCGAGGCTGAAAGTGAAGCTTTCGGAGAACGAGAAGAAAGTGGAGATGCAAAAACCGTTTCTACTTCACCGGAAGAAAGACCAAGGAAGAGGACGAAAAGTACAGCATCAAAACCAAGACAAAAAAGACGAGCATCACATAAAATAATGAATAAGGTGATGTCTCCCAGACCCGAACAACCAACACCACCCGAGCCAACGATTCCACCACCAAGACTCCCTAAGCAAACGATTCCACCACCACTGAAAGGAAAATCCACGCAGGAGCCCAACGACGACACAACCAATATTAGTGAAACAATCGGTGATTATGTACTCAAACGCAGAGGTCCTAATCTCGAGATTTCTGCAATTGTTGCTGAATCAAAGCGTTTGAAGACATACGCCCACAAGAACAAGTACAAGAGAAAGATTGAAAAACAGGCCAGAGAAGTAAGTATGACTTGAGCCTTAAATAATCGCTACAATCAGCACTTAATATGTTTATAAAACGTTTGCTATCATTTTTCCAGCTGAAAGAATTGAAACGCAAGATAGCAGAACTTGAAGCACAACAACTCCACAATGCTATCTCTCAGCCAATTTGCCGGATTGAAAGCCCAATAGCTGAGCAGGTACCAGCATTTCCAGACAGAGAAGAATCCACTGATCAGCAAGCATCCGTGTCTAATGCTGATCAGCACCATGCTGATGGAGTACTACCAGAAGAAAGGGACGATGATGCCAACCATTCACCCATACCGGTACAATCTGCAGAGATGGACATCATGGAGACACAGATAGATAAAGAAAGACACGAGTCTCCTCCGAATGACCCAAAGGAGATAGAAGATGTAAGTGGATGATATGATGATATCAAACAAATATCAGGACTCTTGTGTAGTCTTGTCCAAATGTTTCGCATCTTATGTCGCGAATTGTGTATTCAAATAGTGGATTGGTTATTATACAATTCGCATGTTGAGCTGCAAATTGTTTTTGAAATGGACAAAACAAATATCAGGTCAACATGCGAATCGTTCGCAACAATGATTATATTATGCTTAACCCGTCCACCCTATTTTTTTGGAATTTTGTATGAAACAGGAGACCGAAAGACAACAACAACAACAACAACAACAGAAACAACAATAGCAGGAACAAGTTCAACACCAGCAACAACAACAAGAACAACAACAATAACAACAACAACAACAGCAACAAGAACAACAACAACAACACCAACAGCAACAACAACAACAACAACAAGAACAACAACAACAACACCAACAGCAACAAGAACAACACCACCAGCAACAACACCATCAGCCACAAGTTCAACACGAAGACCGGAAATAAGAACAACAACAAGAACAACAACAAGAGCAACAAGGACAACAAGAACAACAACAGCAGCAACAGATAGCCTTGGAAAATAGAGAAAGGCTAACGCAAGAGATAGCACCTCAAGAGTCAGAACCTGTCCATCCCGGTGAGAAGACGGAACTACTCAGCCAGGAAGGACCATCCTTAAAAGACAATACCACTTCTTCAGTGGAACCTCAAACACCAGCGGTGCTGTCAACAAAGTCAGAATTACTAAGCCAACTTGAAACTGTAGCCCCGGTAACAAATCAACTACAAGCTCCAGAGTCCCACGATAACACAGTAGGTTTAACCGATGATTTTGTTGATGGTATTTACACTCAAGTTTCACAGACATTTTTAAATGAAATTGATAATGTATATTACGATTCTATAATACAACGGTCTTTAGAGAACATGTCGGAGGGTGACTTTAATGATCTCTGCCGATACAATCCAGATCCTATGCCGAACAAGTCAACGGCATTGGTTGTTGCTGACCGTGGGGTAAGGGCTACTTATAATGATTTCGCATCATAACATGAGATTTGTGTTAGCAAACTGTTTGGGGTATTACAAACGAATATCAGGGTATCATGCAAACTGTTCAGTGGAACCTCGAACAGTTTGCATCCTACCCTGATGGATACTATGAAATTTATTCATCTTGAACCAAACAGTTCGCATATTAGCATGCGAACTGTTTGGGGTCGTTGCAATTATAATGACTGACACCCTTCTACTTTTGATTTTTGTTATTTACTAAGCTCGAGCCCAGTAAAGAGATAGAGGGGCCAAGTTTTACTCTACTGACACCAACACAGCCTCAAGTGGGAGAGGAAGAGGAAGAGTTCATTATAACAGTACGGGAATCGCCAAAAGTAGAATACAACGACTGGCCAAAGAAAACAAAAGTAACTGACCGTATCGATATGGCACAATACCACAAAATACAGTTATATAAAGCCTACGAGAGCGACACCCCTGATCCAGTGGTATGGCAGTTACGAGAGTCCAAATTTACATACGGAATCAGAGTGCAAGCGAGTGATGCGATGGCACTACCTTTAGAACTGGAGCTGGACGTAAAGGTATCCAATTCTATTTTTAATATTTCAAATATGTCTTGTATATTTAACATAAATCTACAACTCCTTTCTTAGGTTATCGATGCTTGGATTCGAAAGATTCTTGAAGAAGAAGACTTCAAAGTTCCATGCACTAAAGCTAAAGGAGAGCATCATGACACCGTACTGATTTTGGGCATGACTGCGGTAAGTTTAGCTCAGGTAAATTTCAAAGTTTTCAGAAAGTGTTCTCATTTTAATATACTCTTGCTTGGATGCAACATCAAATGAAAGCAGGTTGGCAAGTAGAAAATTTGGTGGATGCAGCTTTTAGAAAGGGGCGCAAAGATGCCAACATCATCATGGTTCCAGTATGCACCGAGACAACGGACCAGATAAACCACTGGACGTTGCTCGTCATTGACGTCGACGGTAGGTCAATTTCAAACTATAATCTGCTTCTGCCTAAGCTGAAAGCTATAGACTACACCACAAGGACACCTACACAACTGGTAAATATTCCAAACTATACACTTAAATATAAACACATTTTAAGTATGCATGCTGCGAATTGTGATTGAGATATGCTGCGAAATGTGAGTAAATCAATTGCTTTTCGCAGCCTATCCATAACACATTTCGCAACATATGATGCGAATCGTTTTGAATGGGTAATTTCAATAAAAAATGGATTGCATATCAAATAATTCGCACCTTAGGCTGCGAATCGTGTGACATGCCCATGTTGGATTTGTTGTCATACAATTCGCAGCCTAAGGTGCGAATTGTATGGCACCAACTGTTGTTGTTTTTGTGCTTATTCCTAACACTAATTATTATACACAGATCAAATATTTGTTGGAGAGAGGATTCCTACCTAAAAATAAGACAGGGTGGAAGGTGAAAGTTGAAAGAGGTATCCCACATAAAAAACAAGGCACCATGGACTGTGGTATCTTTGTCTGCAAATATGCAAGAGATATTATCCAGCATGGATTCGTGCAGAAAGAATACGATGCAGATATGGTCACTGCCTTCAGAGCAGAAATGTTTTATTACTTTTTAAATGACAAAGACCGCATCGCATATGGCTGATTCGATTTAAAACACTATGCTTTTTCTTGTAAATACATCGGTTGTAATTTTTAGTTTGTTGTGCATACATAAACAAATTACATTTTCAGAAATGTGAATATTCATTAGCAAATAGTTCGCATCATAACCTGATATATAAGGGTTGGTTAATCTTCGAATAATTCCAACCAAATAATTCGCAGCAAATCCCTGGTATGTCTTAACAGTTCGCAGCCTAACCTGATAGATGCTTATTTATCAGTAAATAATTCGCAGCCTAACTTATCAGTAAATAGTTCGCATCCTAACCTGATAGATGCTTATTTATCAGTAAATAATTCACAGTCTAACTTATCAGTAAATAGTTCGCATCCTAACCTGATAGATGCGTACTTATCACTACACATACAGTTCGCAGCAAGCCCTGGTATACCACCTTAAAACAGTTCGCAGCCTGGTGCAGAATAAAAAATTAAAAATATAAAGTTCAAGGATACGAACAGGCTGTGGCTTATGCCTTGGTAAACGTTTTCTCCATTGAGCACACAAAAAACAATCTAATCAAGTACATAACCCATTAATTGCTGATTGGACATGGAGGCTATGTAATGATTACCTCATTTCCTTATAAATACCTCTAGTAACCAGAGGCTAATTTTACAACAAACTCTATATTTTTTTAAAAACACCTCTTGTTCTCTTCGAATTCAAACAGTCATGTCTTTTTCCACCACCACAACCACCACCTCATACTCAAACTCTGGTTCACTTGGTTCTCAGGGTGACTCCTGGTCATCCTTAACCGTTAACTGGAGCGATGAGTTGATCATGCCAGCAGTACCACCCCCAGCCCAGTATCTGTCTTTGAATTAGACATGTATGATGACTACTACTCTGCTGACTCTCAACCAGTGGAAGTTGTTCCACTGGTTGCTGCTGAACCTCAGCCAGAACAGGTTCCAATGCTTGCTGCTGCACCTCAGCCAGAAAAGGTGCAACCTCAAACGACAGCGGTTCGAAACAACAAAAGGAAGAGGGAAGGCGAAGCTGGTCCATCAAGGACAAAAATTTTAAGCATGATGGACGTAGATATTGAAGATGAAGAGAAAGTGGAAGAGAAAGAGGAGAAAGAGAAAGATGATCAGCACAAAGAGGAGAAAGAGGAAAAAGATGGTGATGAATCCTCTACTAACTACTAGAGTTGGTTTTTGTTTTTTGTTTTTTTGGAATGCAACTAACTAGCAGCAGTAGCTTGTAGTGATATGTGTAAACATTTGTTAGTACATGAAAATATTGTAATCCTCTTTTTTGTAATCCAATTTGTTTACAGACTTTCAATCATATAAACGATTCGCATCTAATTACAATTTGCACATGATTCACATGTTAACCTGATATATTACTTGTTTCCAACCTTACTGAATTTCATGCAATTCGCACCCTAACATGCGATTTGCAACCCACTGAATATCCTAGTATTTTTATTAAAGCATACTTCGCAGCTTATCATGTGACAAATATCAGGACTTCTGGTTGTTCTTCATTCGCATCATATCTATTTACACAAGCAGCCAGGAGTCCTGATATATGTTTTGATCATAATTCGCATCCTATCATGCGAAACGTATGCGAATAATTATTGTCCTATGTTCTGGTCATAATTCTCAGCCAGGAGTCCTGATATTTATTTGAAATGTTTGATATGATTTTACTAACGATTCGCATCCTAGTCCTGTTTCACACAAATCGCATGGAAACCTGATAGATGTTTGCAACAATATACAAACATATTGTACACAATTCGCAAAATCAGATGCGAAATTCTTACAACTCAAAGCACTTAACATTTCGTAACTCTAACAGTAGCATTACAAAACACAGGAATGTAAAAATGTTTAGTTTGATGTACAGAACAATAATAATACTAAAAATAAATGTGATTGTCCAACCAAAATTTTCCACAACACGGATTGTCCTTAAACTGGAACATCACAAGTCCTCCGGTTATGGCCTGATTTCGACCATCGGCCACACCTCAACTGCTTGGTTGAGATTTCTCCTATAGAAGGGATTCACTTTTTCTTAGGCCTTCCGGAGTGTCTCTTAACATTCGGAGGCAGAACTTCAACAAAAGAAGGATCGTTAGCGCTGGACCCTTCGCCGAAATCAGTTATAGCTGGTATGCTGAAAGAGTAATTTTCCCCGTAATTCTTAACTGTAAAGAAGGGTTCTATTACAGTTAATGGATCGTGGTAGGTGTATTGTAATGCCGTTAAAGCATGAGGACATGGAAAACACTCTTGTTGCCATGATCCGCAAGAACATTTGAAATCCAACAGATCAACAACAGCCACAGGATTCGAAAAGACTTCAAACATGGCGGTAGAGGACTTACGTACTACCCAAGTTCGGCACATCTCAACATTCTGCTTTAGCTTCTTCTTGTACTCGGGAACCAAATTAGTACTCTAGCTGAGACCTTCTTCGTATTTCCGTGAAACTTGAGTCATAAGCAAGACTCTAATCCAATCAATAAACTCAACAATTGGTAGGCCGCAATATTTTTTAATCTGATTTTTAAACGATTCAGTTGCAGTAGAAGCCATAGAGCTGTATCGCTTCCCTTTTACGTAAGCCTGCGCATACTTTTCAGGGGGTAAATTTGCAAGAAAATCACTCATTCTGTCACCACCTTCACATAGAAAAACCGTTAGTATATCTTTAAAAAGCTCTCGACTGGGAGCATAAGCAAGACGATGGAAGAAACTCAACATCCTTTTTTATAGTCTCTGTTAGTATGTTCCAGTTTGGCTTAAAAATTCTGCATGCGATGGAAATAACAGTAGGCATGATAGCAGTTTGGATACAAGATAGAAACAGCATTAACGATACCAGAATGACGGTCTGAAATAAATATGATCTGGCGATCCAACAAATGTGGTTTCAAACACATCAAAAACCACATCCAATTATCACATTCTTCAATGTTAACTACACCAACATCAATAGGGAATAGTCATGGAAAAAGGCAGATCAAATGAACACTAGAATAGTACCCAAACGTTTAAAAATTGTAAACAATTCGCATGTTGTCCTGATACAACAATTCGCAGCTTGTCATGCGAATTATGTGTGATATTTTAACTGCTCATACATGGAATTCGCAGCTTGTCATGTGAATTATTTGTGACAACTTCAAATAATACCTAATTCAAGCTGCGATGTAGGAACAGTTTTAGATAATACCTAATTCGCATCCTCAAATGCGAAATGTTAAGATCACAACACTGCTTAATTCGCAGCCTCGGATGCGAATTGCATCACCATTTTTACACAAAAACATCATTCAGATTAACTAGATAAATGTAACTAACCGTTGTTTCCGTCATTTTCTACAGCAGTGAGCAAGGTACTCTTGTACTTGCCATATAAGTGGGTTCCATCGACAAACAACATTAGACGGCATGAATGAAAACCCCGAAGGGACGAACCAAATGCTACAAAACATCGCTTGAATCGGTTTCCAGCTGATAACACCAACTGGCAGTCTGAAGTAATATCCTGGCTCTTCAAGCGTTTGAAGTATCCGCTTAGTAAACTAAAAGAACTTGAACTATCTCCGAAAACTCCCCACCTAGCCTTCTCTAAAGCATTCTATGACAAACGATAAGAGATGTCAAGACCGTAATCTTGTTTGACAGTCGATTGTATGGTTTTTGGCTGTCAACGAATGGCAGGTCCGTAGAGAATCCTGAATTTCCTCTGCAATCAAATCTGATGTCAAATGCCTGTGCCGCTTATGCTTATGCTTCTGGGAGAAAACAGGACTGCAAGTATGGTCCGGGACATACTTCTTGATCGTCATCAAGCCGGTGCTTGAGTCAATAGATGCATAAAGCCTCCATTCGCGCCCGCTTGTGAACTTATTTTCACAATAAGCAGTGATCCTATTTGCTGTGTTGTGCAGGTATTTGAAAGAAAAACCATGCTCTAACGCAAACTTGCACAAAGATAACCTCAGACCGGCAGCACCTTCTTCAAAAGCTTGACCCACTCCTGTAATAGCATCAACCCAACCAGCAGTAGCAAGTTGTTTTTTCTCTGATCAGAATTAACTAAATCGTTACTACTCTCCCCGCTAACTAGTTGATTGGGAGATAGTTCTCCCAAAATCAAGCTATGATCTTTACGCTTTACACCACAATCCTTACCACCAGAGCTCTTATCAACATAACTTTTATTACCATAACCCTTATCGAAGACGTGTTGTTCTATGAGAAAACTAACCCGTTTTAAACGCTCCAAATCAAGATATAACACCAACCCAACAAAATCATTCTGGTTATTAAAGAAACAATTATTGTGATCCCCGCATGAGTAGGTAATTAGGTAGTCACCTGTGGCAAGCTCCTCCCATGTGTTCTCTACATAAGCTTGGATACTTTGAAAGCTTTCAAACTCCGTGAAAGGCACAATTGCAGTTTGGTGACCATATTTAAAAATACAAACTCGTGATTTGAACATCTCTTACCTTGGACAGAACAAGTTATTAGTTATTGGTCACAAAAACTATGTGGAAACTATTTACTACTACATCATACAATTCGCATCCTATCTTGCAAATTGTGTATACTTGCATCAAACAATTCGCATCCTGTCCTAATACTTGTTTGTCAAAAAGTTCCTGATATTTGTTTCGAAATACAATACTCTAAAAAGTTCGCATCATAGCATGCGAAACGTAAAAGCAACTAAAGAAGTAGTGATATTTATTTGAAATGCAATACTTTGGAGTCCTACACAGTTCGCATCATAACATGCAAACTGTGTAGAAAATTAACTAAAAAGTCCTGGTATTTGTTTGAACATACAGTACTCTAGAGTTTCACATAGTTCGCATCCTAACATGCGAAACGTATGTAAACTTTGAACTTCGTTCATGTGATTCGCATGTCACCATGCGAATTGATCAGACAATTAGCATCTTTCTCATCGAATACACCAAACAATTCACATCTTGAGTGTAAGAACTAGACAACTAAAACTCGTAATCTACACAGGGAAATGAAAAACTAAAACACTACAAAATTAATATATAACATCAGAAAACAAGGACATAAGTATATAACGAACAATATTAACAAAACAATAACAGATCACTATAACAAAAAACAAAAAACAGAGAAAAGCTCGAAATCAGGCAATGGCGTCTAAAAACAGTAGAATAGAAGCTATTCGAACAGAGAAAACCAATAAATAACTTCGAAATCGGTAGGTAATTACCTGAATAGCAAGCAACACAATTACTTGTAAGCCAACAGATTCCAAAAAACCACGATCAACTCCTGTACGTAGAAAACAGTGGTTAGACAGGTCTAACACCACAACCTACATAAATAAACAAACCTTCAGCAGCTTTCGATCACCGGAAAATGTGATTTCAACCGGTCTTCGTGGTGGTTCGTAGGGTTAGGTGGTTAGAGCGGCTAACAAATTCAAATCTTCAAAAAGCTAGAAAAAATAGAAAGAAAACAGAAAATTATGTTTATATAGTGGGTTAAGTAAGGGTATTAAAATAATATTAGATTGTAAGTGACAATAAGGTAGTTGAGTTGGGTATTAAGTAACAATTGATCAAACCTTGGGTAGTAAGTGACAATTGAATAGTTGAGTGGGTACTTTAGGTGCAATTTCCCAAAATAAAATTTATATTACATATTTTTTTTTGCTTAAACTGTTATCATTCTAGTAACAAAACTGTACCAATCTTATCGGTTTGAACCGAATCGATAAGATTAAACCGATAAAATTTCCGTTTTGGTAGAAAATAACCTAATCAAAACTGATATGCTTTGGTTTACCGGATCGACAACCGATATAAATATATTTTAGAGAAAGTTACGAGTAAATACCTTCTCAACTATGTAATTATCCAATGGTACCTATTTTTTGGATAGTGTCACTTGGTACCTCGAATTGAAATTTAGACAAAAATACCCCCGACTAAATATACGCGCTTGTACTTTAAGGTGTTTGCAATTCTCATGATAGGATGCAAATTGTTTGCAACTCTGGGTTTTCTGAATAATTCTCATGATAGGATGCGAATTGTTTGCAACTCTCAGGATTTCCTGAACAATCTCATGATAGGATGCGAATTGTTTGCAACTCTGGGTTTCCTGAACAATTCTCATGATATGATGCGAATTGTTTGCAACTCTCAGGATTTCCTTAACAATTCTCATGATAGGATGCAAATCATTTGCAACTCTTAGGATTTCCCGAACAATTCTCATGATAGGATGCGAATTGTTTGCAACTCTTAGGATTTCCTGAACAATTCTCATGATAGGATGCGAATTGTTTGCAACTCTTAGGATTTCCTGAACAATTCTCATGATAGGATGCGAATTGTTTGCAACTCTCAGGATTTTCTGAACAATTCTCATGATATGATGCGAATTGTTTGCAACTCTCAGGATTTCCTGAACAATTCTCATGATCGGATGCGAATTGTTTGCAACTCTCAGGATTTCTTGAACAATTCTCATGATAGGATGCGAATTGTTTGCAACTCTCAGGATTTCATGAACAATTCTCATGATATGATGCGAATTGTTCCTAGTGAAATTTATTTAAAAAAAAAATCATCATTGGATCTAGTTTTGTTCATTTTTAAAAAACAAAAGCGATGGTACTTTCATTTATTTTTTTCGAGCTCTGGTTTGAAAGATACGAATCTTTTAAAAATAAAATAAAAAGAAAAAGTAGGAAATATAAACTTTGGTTACGCGGTTGTTCATGAATGGTGAGGGTAGTTAGGGTATTAAAATAATGTTAGGTACTAGGTGGTAATTAGGTAGTTGAGTTGGATATTAACTCACAATTGTCCCATTCTTAGGTACTATATGACAATTGAATAGTTTAGTAGATACTTTAGGTGCAATTTCCCTTATTTAAAAATAATTTGTATGTTTTAATTAAATCGAATTTCAATAATTAAGAAAGGTAGTTATGATACTTATTTGATATTTTTAAATTATATTTAGATATTATATATAGTTTATTTAATATTCTAAAAATATTATTTATAATATCTAGCTATTAGATATCTAATTTTATTTAGATATTTAAACACTATATTTTTAAAATATTTTGTATACGATTAGTCAAAAACAATTTGTATGCGTTAATTAAATTATAAACAAAATACTTGTAATATTATTGTGATATTGTTTGTAATATATATATATATATATATATATTTGAATCAATAAATGTAACTTGTCAATAAAAAAATGTATATAATCGATATAATTATAATATATTAAATTATAATATTATAATTTTTTAATGTCTAAATAAAGAAGCTAAAATATTGTAACAAAGTCATATTATATATATATATATATAAAAATGAATAGATAAGGGACCTAAAACCGTAGGTATATATATAATTGGGAAATTGTACTTAAAGTACCCACTCAACTATTCAATTGTCACTTACCACCCAAGGTTTGATCAATTGTTACTTAATACCCAACTCAACTACCTTATTGTCACTTATAACCTAATATTATTTTAATACCCTAACTACCCTTAACCCACTATATAAACATAATTTTCTGTTTTCTTTCTATTTTTTATAGCTTTTTGAAGATTTGAATTTGTTAGCCGCTCTAACCACCTAACCCTACCAACCACCACGAGACCGGTTGAAATCACATTTTCCGGTGATCGGAAGCTGCTAAAGGTTTGTTTCTTTATGTAGGTTGTTGTGTTAGACCTGTCTAATCTCTGTTTTATACGTACAGGAGTTGATCGTCGCTTTTTGGAATCTTATAGCTTACAAGTAATCGTGTTGCGAGCTTTTTAGGTAATTACCTACCGATTTTGAAGTTTTTTTATTGGTTTTCTCTGTTGGAATAGGTTCTATTCTACTGTTTTTAGATGCCATTGCCTGATTTCGAGTTTTTTTTTGTTTTTTTTTGTTATAGTGATCTGTTATTTTTTAGTTAATATTGTTCGTTATATAGTTATGTCCTTGTTGTCTGATGTTATATTCTAATTTGGTAGTGCTTTAGTTTTGTCTTGAATGTGTAGATTACGAGTTTTTAGGTCAATTAGATTATTGTATTTCGAAACAAATATCAGGACTTTTTTTACATAGAAATACCAGGACAAGACGCGAATAACTTTATGTAGGTATAAACAATTCGCAAGATAGGATGTGAATTGTTTGATGCAGTAGTAAATAATTTGCATATAGTTTTTGTGACTAATAACAAATATCAGGACTTTTTTTACCTACAAATATCAGGACAAGATGCGAATAGCTCGTTGTAGGTATACACAATTCGCAAGATAGGATGCGAATTATTTGATGCAGTAGTAAATAATTTAACAACATAGTTTTTGTGACTAATAACAAATATCGGGACTTTTTTACCTACAAATATCAGGACAAGATGCGAATAGCTCGTTGTAGGTATACATATTTCGCAATATAGGATGCGAATAATTTTATGCAGTAGTAAATAATTTGCACATAGCTTTTGTGACTAATAACAAATAAATTGTACTGTCCAGGGTAAGAGATGTCTAAATCACGAGTTTGTATTTTTAAATATGGTCACCAAACTGCAATTGTGCCTTTCACGGAGTTTGAAAGCTTCGAAAGTATCCAAGCTTATGTAGAGAACACATGGGAGGAGCTTGCCACAGGTGACTACCTAATTACTTACTCATGCGGGGATCACAATAATTGTTTCTTTAATAACCAGAATGATTTTGTTGGGTTGGTGTTATATCTTGATTTGGAGCGTTTAAAACGGGTTAGTTTTCTCATAGAACAACACGTCTTCGATAAGGGTTCTGGTAATAAAAGTTCTGTTGATAAGAGCTCTGGTGGTAAGGATTGTTGTGTAAAGCGTAAAGAGCGTAGCTTGATTTTGGGAGAACCATCTCTTGATCAACTAGTTAGCGGGGAGAGTAGTAATGGTTTAGTTAATTCTGATCAGAGGAAAAAACAACTTGCTACTGCTAGTTGGGCTGATGCTATTACAGGAGTGGGTCAAGCTTTTGAAGAAGGTGCTGCCGGTCTGAGGGTATCTTTGTGCAAGTTTGCGTTAAAGCATGGTTTTTCTTTCAAATACCTGCACAACACAACAAATAAGATCACTGCTTATTGTGAAAATAAGCTCACAAGCGGGTGCAAACGGAGGGTTTATGCATCTATTGACTCAAGCACCGGCCTTATGACGATCAAGAAGTATGTCCCGTACCATACTTGCAGTCCTGTTTTCTCCCAGAAGCATAAGCATAAGCGGCACAGGCATTTGACATCAGATTTGATTGCAGAGGAAATTCAGGATTCTCTCCGAACCTGCCATTCGTTGACAGCCAAAACCATACAATCGACTGTCAAACAAGATTACGGTCTTGACATCTCTTATCGTTTGTCATGGAATGCTTTAGAGAAGGCTAGGAGGAGAGTTTTTGGAGATAGTTCAAGTTCTTTTAGTTTACTAAGCGGATACTTCAAACGCTTGAAGAGCCGGGATATTACTTTAGACTGCGAGTTGGAGTTGTCAGCTGGAAACCGATTCAAGCGCTGTTTTGTAGCATTCGGTTCGTCCCTTCGAGGTTTTCATTCATGCCGTCCAATTTTGTTTGTCGATGGAACCCACTTATATGGCAAGTACAAGGGTACATTGCTCACTGCTGTAGCAAAGGACGGAAACAACGGTTAGTTACATTTATCTAGTTAATCTTAACAATGTTTTGTGTGAAAATACTGATGCAATTCACATCAGGTGATGCGAATTAAGCAGTGTTGTGATCCTCACATTTCGCATTTGAGGCTGCAAATTAGGTATTATATGAGTAAACTGTACTTACATCGCAACTTGAGTTACAAACAATTCGCATGACAAGCTGCGAATTGTGCCGGGACAGCATGTGAATTTCTTAAAATTTTTAAACGTTTGCATACTGTTGTAGTGTTCATTTGATCTGCCTTTTTCCAGGACTATTCCCTGTTGCTGTTGGTGTAGTTAGCATTGAAGATTGGGACAATTGGATGTGGTTTTTGGGGTGTTTGAAACCACATTTGTTGGATCGCCAGATCACATTTATTTCAGACCGTCATTCTGGTATTGTTAATGCTGTTTCTGTCTTGTATCCAAACTGCTATCATGCGTACTGTTATTTTCATCTCATGCAGAATTTGAAAGCCAAACTGGAACATACTAACAGGGAGTATAAAAAAGGATGTTGAGTTTCTTCCATCGTCTTGCTTATGCTCCCAGTCAAGAGCTTTTTAAAGATATACTAACAGGTTTTCTATGTGAAGGTGGTGAGAGAATGAGTGATTTTCTTGCAAATTTACCCCCTGAAAAGTATGCGCAGGCTTACGTAACAGTCAGATTGAAAAATATTACGGCTTACCAATTGTTGAGTTTATTGATTGGATTAGAGTCTTGGTATGACTCAAGTTTCACGGAGATACGAAGAAGGTCTCAGCTAGAGTACTAATTTGGTTCCCGAGTACGAGAAGAAGCTAAAGCAGAATGTTGACATGTGCCGAACTTGGGTAGTACGTAAGTCCTCTTCAGCTATGTTCGAAGTCTTTTCGAATCCTGTGGCTGTTGTTAATCCTGTGGCTGTTGTTCATGCGGATCATGGAAACAAAAGTGTTTTCCATGTTCTCATGCTCTAGTGGCATTACAATACACCGACCAAGATCCATTGACTGTAATAGAACCCTTCTTTACGGTTAAGAATTACAGGGAAAGTTACTCTCTTAGCATACCAGCTATAACTGATTTCAGAAAAGGGTCCAGCTCTAACGATCCTTCTTTTGTTGAAGTTCTGCCTCCAAACGTTAAGAAACGCTCCAGAAGGCCTAAGAAAAAGCGAATCCCTTCTAGAGGAGAAATCTCAACCAAGAAGTTAAGGTGTGGCCGATGTTCGAAATCAAGCCATAACCGGAGGACTTGTGATGTTCTAGTTTAAGGACAATTCTGGTTGGCCATATCACATTTATTTTTGTAGTACAGTTATTGTTCTGTACAGCAAACTAAACATTCATACATTCCTGTGTTTTTGTATTGCTATTATTGGAGTTGTAAGCATTTCGCATCATGTGTTGCGAATTATGTACAATATGTTGGTATATTGTTACAAACATCTATCAGGATTACATACGTTTTTATGTGAAATTTCACCGGGATGCGAATCGCTAGTAAAATCATATCAAACATTTATCATATCAAACGTTTCGCATGATAGGCTGCGAATTAGGGCCAGAATTATGATGCGAATGGAGAACAATTAGAAGTCCTGATATTAGTCATATGATAAGCTGCGAATTGTGCTTCAATAAAAATACCAGGATATTCAATAAGGTTGAAAATAAGTAATATAGCAGGTTAACATGCGAATGATGTGCAAAATGTATTTGATGCGAATCGTTTATACCATTGAAACTCTGTAAACAAATTGGATTACAAAAAAGAGGATTACAATATTTTCATGCACTAACAACTGTTTACACATATCACTACATGCTACTAGTGCTAGTTAGTTGCATTCCAAAAAAACAAAAAACAAAAACCAACTCTAGTAGTTAGTAGAGGATTCATCACCATCTTTTTCCTGTTTCTCCTCTTTGTGCTGATCATCTTTGTCTTTCTCCTCTTTCTCTTCCACTTTCTATTTCTCTTCCACTTTCTCGTCAGCTTCAATATCTACGTCCATCATGCTTAAAATTTTTGTCCTTGATGGACCAGCTTCGTCTTCCCTCTTCCTTTTGTTGTTTCGAACCTCTACCGTTTGAGGTTGCACCTTTTCTGGCTGAGGTGCAGCAGGAAGCATTGGAACCTGTTCTGGCTGAGGTTCAGCAGCAACCAGTGGAACAACTTCCGCTGGTTGAGAGTCAGCAGAGTAGTAGTCATCATACATGTCTAGTTCGAAGACAGAGACTGGGCTGGGGGGTGGTACCGCTGGCATGATCAACTCATCACTCCAGTTAACGGTTATGGATGACCAGGAGTCACCCAGAGAATCGAGTGAACCAGAGTTTGAGTATGAGGTGGTGGTTGTGGTGGTGGAAAAAGACATGACTGTTTGAATTCGAAGAGAAGAAGAGGTGTTTTAAAAAAAATATGGAGTTTGGTGTAAAATTAGCCTCTGGTTACTAGAGGTATTTATAGGGAAATGAGGTAATCATTACATAGCCTCCATGTCCAATCAACATTAATGAATTATGTACTTGATTAGATTGTTTTTTTTTGTGCTCAATAGAGAAAACGTTTACCAAGGCATAAGCCACAGCCTGTTCGTATCCTTGTACTTTATATTTTGAATTTTTTATTTCTGCACCAGACTGCGAATTGATTGTAAGGTGGTATACCAGGTTGCGAACTGTTTTGTGTAGTGATAAGCATCTATCAGGTTAGGCTGTGATTTGATGATAAATTAGGCTGCGAATTATTTAATGATAAATAAGCATCTATCAGGTCAGGCTGCGAACTATTGGATAATAAATTAGGCTGCGAATTATTTAATGATAAATAAGCATCTATCAGGTTAGGCTGCGAACTGTTCATACATATCAGCTAAGGAATATTCAAATTTTTGAAAATGTAATTTTTTTATGTATGCACAATAAAACTAAAAATTACAACAGATGTATTTACAAGCAACAGATGTATTTACAAGCAATACACGAATCAGCCATATGCGATGCGGTCTTTGTCATTTAAAAAGTAATAAAACATTTATGCTCTGAAGGCAGTTACCATATCTGCATCGTATTTTTTTTTTGCACTGATCCATGCTCGATAATATCTCTTGCATATTTGCAGACAAAGATGCCACAGTCCAGGGTGCCTCGCTTTTGTTGTGGGAAGCCTCTTTCCACTTTCACCTTCCACCCTATAGTATATTTAGGTAGGAATTCTCTATCCAACAAATATTTGATCTGTGTATAATAATTAGTGTTAGGAATAAGCACAAAAACAAAAACAGTTGGTGATATACAATTCGCACCTTAGGCTGCGAATTATATGACAACAAATCTAACATAATTCGCACCTTAGGCTGCGAATTGTATGACAACAAATCCAACATGGGCATGTCACATGATTCGCAGCTTAAGCTGCAAATTATTTGATATGTACCCCATTGTTCGCATCATATGCTGCGAATTGAGTTATGGATAGGCTACGAAAAGCAATTGATTTACTCACAATTCGCAGCATATCCCGATAACAGTTCGCAGCCTGCATACTTAAAATGTGTTTAAATTTAAGTGTATAGTTTGGAATATTTACCAGTAGTGCAGGTGTCCTTGTGGTGTGGTCTATGGCTTTCAGCTTAGGCAGAAGCGGATTGTAGTTTGAAATTGTCCTCGCGTCGATGTCAATGACGAGCAACGTCCAGTGGTTTACAGTGTCCTTCATCTCGGTGCATACTGGAACCATGATGATGTTGGCATCTTTGCGCCCCATTCTAAAAGCCATGTCCACCAAATTTTCTACTTGCCAGCCTGCTTTCATTTGATGCTGCATCCAAGCAAGAGTATATTAAAATGAGAACATTTTCTGAGAACTTTATTCAATTTACCTGAGCTAAACTTACCGCAGTCATGCCCGAAATCAGTACGGCGTCATGATGATCTCCTTTAGCTTTAGTGCATGGAACTTTGAAGTCTGCATCTTCAAGCATCTTTCGAATCCAAGCATCGATAACCTAACAAAGGAGTTGTAGATTTATGTTAAATATACAATACATATTTGAAACATTGAAAATAGAATTGGTTGACAATTGGATACCTTTACGTCCAGCTCCAGTTCTAAAGGTAGTGCCATGACATCACTCGTTTGCACCCTGATTCCGTATGTAAACTTGGACTCTGGTAGCTGCCATACCACTGGATCAGGTGTGTCGCTCTCGTAGGCTTTAACTACCTATATTTTGTGGTATTCTTGCAGATTGATACGTTCAGTTACTTTTGTTTTCTTTGGCCAGTCGTTGTATTCTACTGCTGGCGGTTCCCGTATTGTTATTACGAACTCTTCTTCTTCCTCTGCCACTTGAGGCTGCATTTGTGTTAGTAGAGTAAAACTTGGCTCCTCTATCTCTTTACTGGGCTCGAGCTTAGTAAATAACAAAAATCAAAAGTAGAAGGGCGTCAGTAATTATAATTGCAACGACTCCAAACAGTTCGCATCTTAGGCTGCGAACTGTTTGGTTCCAGTCTAATAAATTTATTAGTATCCATCAGGGTAGAATGCGAACTGTTTGAGGTTCCACTGAACAGTTTGCATCCTACCCTGATATTCATTTGTAATACCCCAATCAGTTTTCTAACACAAATCTCATGTTATGATGCGAAATCATTATAAGTAGGCCTTACCGCAAGGTCAGCGACAACCAATGTCGTTGACTTGTTCGGCATAGGATCTGGATCGTGTCGGTAGAAATCATTAAAGTCATCCTCTGACATGTTCTCCAAAGACCGTTGTATTATAGAATCGTAATATACATTATCAATTTCATTTAAAAATGTCTGTGAAACTTGAGTGTAAATACCATCAACAAAAGCATCGGGTAAACCTACTGTGTTATCGTGGGACTCTGGAGCTTGCAGTTGATTTGTTACCGGGCCTACAGTTTCACGTTGGCTTAGCAATTCTGACTTTGCTGACAGCACCGTTGGTCTTTGAGGTTCCACCGAAGAAGTGGTGTTGTCTTCCAAGGATGGTCCTTCCTGGCTGAGTAGTTCCGTCTTCTCAGCGGGATGGACAGGTTCTGACTCTTGAGGTGCTATCTCTTGAGTTAGAGTTTCTCTCTTCGCCAAGGTTATCTGTTGCTGTTGTTGTTGTTCTTTTTGTCCTTGTTGCTCTCGTTGTTGCTCTTGTTATTGTTCTTGTTGCCGGTCTTCGTGTTGAACTTGTGGCTGCTGGTGTTGTTGCTGATGGTGTTCTTCTTGTTGTTGTTGCTGGTGGTGTTCTTCTTGTTGTTGATGTTGTTGTTGTTGGTGTTGTTGTTGCTGGTGGTGTTCTTCTTGGTCTTGCTGTTGATGTTGTTGTTGTTGTTCTTCTTGTTCTTGCTGTTGGTGTTGTTGTTGTTCTTCTTCTTGTCGTTGTTGTTGGTGTTGTTGTTCTTCTTCTTCTTGTTGTTGTTGTTCTTGTTGTTGTTGTTCTTGTTGCTGTTGTTGTTCTTGTTGTTGTTGTTGGTCTTGCTGTTTCTGTTGTTGTTGTTGTTGTCTTTCGGTCTCCTGTTTCATACAAAAATCCAAAAAAACAAAAGGGGGGAAGGGTTAAGCATAAGTTAATCATTGTTGAGCACGGTTCGCATGCTGAGCTGATATCTGTGTTGTACATTCTTAACAATTCGAAGCTCAGCATGCGAATTGTGTAATAACCAACCCAATGGTTTATTACACAATTCGCAGCTTAAGCTGCGAAACGTTTGGACAGGACTACACAAGAGTCCTGATATTTGTTTGATAACATCATATCATCCACTTACATTATCTACCTCATCTGTCTGTGTCTCCATGATGTCCATCTCTGCAGATTGCACCGGTATGGGTGAATGGTTGGCATCATCGTCCCTTTCTTCTGGCAGTACTCCATCAGCATGGTGCTGATCAGCATTAGACACAGATGCTTGTTGATCAGGGATTCTTCTCTCTCTGGAAGTGCTGCTGGTACCTGATCTATTGGGCTTTCAATCCAGCAAATTGGCTGAGAGATAGCATTGTGGAGTTGTTGTGATTCAAGTTCCGCAATCTTGCGTTTCAATTCTTTCAGCTGAAAAAATGTTAGCAAACTTTTTATAAACATATTAAGTGCTGATTGTAGTGATTATTTAAGGTTTAAGTCATACTTACTTCTCTGGCCTGTTTTTCTATCTTTCTCTCGTACTTGTTCTTGTCGGCGTATGTCTTCAAATTCTTTGATTGAGCAACAATTGTAGAAATCTCGTGATTAGGACCTCTGCGTTTGAGTACATAATCACCGATTTTTTCACTCATACTGGCTGTGTCGTCGCCGGAGGGCTCCTGCCTGGATTTGCCTTTCGGTTGTGGTGGAATCGTTTGCTTGGGGAGTCTTGGTGGTGGAATCGTTGGCTCGGGTAGTGTTGGTTGTTCGGGTCTGGGAGACATCACCTTATTCATTGCATTATGTGATGCTCGTCTCCTTTGTTTTGGTTTTGATGCTGTGCTTTTCTTCCTCTTCCTTGGTCTTTCTTCCGGTGAAGTAGAAAAGGTTTCTGCATCTTCATTATCTTCTCGTTCTCCGAAAGCTTCACTTTCAGCCTCAGTAAGCTGTAATGGACCTTCTAAAACCTACCAACAGAGGCACATGTAAGTAAATTAATTGTTTCGAAAGTATGAGGGTGTAGACAAACAAATTGTTTTTTAGAAACAGTTCGCATCATATGATGCGAAATGTGTGATTTTAATCATGTTAGAGTTGCAAAGAATTCGCATGCTGAGCTGCGAAATGTGTATGGGACAATATGCTGCGACCTATGTGTAAAAGATATGCTGCGAACTAAGTGTAAACCATAGGATGCGAACTATGTGGAAAAAGAAGTTGCGAAGTAAAATTCATATCAGGTTGCGAAATGATTGATACATTTTTCTAAGCAAAACGCATGATATGCTGCGAACTGTATGCACCCCCAGTCCAATACATATATAAAGCTTATACCTGGTCATTATCCAAGTAGGGGGTTCTAAGAAGATATGACATGGTTTATGCTTGGCACTCTAACCCCAACCATTTGAATAACCTTGGTATCGAGGTTGGCTTCGCTACCTCGTGGCCGATTTTTGTGTGCTCCATGATGAAGGGCTGCATGGGGACAAGTTTTATCAACACGATGCTATGTACATAACTAATTTTTATATTGAATAGATCAATCTTACAACTACAAGGGCGACGCAGCCGACGACTTTATCAGCTCTTTCTATTGCTAAGCAACTCCTGATAGACTGTCGAAGCTTTTACAGTATTGATCCAGCCTAGTCATAATTGTTTATTTTGTTGAGGTCTTCAACGTAATAAACCGTGCTCCAGCCCAGGATATCTCCAGATACGGAGTAGAATAGTGTGGAGCACAAAAACAGTATCAACAGCCTCGCAACATCTTCCAACTCATGCTCCCCTCATTCGTTTATGGCCTTCTCTATACCCTCCTGTAAAACCAATGACAACATGCTATGTTAGAAATCTACAGAATCTTGCTTTATAAAGATGAAGTCCATTTTAGACGTACCTTTATAATGGCATTTGTTATTGTTTTGGTATTACTAGCTGCTACTTTCCTGCCAGTTTTACCCATGAAGTATATCTTCATCATCCTTGATTCGTCCTCCTCGCCGGGTGCATACTTGTTGTGAAAAGCTCCGGTTTTTGTTAATGGCATTTTCTTGGTGCCATGCCTCAACCCGAATATGATCTTGACATCGTTTTCAGTTAGATTTATATACTTGTTGCCAATCCTAAAGGCGTCTCTATCCACAGGGAATCGCTCGATGATATACTGAATGATTTAGTAGAATTTTTTCCTTGGCAGCTCTGCCTCATTACGGATCTCGAACGCCGTTTTCAGCAGTGTGTAGAAGGGTGTGTTTCTTGCAGCTTCAATGCGGGCCCTTTGTAATACGCATGTCTTTGAGTAGCTTCAGAAGGCTCACCAACCTTGATCTGTAGTAGCTAGGTTTTGTTGTCATACTTTCTGCACAAACACAAATCAGTTGGAGTGTCAGAAATAATTCGCATCACAAGCTGTGAATTGCATACATATAAATATTGTTTTAACAGACAATTCACAGCTTGAGCTGCGAATTGTCTGTAAATAAACATAAACATACAATCGAGCTGCGAATTGCTTGCATAATGGGTGATCAGGATGCGAACTGTTACACTTTTTACATGCACGTTGCAGGGATCTGGGAATTATTGAACAAACACCAAAATCAACAATGAACTACCTAATGCAGATCTAACATACATAATATTTCTCAGGAAAGTATTAGTATTACATGCAACTAAAATTCTTCCCTGCCTTCGACGATAAACCCATAAACTGAGCAACTATCGTCAGTAGATACTTCATTCTAGTATAAAAAGCAACGCCTATCGTGAATTAACAGAAAAAAGTGGTTCAAATTCGTCAAAAACGCAAAAAAAGTACACTTTCCACGATGATGCATACCTGTTAAATTTCACCGGTCAGAGAACGAGATTGAACTTTCAGAGACGACTCCACGACAACTTTGTCGAACAGAAGGTGTGTAGTCTGAGTGAGTAAAAGACGCTGACCGGTGCGATAGTGTCGAAGGTGCGAACGGTGAGAAGTTGTAGGGTTTTTGGGTTTGAGAGAGAGAGAGAGAGTATCACGAAGTCGAACGGTTTTCTGGTGGTTTCTAAAATTAGACTTTTGCGTTTGTTTAGGGTGATAGGAAGGTGGAAAAAGTGGGATGGAATTGAAAATGGATATATATAGTGGAAGAGTATTTTTGTCCAATTTATTAGTCTGGGTATTAAGTAACACTATGTTAAATTTGGGTACTGCCGGGTAATAAGATACTTGAGTGGGTATTTTCAGGTACTTTTCTCTATATAATTACTATATATATCTAAATAGTGACTCGCTTGAAAAAGCAGAGAAACAAATGCTATTTATTATATAAATGCTATTTATTATACTTCCCTCATTTCTTATCACAACAATAGTTCAAATGTTTGAATATAAGAAAGTTGTGAATCAATTCTAACTAGTATGAATAAAACAACTATTAACCAATTTCAAAACTAATTTTGCGATACCATCCAAATTACCTCTTAGCTTTACATTTACCATTAATTATTGGTTGGGTAGACTGCAACTTAAAAAATCCACTGCGTCCTCAAAGGCCATATGCCAATCATTACCCCAAAATTTACGAGATAAAGAAAGAGACAAAAAAATTTCACCACTATATAATTGTTCAGATGGTAGGAAAAATTCATCTTCAAAATCACTTCCAAAAAACTATAGGAAACACCATTAATTCTACACCTCATTCCTAAACCTCGACTTTGAAGATCATTCTCAATTATACGTGTCGAGGTATAAAACTGTTGTACTAATTCGATATACCAATTACAAATGAGCTTAGCAAGATATAACCAACCTAAGCCTCTAGAAGCATTGAGAAGTTCGAAAAAATCTTGCATATCTTCAACCTGGATAACTTCTTCGTAATTTAAATACATACCCGAATAGGTATTGGCCACACCTCGTGGTGCAGACGCGTTATGAATGCGAACCTCTCGTTCGCCTCGATGTTCAATTGTTTGAATTTTGGATTCTTCTACATCTTGATGGAAGAAATTATTTTGGAAACTGTTCTTCTTCTCGACGATGGCGAATCATCTCCATATCTCCGGACTTTTTTGCTTTTCTTGATGACATCACGAACAACTTTGGTATTTTTTAGTGTTTAAAATAAAAGCAACCCGAGAGAGAAATTTGATGTAGTAGAGTATTTTGATAGTAGTGAAGGTGTGAATAAGTTGTAGGTAGGAGTAGAATATTGATAGGTTTATGATTATTATTATTAAAAATCGGATATCCCCATTGGGAATCCGGATATCCGATTTGCAGTAATGCCTAATTAATGAAACTAGTCGTTTCTACTGACATCAACAATTTAGATATCTGAATTGGCAACGACTAATTGATTCAAACTATTCGTTGCAGATGTGCCCAATTCATATATCCTAATTAAAAAATTGGATATCCGATTTGAGTCCAATTTGTTTTTTTTGTGATTCTTCCATATAAATAGAGGAGAAACACAATCTCAAATTCACCATCTCTCAATACTACTCTAAATCTCCCTAGTACTTCTACAACTTCTATTAAATCATTAGTTACTCAATATAGAATATCTACGTCTACTTTCGTAATAGTTTATCTTTTTTTTTTCAAAAACATATTCGATAAAAACAATCAAATTTGATTGTGGTAACATTATACTAGCTGAATTAATAGCTTTGTATAATTTAAAAGTTATATGGTTGTTATAGTAGTTTAGATATTAGTTGTTATTTGTTTAAATCTATTAAAAAACACTAAATAATTTATTTTCATTTGTGATATTAGTTAGTATTCGTCTACATTTTGTGTTTATTAACTCAGATATTAGTTTCGATCAGTCTTTTGTTGCATATATTTTTTTATTATCAAAATCTTATAAAAAAATTTCTCAAATATTATTTAAGTTTTTAAATGGCTCAAAAACATAGAAATACTAATATTCATGAACCCACTATAGTAAATCTCAATTCGATGGATGATATTCTTGGAGATTTCCCTCACACTGAAACACTCTCCTCCCACGAAAGTGGTGGTGGAGGTACTAGTCGTGGGTCAAAGTCTCGTAAGAAAACATCTTGGACTTGGGATTACTTTATTGCGAATTCTAAAAATACAACCACTAGGTGTAATACATACTTGAGATGTTTTGTTTATAAGGGCACAAATGGAAATTATGGCACCGACGGTATGGCGAGACATTTAAAATCACATAGTCTTTTTGACCCTTTAAAAATTAACGAAGATGGTAGTACTTTTATAGACCCTTAAACCGGTCTTTCTTTTGACTTTAATCGAGATAGGTATAGGGAACAAACGATGATTTATGCGATTGGTAGTTTACAATATTTTGGTTATGCGGATAGTTAGAGGTACGAAAATTGGATGCAAGTTGGGGTTAACCCACGAACCAAACACATTTGATGTAGCTCTATGCGATCGCTAGCCTTTAAATATTTTTTAAAAAGAAAACAAAAAATTGTTGATACTATGCTAGTTTTGCCATGAAATGTTTCTATTACTAGTGACATAACTACTTTTACTGATTTTGATATAATATGTATTACCTTTCATTGGATGGATCCCAATTGGATACTCCAAAGGAGAATTATATGGTTTGAATCTATTGGTCATCATAAGCACAAGTAATTAGAGAGACTATAGTTGAATGCATGAATAATTTTGAAATTAAAAATAAAATTATGTCTATTTGGTTCGACAATGCATTTGTAAACTACGTTGCTATTACTTTGCTTATAAAATATTGTAATACCATGTTTCCTAGATTGTTTCACACTAAATATTTATGCCATGTACTTCAATTAGTTGCAAAAGATGGAATAAGTATGATTTCGGAAGATTATATTGCTCCTATTAAAAATGGTGTCCTATTTTGCACGACCTCTGGTGCTAAAAAAAGAGAATTTAAAACACTTGTTATTAGTATTGGGAAAACATGTAAAAAACTTATTTTAGATATAGAAACTAGATGGAATTCTACTTATATGTTACTTGCACATGCTTATGTATTTTAAGAAGAGATTAATATGCTTTACAATAGATCTAATCTGAATAAAAAAATATTAAACCTATACATTGGACTTATTGTGGTAGCATGTTATAGTTTTTAAAGATTTTTAAAGATGCAACTAAAACATTTTTCTACGCAAAATAATCCTAACATTCACTTGGCCCTTCTTACGATTACTAATCTTGTCATACATATGGATTAATTTAGAGCTCATAATGTATGTAGACATGGTGCCCGAAATGGAAGAAACTTTTTCAAAGTATTTTCATCAGATTCCGATTTCTTATTCTATTGCGTGCATTATGGATCATATTTCACAAAAATACCAATTTGAATGACTTGTTAAATGTTTTTATAAAGCCTTTACAATTTTCAAAATATGGTACATGTGAAGAAGTTTCCTCCAGTGTATATTAGCGGAGTATATGAGTATTTGTTTAATATGTATAATAAGTACGTTGAAAGATATAGACCAAATACAACTTCAAATGTAAGGGCTAATGACAATAGGGGTAGAGGGAGATCTAGTACTAACTATGTACAAATGGAAATGTGAAGTAGAGAAGAATTTAGAGAAACCCCTAAGTCTGATAATGAGTTGTCTAGATATTGAGCAGTATTTGATTTAACAAATTATACAGACAGAGGTATTGAAGACATCTTAAGATGATGAAGTACCAAAACTGATGATTATCCTATTCTTTGCAGGTTGGTTAAAGAGATTTATGCAATACTTATGTCTACAGTTGCAAGTGAGTATGCTTTTAGCCAAACGAGGTTTCAATACACGACTAAGAGAACAAGATTGACGGGCAAAGCAATTTAGTGCTTGTGGAAATCAAGGATTAGACCGCGATGGATAAAAAGATGCAAGACAAAGAGTTTAGAGACTAAGTGAATATATATATATATATATATATATATATATATATATATATATGACATCTTCGATGATTATCCAGATAATTATGAAGATATACTTGAACAAATTTTAGATAAAGATAAAGCTGAAGATGAATCAAATGAGTCTGAAGATTATGAGTACGAAGAAAAAGTTAAGAAAATGAATGATGTTTGTAATAGATTATTTATAATTTGTATTTTAATTTGCAAACAATTGTACTGTTAAGAATATAAATCCAATATAAAGCCCAAGCCCGTTAGCTTTCTTTTATTATAAATAAGAGCATATGCTGTACTAATTCATACACTTCTGAATAATACAAAAACCCTAGCCGTCTAGCGGTTTGTTCCTTTTGTTCTTTATTTAACATGGTATGAGAGCGGCAAAAAATGACGATTGTTCGTACTCTTATTGCGGTTGATTCTGTTCGCCAGTGGAAAATCTTCCAACTCGATGTCAAAAATGCATTTTTGAATGGTGATCTTCATGAGGAGGTTTACATGACTCCTCCGCCAGGTGTTGCTCACCAACCAGGTGAAGTTTGTAGACTTAGGAAAGCCTTATATGGACTCAAACAAGCTCCTCGTGCCTGGTTTGAAAAATTCTCTACGATTATAACTTCACTTGGTTTCCTTGCTAGTAATCACGATTCGGCCTTGTTTATCAAATGTACTAGTGTAGGACGAATTATTTTATCTCTATATGTAGATGATATGATCATTACAGATGATGATATTGATGGCATTGCAACACTAAAACGTGATTTGGCTCAGCGTTTTGCGATGAAAGACTTGGGACTATTACAATATTTTTTAGGTATTGAGGTGGCTCACTCTCCAAAAGGTTATATTCTCTCTCAGACAAAATATATATCTGATTTATTCGAACGAGCGCGATTTTCTGATAACAGAACGGTAGATACTCCTCTTGAAACCAATGCTCGGTATTCTCCGACTGATGGCGTTCCTTTATCGGATCCAAGTCTATATCGAACTCTTGTAGGGAGCTTGGTCTATCTTATAGTTACTCGGCCAGATATAGCTGATGCTGTTCATGTGGTCAGTCAGTTTGTTACTGCTCCTACATCTGTTCATTGGAGAGCTGTTCTTCGAATATTGAGATATCTTCGTGGCACTCAGTTCCAAAGCCTTTTATTTCCCTCGACCTCTTCACTTGAACTACGTGCCTATAGCGATGCTGATCGGGATAGTGATCCTCATGACTGAAAATCTACTACCGGTTTCTGTATTTTCCTTGGAGATTCATTAATATCATGGAAAAGCAAGAAACAAGATGTTGTCTCTAGATCGTCTACTGAAGCTGAGTATCGTGCTATGGCTGTCACCACATGTGAGATTGTTTGGTTACGATGGCTTCTTGCAGATATAGGGGTTAATGTTACTAAACCAACTTCCCTACATTGTGATAACAAAAGCGCCATGAAGATAGCAAAGAATTCAGTTTTTCATGAGAGGACGAAGCACATTGAAATAGATTGTCATTTCAATCGACATCATCTTCAGATTGGCACCATCTCGCTTCCGTATGTTCCATCAGCTTTGCAGATTGCTGATATTTTCACAAAGGCTCAGTCCACGACGCGGTTTCGTTTTCTTTGTGACAAACTCTCAATGCTTATTACTGTTGCATTGTAAGTTTGAGGGAGGGTGTTAAGAATATAAAGTCCATATAAAGCCCAAGCCCGTTAGCTTTCTTTTATTATAAATAAGAGCATTTGCTGTACTAATTCATACACTTTTGAATAATACAAAAAACCCTAGCCGTCTAGCGGTTTGTTCCTTTTGTTCTTTATTTAACATGTACAACTTAGTATAAACTGTGAACGACTAAATTAAATTTAAAAAATTAATTTACCTTCCATTCTAATAACAACAATTGTACTAGTAAATATTATCAACATACAAAACACTTGTAATATTTATAAACAAATCATAATAATATTTAAAATGTAATAATAAAATTATAATCATATACATTATAATATTTTAACATTATAATATATGATTTTGGTTTATAAAATAATAACAACACTTGTAATATTTATAACCAAATAATAATAATATTTAAAATGTAATAATAAAATTATAACAACACACCTTATAATAATTTAAAATCATAAGATATTATTTTGGTTTATAAAATAATAACAACACTTATTAAATATTTATAACCAAATCATGATAATAATTTAAAAATGTAATAGTAAAATTATAATAACATATCTTATAATATTTTTAAATTATAAGATATTATTTTGGTTTATAAAATAATAACAACAACTTTAATATTTATAAAAAAATCATAATAATATTTAAAATGAAATAATAAAATTATAATCATATACCTTATAATATTTTAATATTTTAATATATTATTTATATAATAATTAGTTTATAAAATAATGTTTTTACTATCTAATATAATGCGTAATTGATTTCTTTGGCTTTGACTGGCGTGTGGGTGACTAGCGTGCGCATACCTTTAGCGTGCGCGTGACTAATGTATTACGTTCTTGTACATGTGCATCACTGCTATATCATTTCTGTATGATCCCATTTAAATTTTGATATGATCCTATTTATTTATGGGATGACCTGACGCATTTGTCACCCCTATATACTGAAATTGGTTACCTTGATTATTATTTCTATCTTGGTTTAAAAAATAATAAAATATATTACTTAGTATGGCATTACTACTCGCTAATGTTTCAGTTTTTTCGAACTAGCTCTTTGGTATTTTGCAAAATACATTATTTAACAGTTCATTAATTAGTAATTTATTTTTCCAAGTCGTAGTATTTTCTAAGTAGTTTGGACACGTGGAAGATAGTCTTACTTTCTTTTTTAAAAAAAATTCAGTTTATTACCATTCAATTTTAAAGAAAAAATGGTATTTATGAACCCATTTAAACAGAAAAAATGTCTTTGACGATTCGTATGGAAGGTCGTGAAACTTATTCTCCAATAACAGAGATTGAATTCTTGATTCTTAGTCTCTAATGGATGATCTTTGTCACTCTACATCCATCTGATCAGAACTTCTCTATGGAGGAAGGCGAGATTTCACCTCCAACTAATCTGATTCATTCATCAAGATCTTTTCCGTAGAATCTGGGTTCGTTTGATACTGAGTTTCCACTGCTTAGGAAGCAAACCAAGGTTTCTTCTCGTTGTGATCCCTCAATAAATAAAAAATTATATTCCACATTGATCGGAGACAACACCAACATAAAGAACAATCCTGCATTCGAAGAATCAAACAAAGAAAACCCAAAAATCAGGGAATCTCTTGGTTCATTATCCTTCATATGCAGACACTCTGAAACCAAAGACTCAAGAGTTCCAGCACAATAATGTAACCAGCTCTCATAACAATGATCATTTAGTTATTACCTTTGAGGCCAAAGATAAAGAATATATGCTCAGACTATCAAAATATACGTTAATAGGGAAATTTGCATATGACAAACCAACATTGGAAACCATCAGAAACTTTCTGGGTAAATTCAAGTTTTATGGTAACTACAATGTCTCGATATGGGACTACATGCATATTTTTATTAAATTTAATAACCAAAAAAATTTAAAGAAATTGTGGTTCAGAAATGTTTGGGTTGTTGGCAACAAAACCATGAGGCTCTTGAAATGGACTCCCTAATTCAATCATAATCAAGAATGTCCCTTCACCCCTGTCTGGGCTTCCCTTTCTAAACTCCTTAAATTTATGTTTAATGAATTTACAATAGGTGAAATCGCTAAAGCTATGGCCACTCCTCTCAAAATCTGGGTTCCTTCAGTTAATATAGCAAAACAAAATTGTTGCAGAATCTGGGTTAAAATAGACATTTCTAAACCTCTAATTCAGAAGATCTTAATCAAATCTGGCGAGGAAGAAAGTCTCTGGGTTAACATTATCTATGATGACCATCCTAACTACTGTAATCTTTGTTCCTATATTGGCCATTCTAAAGTTAATTACAAAAAATCCCAAACCACCCAAACCATTGTTACAATGAATAAAATCCCTTCTAATCCTAAAGTTGTGATTGAAACCACTACCAAACTAAAATCGATTATTATCAACAATGATGATATCTCTAATCACAATGAGGGAAGTTTTTCTAAAAGTACTGATACTGCAGATGGAATTTCTTTAAAGCCTAACATGGAAAATGTCAGTTCATATCGTGATAATCAAGAAGCATCTTCAAGATCCAATGATTCAAATCCTATCTCCTTACCCAAAGAATCTGAAATCACCGAGGCTTTACAAACAATAGACAGAAGATCTTTTTTTGTTGAGCAACAACCTCCTGATGATACCTTATCCCCAACTAAAGAGAATGTGGGCAGCCTTCCTAGTTGACCTGTCCATGGGAACAAAGATAAAGAAGTTGAATCCATGAAGACTGAAAAAAGAAAAAACAAAAAGTTTAAAAACTGGAATACTAATGGTCATTCTTCATCTAAACTGATCAAGCTCAAAAGAGCCACCAAACCCCCTTCAGCTATCAAATGACTGTTTCCATTCTGAGCTAGAATACAAGAGGGTTAGGGAACAAAAATACTATTAGGAGGCTTAAATCCCTAATCAAGTCTACTAAACCTAGTTTCGTAGCCATACAAAAACCTATGATTAAACTCTCCAATCTTCAAATGGCTTCTCATAAATTGAATTTTAGTTGCTTTACTGGTAATATCAACAACAAAATTTGGGTTATGTGGCACCAGAATTTCAAGGTGGAGGTGCTTCTAAATGAAGATCAGATTCTGCATTTCAATATTCATCACTCTACTCTTGATAAGAATTTCAGAGCATCTATAATATATGCTAAATATAGAAGAGAAGTCAGAATGCCTATTTAGGATACTCTCAGGTCTATTGATGATCCATCAAAAGAATGGATCATTTTTTGTGATTTTAATACTACTACAAACTTCCAGGAGCAACTATCTTGTACATCTACTAACCTGAGAAGCATGAAAGACTTTAACAATGTAATAATGGACTGCAATCTTCAGGATGCTGGATTCACTGACTCTAGATTTACCTGGTCAAACAGCAAGAAATGGAAACGATTAGACATAGTAATTTTCAACACTCCCTGGATGAATTACTTTCATAACACTGCTATTAATAACCTGGCAAGGAAATACTATGATCACTCACCTTGCCTATTTTCTCCAACCTTGAGAAATTTGGATATTTCTTTAAGTTCTTAAATATGTGTATGTTGCACCCTGGTTTTATGGAGACTATTGAAAAGATCTGGGCTGAGGAAATCGATGGGAACCCTTTGCAAAGATTATGGTTCAAGCAAAAAAGATTAAAAGCTGACCTAAGATACTGGAACAAGAAAGTCTTTGGTAATGTGTTTGATGCTATAAAGAACTCTGAAGAATAAATCAACTTCAGATATTCTAACTATCAGATATCTCACTCTCCTATTGACAAAACCCTGTTGGAGGAGGCTAGGAAAACTCATCTATCATTACTTGGTAGAGAAGAGGCTTATTGCAGACAAAAATGTCATTCTTCGTGGTTAAAAGACAACGATAGGAACACTGATGCTTACCATAACTTTGTTGAAAAAAACTAAGAAGAACATGATCAACAAAATTAGGGATGGAGATCAATGGCTTGTCTCACATGAGGATATCAACAACTCTGTTGTGAACTACTTCCAATCTCTATTGTATGTTAATATGTCCGATGATAATATTAATAATCTAAGGGATCTTATTCATAAGCTGGTCAAGGATGATGGCAATTCTAATCTTCTGGCCATTCCTGATAAGAATGAAATTCATATTATCATTAGTTCTCTTAACTTTGTTTGCGTAGCAGGTCTTGATGGCTTCAATGGTGAATTATATAAAAAAATGTTGGCCCATCATCTACAAGGACTTATGTGAAGCAATCCAGGGTTTCTTCAATGGCTGTCAGTTGCCAACTGGTACTCAAGCCACAGTCATATGTATGATCCTTAAAACTACTCACCCTGATACCTGTCAGGAGTTCATGCCCATAAGTCTTACTACTATGCAGAGCAGAATCATTGGCAAAATTATCAACAATAGACTAGCAGTTATTCTGCCTAACCTAGTCTCTGAAAAACAAGGTGCATTCGTGAGACGAATGAGTATCTATGAAACCATCATAATAGCTCAGGAGCTCAGTCAAGATCTCAACTCTAAAACAAGAGGAAGCAATGTGATTTTAAAGACAGACATGGCCAAAGCTTATGATAAGCTAAATCACAAGTTCCTCTTAAAATTATTTCTTCATTTGGGTTTAATATTGACGTTATCTCTTTGGTGAACAAATGTATAAGCAACATCTACTCATCAATCATTATTAATGGAGAAATGAAGGGCTTTTTTAGCAACACTCAGGGTTTGAGACAAGGAGACTCATTGTCTCCTAGTCTCTTTATTTTGGCTGAGGAATACTTAATCAGAGGGATTAAGAAGATCTCTGATGAGAACCCTAGCTCAAGATTCAAATCTAGAGGTAATCTCAATATTGCTTGTCTAACGTTTGCTTTCGATTTTATGATTTTTAGCAATGGATCGGTCTCCTCAATACAACGTAAACATAACTTCCTAAACTACTACCAGAGAGTTTTGGGCCAGTTCATAAACAACACCAAATCAAAGATAATTGTTCCAGATAACATGCCCATACAAAGAATTCATTCAGTGGAAAAGATTCTGGAGTTTAAGAACATCAATTTGCCATTCAAATACCTTGGCTCCGCTACCAGCTCTTCAATCAGGATCAATAATTTTGAAGATATGGTTTCAAAGATAAGAAACATAATTCCTGAATGGGACAAAGCTTTTCTCTCATTTCCTGGAAGACTTACGTTAATCCAAACCATCCTGTCTGTCTATCCCATCTTCATGATTCAACATACTACTCTCCCAAATTCTGTAATAATGAAGACTGAGAGACTTTACAACAAAATTTTATGAGGAAATAATGAAAATAAACATACCATTACCTGGTCCAAATGGGACAGACTGTGAAAGGAGGTCTCAACTTAAACAAGTTGGAAGATGAGCAACTAATATTTCCTTTAAGCTCTAGTTTATATTCAGAGCGCAGAGCTCTTTATGGGCTAAACTTACTGCCTCTATATACTGCAGTAAGACTCATCCAATCTTAGCTCCTTCCCTTTTAAAGAAATCAAAAATTCGGACTAGAATCAAAAATGTCAGGGACATAACAGAGAAGTACATCTTCTGGAATCCTGGTCACGACAACATGGATTTTTGGCTTGACCCTTGGTGCTCCACTAACCCATTCATCCACTTCAATGACTCCGATGACAGAAGCTGGATTTTGGATGCCAATAGAGATAAAGTTAATAGCTTTTGGGTTGAGGGTGATTGGAACATAGATAGATTGAAGCTCACTGTAACTTCCACTGAGCTTGATAAAATCAGAAAAATCTCGTTGAGAAACACTCCTGATTTGATTCACTGGTCTCTTTCTCCAGATGGTTCCTTTAGCTCTAAAGAAACTTGGAAAGTTATCAAACAGAAGAGTAATAAAATCCAATTTATTCTCCAAGACCTGGAACACTGTCACGCCAAGAAAATGCTCGTTTTTACTTTGGAGAGCTCTATTTAACTAAATACCCATTGACTCGGTCCTTCAAAAGAAGCATTTCCAATCGGCTTCTAAGTGCCAATTCTGCAACAACGAAGAAACAACTCATCACATTCTGGTCCGGTGCCCTCAATTTTGGTCTGTATGGGTTGTCTTCAGCTTTTTTTTCAAGATTCACATCTTTCCAAATATGAATCTCTCCCACCTTATAAAATCATGGTACTGGTCCACCTCCAATAAGTGTGATGTTCGAACGATATTACCCTCCATCATTACTTGGGAAATCTGGGCGACTCGCAATAAAAAGAAACACCATAATCAGAGTGCTAGTTCCTCTTCAATAATTAACCAGGTAATCTACATCCTCTCTGACTTGGATAATGCAATTTTTTTAAAAAGTTCTTACTGGGGAAGGACTTGAAAGCTTCTCTAAGCTTAGGATGCGTAAACCATCTTAAAAATAGCAGAATCTCTTTATTCCTTAAATGGAAAAATCCTAAAGCAAATCACTTCAAACTTAACACGGATGGAGCTTGTGACAATTCTGGAGAAGCTAGCGGAGGGGGCTTGTTAATTATCACGAAGAAATAATTCTTCTGAGGTTTGGCAGAGTTTACGGGAAAAACTGTGCAACCGTTGCAGAGTGCAGAGCTTTGCTTAATGGGCTCATAATCTGTCGTACGATGAATATAATCAACCTGGATATCGAAGTTGACTCAGAAACCCTTGTGAACCTCATTCTCTATGGAAAAACTACGTGGTACTTGGATCCCCTTATCAGCTGTTGTATGAAACTCACCCATCCTGCTATGACCATCATCCACATATATAGTGAACAGAACAGCGCAACCCACTGGATCTCGAAACAAGCTTTAAAGGAAAGGAAAGGGTTAAACTTCAATCAAGATGACTCCCCAAATCCATTGAGAGCTATAACTCTGTTTGAAAGTCTGGGAATGGGCTATCTAAGAGCTAACTCCTCTCATTAACAATAGTTAGAGTTAATCCATCTTCTGATAAAGCTTCATATTCAAGTTCCTCCTTTAATTTCTCTAAACCGAAATCGAATCTTATCCCCAAATCTAACCTAGCTCCCCTGCTTCAGATCCAATGTCGGTATCTACAATTCAAAATTTGATAGTATTGTATTAAGTCTTTTTCATTCCTGAGACTTTTCATTTCTATGTTTTCAAATTTTATTAATAAGAGCAATCCAATTTGAGTATATATATATTATTTTAGCTTTGTTTAGTTGGAGCATATAATTAACTTGCGTAGAGTGGGTTTGGTTTATTATTATTATAATAACTAATTATTATTATTAAGTTTAGAAAATTTTAAAATTAATGCGAAAGATTATGTATTTTAATATACATTTTTTGAAATTTTTATAATTATATGAAATTCAGATTATTATCTTGTACAGCCACATATTAATCATCAAATTATATACTCGAATATAGTTTTATGTAAACATTTTTACGAAGTTATTGAATTAGAAATTTATTTTTACGAAGTTATTGAATTAGAAATTTGGTCTCATATGTTTATGGAAAGATGTTATTTTTGTTTATTAAAATGTTTGAGAAAAAATGTGTGGTCTAACCATTTCATAATGGTTCGTATTCGTACTAGTATAAAAAAGTTAGTGTTTTTAGAGTTAGATAACTATTCGAAATTATGTTGGGCAAAACAACTAAAAAACTTCAGAAGATATGCATACGATTTTACAGTTTAGTCCTCCACTGCACTCAGGGCTGTCAACGGTTCTCCGGAACCGAGAACCAGACCGGGACCGAACCGATAAGGACCGGACTGAGAACCGGACCGAATTTTAATGGTCTGGTTCGCGGTTCCATTCTAAAAACCGAAAACCGATAAGGAACCGAAACAAAAATCGGTTAGGAACCGAACCGATAGAACCGATAAACCGATAGAACCGATAAAACTGATAGGACCGAAGGAACCGATACGGAATCGAACGATTAAACCGATAAACCGGTAGAACCGATAAAAAATCGGACCAATAAAACCGTTAACACCGATTATTTATTATTATTATATATTCTTTTATAAATTATAGTACCAAAATTAATAGTTAATTACCAATTTTTAGTGGACCGAACCGGACCGAAATCGGACCGGACCAAACTCGGATCGAAATCGAAACCGATCAAAAATTAGAACCGAAAGCTTAGCGGTCCGGTCCGAACCGATAAGCTTAGCGGTTTGGTCCGGTTCCTTCAAAACCCGGGCCAATAACAGCCCTAACTACACTTGACTATAATTTTTATCTTCTACATAATTTAAATTTGACTAAAAAAAATACATGATTTTTTTTTAGTGATTATTGTTCCTTATCAGTTTGATCACGAATTAATTTATCAATTTGATCACGAATTAGTCTTTTTCAATTAGTCTTTTTAATGCGATTTTTAGATGGAACCGGTCCTATTCGCGTCAAATGATTAGGCCATGAGCCAGCACACAAATATGATAGAATGACATAATTTCAATACAACTGAGAAAAATATAGACATTTTGGTTTAAATCTGGAATAATTGCCTATTATTAGGCTAAAAAGTGTTTACACCATTTTTTTATAACTTGTTTATAAAAACTTCTTAAGTCATATATATAAAAAAAACATGGTGCTCGCTATTAAATATAATCAACCTATTGCCGTCTTCAATTCTGGTGCTCGCTATTAAATATAATCAACCTATTGCCGTCTTCAATTCTGTGATAAATAAGATACCAAAAAATTAGGCATCATAATTAATTTTTATACATGTCCACACCTAAACCTGTTTGCTACTAAGTGTTAACGATCTTTTAGTAGTTCAACTAAGGTGCACTTACGGAAACGAAGTACAGACTTCTAACTTCTAATCCCTGTTTTAAAACCACCTAAAAGGTTCTCTTTTTCTACCATCCATCTTTGACGTGTTGATGCTAAAGAGATAAGTGCATCACCATAGTGAACCTGAAAAGAAAAGAAGTTCCAATTTGAGAGTTTAGAGGTTGCTGACGTGTTGATGCTCAAGTGTAATCAGCGCATCAACATATGTAAACTGAAAGCCAAATTGCTACTCCAAGTATCAATACAATTGAACTGAGTATTGGCAGATTCGAAGCCACATTAGCTGATTTGGTGTTCTCAGGTAACAAGAGAAACCAGGTTACTTTAAAAGATTATTCGACCACTTTTTTAGTTGTAAGCAAACTGAATGTTACATTCACACGCTGAAACAAAGGTTGCGGCTCGAACCTTTAATCTTCAGCAAAATACTTGTCTTCTGCATCAAGGCCTACCTCTCTAAGCCAATGATCATCCAGAGTTTCATCCTCATCTATTTTTGAATAATCTAAATGGTCGAGGTCTTCTCCTGACAGGAATTTCTGCTGCATCACATGTGTAAATTGGTCCATCATGTCTTGCATTTCTTCTGCTGATATAGTTGCTCCCTCACCGTGCTCTGTTGTAGTCGGCTGGGCACCACTAGCCTTAGAAAAAATAATATTTATGCATCAGAACTGGTAAGTAGATCCGTTTTCAAATGTAATGGATATAAAGCACAAAACAAACAGGATCTCTAATATAATATACATATACGACGAGGATAGAACAATTATGCAATTTTTTGCATAATAATTTAATATAAGAGTTTCATTTGAAAGGAAAATTTTGAGACAATTTCTTTTGAGACTTTTATATTCCAGGTCTTATTACACAAGTTCTAACGTGAGGATGGCCTATAAGTCTAGCTAATTTCTCAAAATAAAGCCAGATTAACTTGATTACAAGGAGTACAATTCGACCTAAAGACACAAAGTTCAGACCTGCTACATAAATCACTTTATAGCAAGACAATATATGATGCGGAAAAGATATCAATATAAATTCTAAGACATTCTTGTAACAAAGCGTAAAAATGAAGTACTCATTTGCGAAATAATTACCTCAATGGGATGCGAAGCACAAATTGGATTCTTTGATCGTTCTTTTTCTTCCTCCTCTTCCTCTTCATCTTCCTCAGTCTCCGTCTCAGTCTCTTCTTCTTCTTCCTCCCTCTCCTCCTCTACATTCTCATTACCAATCCAGTCTCTCTCAGCCACACCCAACCTCTGTTGCTCTTCTCTAATTCTTGCAACCAACCTTGCTTCCTCTGACCTTCTCATCAATGTCTCCGACCACCTCTCCCCTGGCCTAGCCATGTTCCTGGCTCTCAGATCTTGGAATTTCCCCACGTATTCATGATGCAAGTATGGCTCTCTGTCCCTCATTGCATCCTCGGAGAAATACTGACCCTCGGCTATCAGTTTATTAAGATAAGCAAGTCTCCGGTTCCTCACTGTCACTGATTTCGAGCGCAGCTCTTCTCTGGTTGGGTTAATCTTCTTCTTCAACTCCTTTAAGTGCCAATTTATCTCATAATTGTTATTAAGTGCATCAAACTCCCCCAGCTCGTCAGCAGTCAGCCGTGACCCATACCTTTCTGTATCAACATATTATTAGAACAAGAATCTAACTATGTTTTTCTTTTATCGGAGAAAATCAATTTGATATATTCAAGTGAAGAAGTGAAACGACAGTCCTGGATAGGAATACACTTTAGGACCGGTGATCGATGTGTACTGAATTTTCACTAAAGGAGATAGCCTATGTGGTAACGTGTATCATATCTTAAGAGACCACCGAATATGTTTAACTCAGGTTGCTTTATGTTTCTTCTTCCCCTAGATAGTCTACAAAGGTACAGTAAGTCGATTAGCTAACAGGATAACCAAAACAACGAAAAGGACAGAGACCCTCCTTCTCCTACTGAGTAAGCACAATCACAATCTCAACCACAAACGATTTTCACCAAGTTCCATTGACCAAATTGGATATATCAAATTTCTTCAAGATTCAATAATTTTTTGAACAAAATTTAACCTAAGGGAAAAGAGAAATACCTAGAAAAACAGCGACATCCCGAGAGAGAAGGTCTCGGAGGATGGATTTGCGCTGCGGTGGAGTGACGGCTGATTGTTGAAGGGCGCGAGGGAAATAGAGGTTGTCGATAGACGAGAGCCTATCGGTTATGCTCTCCATACCTTCGTTTCTATGCATCTCCATCTCTCTGTTATCAATTAGACGATATCGATCACTTCCAGCTTGTAGCGACCGCGAATAAGGCTTATGTAATAAAGTGTCGACTATAGGCGAAATTTATTTTTAACACCGAGATAACTTCTTTCCATACAAATTAGAATAGGTTCAAAGCAGCTACAAACTCACTATAAATAAAATCGAAATGATAGCCCTAAGTTATATTTCATGCCATTCCTTATGAATCAAATAAATAACGGCGAAGTATCCAAAACATTTAATTATTATCCACTTAAAACTCATATCTCAATTATATAAAAAAATCATGTTTTCGGTTAATTTTTTTTCGTGAATAGAACAGTGCCATACCATTATAGGTGATAATCAATTTTTTCATTCGAGTTTTTGTTTTTATTTTGTTTTCGTATGATTTTGATTGTGTTTTTACTTGAATTCGAAATTTGATTTTGGATATTTGTTTAGATAAGTGGATTTGTGTATTTAAGTAATTCAATTCTTTTTTTCGAAATATTAGGTTACTCGAGATCTGTTTTGCTTCTGATTTTTGGTATTCTTCTGGTTTTACTTTGCTAATGTAGTGTAGTTTTTGTATTTCGGTTAGGTTTTCGTCAATTTTAGTGTGTTTGTGTGTTTCTGGAAATTTGTGTTCGAGTAAAGGTTCAAGTTTTAAGTCGTAAGACGCAGTAAAGAAGATGTGAAACCTGTTCTATTTTACGTACTAATAGTTACAAAACGCGTTAGTTCTTTTGGACTGGTAGATGCAAAGCCTGTTTTGTATAAACGCGAAACGTTAATATTATTTTGTATTGTCGATGCGAAACGTGTTTACTGATAGTTGCGAAACATTTGTATTATTTTATATTAGTAGATGTAAAACGTAGTATTCTCTTGTATTTAATAGATGCGAAACGTATTTACTGCTAGCTGCGAAACATTTGTATTATTTTTAACTGGTAGAATGTGAAACATATCTATTCCTTGTACTGATGGATTCTAAACCTATTTACTGCTAGCTGCGAAACATTTGTATTTTTTTCTACTGATAGCTTCAGAACATATGTATTTTTTTACTGTAATGATAGATTTAAAACTTGTTTATTTTTCTGTCTAATGCAGGTACGTGATGTCTAGAGGTCGATTGTGTATTTTTAAAATAAATGGGGAACTTGTAATTTGTGATCTTGGTTTGTTTGATGATTTTGAAGATATTGTTAAAGCTTTTTTAAGTAGATATGATACGTTGGTTCAGGGTAAATTCAGATTAAGATATTGTTGTGGTGATGTAGAAAATATTATCTTAGATTGTGACGGTGATTTAATTGTTTTGGTATCAGTTGTTGATACTTCGGATGTTTCAACTGTTACTATTAAAGTTGAAGGTGATGTCGTTGTTGGTGATAATATTAGATATCTGCTCAAAGTATATTTAAAGCTTCAAATGAAGATATTGTTTGTGAAGAAACTGGTCAAAATTCTGGTGTTAATACTATTTGTCACAAGAACAAAACACTTTCTACTGTTGGTTGGTTTAATGAAATTAGTGATGTTTGGCGGGTCTTTGAAGAGGGTGTAGTATGTTTAAGATTAGCTGTTAGTTGGTTTTCTTTACAATAAGGTTTTACTTTTAAATATTTGTATAATAATAAATAAATAGTAAATATTTATTACAAGAAAAAAAATTCAAACGGAGACTTTATGCTAAACAAAATAGGTCTACTTGCTTTTTTATTATTAAGAAGTATGTCCAAACTCATAAATGTGGGACTGATTTTAACAAAAAAAAATAGAAAGTATTTGTCAACGGATTTGATTACGAACGAAATACGTGATTATGTTAGGAGGAGAGTTGATGTTACAACTACAAGCTTGAAACCATTATTAAAAAAGAACTACGATTTAGATATTTCTTACCGTGTTTCATGGCTTGCTTTAGAGAAAGTTAAGAGAGCTGCATATGGAGATAGTTCTACTTCGTATAAACTACTTAAGAATTATTTAAAACATTGAAGATTCTTGATAGGATCAGTGATTACATCCTGGAATATTTTTTGGAAACCAATGTCTTCAAGCGTTATTTCGTATCATTCGGTTATTGTCTGTATCGTTTCAATTTTTGTCGTCAAGTTTTATTTATTGATGGAACTTTTTTAACGAGAAAGTATAAAGGGGTGTTGCTATCTGTGATAACTAAAGATGGTAACGATGGTAAGTTTTTGTTATCTACTGTTTTATATTGGAAAACATGTTATATTTCTTATGTTATATATAAATTTGCGAAACCAGGCATGAAATAAAATATACTAGATGCGAAACATTGTATAATTAAATTGTAGATGCAAAACCTTACTATATCTGTAAAATGATATATGCAAAAAACGTATGTCTTAATATAATAGATGCGATACCTACGGTATAAGTAAATTGGTAGATGTGAAACCCGTTTTAATCAGTCATTTATAATATAATTTCTATATATATGATGCATGCATTTTCCCTATTGCATTTAGTATGATTGCGGCTGAAGGTACTGAGAATTGATTATGGTTTTTGGAGATGTTGAAACCCTATTTGTCGGATCGGCAAATCACATTTATTAGTGATCGTAATTTAGCTATTATTATTGATGTATCTGTTATATTTCCAGATTTCCATCATGCATACTGTATTTATCGTCTTTTAAATAATTTGAGGTATTGTTTAACTGGTACATCGACCACATTTAAGGATATTATGGTTCAACTGTTTAAAATATGCGCATATGCAGCTAGTCAGAATTTATTTATTTAATATATAGATGAATTTCTTAAACAAGGAGGTGGGAAGGTTGAAAGTTTTTGCGATAATTTACCTCCCGAAAAATGTGTTTGTGCTTTTTTCAAAGGCAAAAGGTATGTTTAATGGCTTCTACTCCACTTGAGTCTTTTAACAATTAAATTAAACAATTTTGTGGTTTACCTATACTGGAGTTAATTTACATGATTAAAATTTTACAAATGAGTCAAATTTCAAGATTTTTTGATGATGCTGAACATTGGACTAGCGATTTGTGTCATGAATTTGATAAAATGTTTAAAGCTAATGTGGAAGAAATTCGTCCATGAATAGTTCATTCGCCTAGTCCTCTTTTGCATGAAGTGTTTTGTGATCCCATTATGGTTGTTGATCTTAGTGTACGTACTTGTTCTTGTGGTGTGTGGCAACATGATTGTGCTCTCATGCTTTAGCTGTGTGATTTTATATAGATGCGAATCCTATGACATATATTGAGTCATGATATTTTGTAAGCTCTTATAAGGTAACATATTCATATAGTATAACTGCATTTACTACTTTTAGTCAAGTATGTACTTCAACAACTTCTCCATGTACTTCCTCCAGTTTTAAAAAGAATAGATGGACGGCCTAAGAAACAAATTCCATCTAGAGGAGAATTAAGTATCTGAACTATAACGTGTTCTCGTTATTGTAAATCTGGTTGTAATAGACGATCATGTGTAGACGCTTTATAAGATCAATGTAATTTTTGATACTTTTATTTTTTCTAACTTTTCTTGTCATAATAAAAATAGGTTAGAAATATTTTATTATAGATGAACTTGATATATGCAAAACGTTTTATTATAGATGGACCTGGTAGATGCAAAACATTTTATAACCAAATAGATGGATATATTAGATATGAAAATAAGCATAACTTTTTTTTTGATTTTGCTAGATGCAAAACGTGGTAAAACAAATTTCATTTGTTTATGATAGATGCGAAACAGTTAAAAACCAAATACATGGGTTTGATAGATGCACAACCTTGGATAACCAATACCGAACATTATGATAGATGTAGAACCTTGGATAATCAAATACCTTATATCGTGATAGATGCGCAATTTTGGAAAACTAAATACATTGGTTTGATAGTTGCTAAACAGCACATAACTAACTATATTTTTTGTGGTGATAGGTGCAAACCTATGATAACTAAAATACATATTTTTATAGATAGGATCATCATTTGGATCCTCTTCATCTTTGGAAAAGTCATCTTCATAATATTATTCATCTTCATAATTATTCATCATAAAAAGAACTGAAACCATCATGAGAAGAATATGAAGAGAATTTTTTTATCGTAGTATGTTTCCAGTTTTTGGTTGTTTCAGGGGAACAAATAGGAGAACTGAAATCACTGTAAAGTGAGTCATCATCTGAAGAATAATTTAGAGGTGACATTTTACAAAACAACAATGTTTTTATTTATGAGAGCTTAAAGTATGAATTGGACTTTATAGGAGTAGCTAACAAGTTTAAGAAGGTGAAAAGTTGAAATGTTTAAAAGTTTTGACAATAGTATTATCTTGGTTGTTATTGGTGAGGTTTGTATTTAATGCAATGTAATTATAAGTATCTTGTTTTGTCAAATCATATAAGTATATAACCAATAAAATGTAAGTTACTAGTTTAAATTTTGATTTGACAAAATAAGTGGGAGATTGGTAAACTACATTAATTACAAAAACATAAAACATCTCTAAATATTAACTGGATAAAAAAATATTTGAAACAAAAGATAAGAAAACTGCCCAACAAAAATAATGACTAGATATATGCAAAACACGTTATATAGAATTAAAGATATATGCAAAACATTATCAATAAACGATATGATAGATGCGGAACCCTATATTTATGTTACCGATAGATGTGAAACAAAGCCACAAATGATACATATAGATGCGAAACCTTTGCATTTATGTATATGATAGATGTGAGACTATATATATACATGGTGAGAGTTGTAATACGCTAATAAAATTATTCGATGTAAAATGATATATTAATTGTAGACAAACTGTACGACAAACACTTAATACCAACATTATAAAAAATATTACAAAAAATATTACAAATATCGTCCCAAAATCTATTAGTGTTGTTTTCATTAAGAAACATGTAAAACATTTCTTCTCTTCTTAACGGTGTAATGTCAGAAGTTTTATCAAATTAAATTTTCCATGCAAATATAATCTTTGAAGTAATCGCAGACCATTACTCCGCAATCAAGTGATTTTGGTCTTTGTTTATGAATTTTTATTGGACAATAGATCTTTATGTTTGCTTATGCTCGCAAAATATTTTTTATTTAGAGGTATGTAATCTGTAATTTGATAGACATACAAATAAATTAGATGATATATATATATATATATATATATTTATATGTTATGAAAATACATTAAAAGAGAGACACTTACTAATCTTTCTGCAGTTTTTCTTGTTGAATCTGGATGTTTTGGTATTGGGTTTACATTTACTGTTGTTTCATGTTCGACATCAATTACCAATAATGTCCAATGGTTAACATTTCAAGGTCAGGCTTCTGTTAGAAGCGGAACGGAGATGTAACCTTATGTGATGTCTCGTAGCTTATTGTCAACATATAGTGTTATATCCACATTTTGGTTTAGCATCGGCTACATTAAAGCAGTAACATTTAGAAACATTTTTTGTTTATTAATTAATACATGTGTTGTAAAAGTATAATACTCTTACCATTACGCTTCCAGATAGGTATGTTACTAGCATAAATTCTCCTGGAATTTTAGCAACACGTATTCCAAAATTGTATTATTTAAGGTGGATATACATATAACCGTTAATTACATGTGTTGTCAAAAGTGGAAGCTAATATTTTGTTAATATATGTAATGGCAAGCAAGGTAAACAAAATAACTGTAAATTAACTTTTACCATAGATTCAATTTCAGCGTCCTTTATTATCTCCATCATACTACTAACTAAAATATTAGATCATGTTTGATAAGTGAGTAATTCGCCGGTATTAATAATAAGGAGTTAATTGTAAATAAAAGGAAGTTAATATGCCTATAATAGCATTTATCGCTTATTAGAGGATAATTTGTAAACAAAGTATTTGATGAAGGACCAAAAGAGAAATAAAACAAGCCCACCAAGAATATTAATGGGTCCACCCTTCCCTACTATAAAAGGAGACCCATTATTCTTGGTAGGTGGGATATTCTGGAATATAATATTCTTTTTCTACTTTATCTCTCTACATTTCTCTAGTCACACCAGGTCCAAGATCCAATATCCTTCTTGGTCATTTATTCTCTCATCATTGGCGCCGTCTGTGGGAACTCGTGATACCAAAAAGGAATATTTTTCTTTGAAAATCGCGATCTGATCTTAAAGAATGAATGACGAAGTTGTCGGAGAGAGGATCGGGAGAGAAGTGGTCCGAGCCGTTTCACTATCTGAAGGCGAAGAAGTCTCGGGCCAGGAGTACTATGCTCAGGGTTGGGATAAGCGTTCGACCCTAATCATGACTAAGAGACAGCTGTTAGAAGACATTGCCAGGTTAAACACTGAAAAGGAGCGAACGTTCGACGAAAAAAGAGTTCTGGAAGGAAAAGGTAAAGAACCACTCATAGATAACCGCGGTGAAGGCAACCCGACTGCGGGACATCGCATCGAGGCTTGACCTGTTAGATATTATCGGGAGCCTTGCCCGAAGGATAGGCAGAATGACAGAGATGAGCGATGCCCAGAGGTTAACCGCGGCATCTCCGCCGACTACACATCAGACGACTCTTGGGAAGGGAGTACCGACGCAAGGAAAGGCTAAACAAACGCACACAGAGAAACCGCTCCCGATGGGATAGGGCACCTCATTCAGATTCTTCTAAGTACAAGAGGGGTAGCACCGAGAAAAGAGCGTCAGCGTCGTTTGAAAAAGAAAAGATGCAAACATGCAGCAGAGAAGAACAGGTAGCTCTACCTCAGGTCCAGTGGCAACCTTCGAACAACCAGAACCAGGGGTACCGAACTAGTAGCCAATTCATCAATCCCGGGGATAAAGGTAACTACGGGATTCAGACCCAAGGGCTCGGAGGCGGAGCATTCGGATTCAGAATGAACTGGAGAGCTTCACCATTGTCCGACGAGATATTATCGGGGCATCTTCCGAAGAGGTTTGACATTTCCAAATTGGAAAAGTATGACGGAAAGAGAGACCCGGATAATCACTTGGGAACCTTCAGAAACTTTATGTTGAGTTTCGACAACGACGATAAACTTTTATGTCGGGCGTTTTCCATGACCTTCAGAGATCGAGTGTCCAAGTGGTACAACCAATTACCACAAGGTTGTATTAAAAGCTTCGGGATGTTCTGGACGATGTTCCGGCAACACTTCGTCGGAAGCAAGAGTTTCTGAGCTAATGGAGATACCATCATGAATTGTAAGCAGAGGTTGGGAGAGAGCCTCAGGGATTACACCAGGCGTTTTATTGACGCAAATACCGACCAGGACCATTGCGAGGAGAACGTGGCGCTAACCGCGTATCGCTTGGGTTTGCTCCCAGGACCGATGAAGCAAGCAGTTACTAAAAAACAAGCGTTTACCTTTTCTGCTCTTCTGGCCCAAATAGAAAACAGATATTGATAGAAGAAACCGAGGCATCCGAACTGGCGGCGGAAATTCAGCAGAGCGCGCAAGCATTGGTCGTTATAAAACAAGGGGCTCAATTCAGCTATGCTCAGCAAGCCCAGCCGGTCAGCACGATACCACCGACCCAATCCTTGCCTATCAAGCCTTCGGCCCCCCCGAGCCAAAAAGCAAAGCAGACGAGTCAAGTGGTTTCGCGACCCATGTCTAACAAATGGATCCGACCCACTTACTTTGCTGACTTGACGGAGTGCGTATCTTCGATCTACGAAAAAACTAAGAAAAGCGGGATGTATCGGAGGCCTTTCCCTATACCAACGCCTCAGGAACAGAGGAACAACCGATATTGTCGCTACCACGAAGACGTGGTGCACGATACTAAGGATTGCATTGCCCTAAAAAAGGAGATACAAGTGCTGATAGAATACGGAAACCTCCTAGAGTACGTGAAAAAGAAAGCTCAGCAGGGTACCACTTCGAGAGAAGTCGTGACGATACCGAAGTCCGAAACCACCATGACCATTTCCAAACCACTAACCCGTTTGATGTTTTAATCGAATACCTTGACCCAGAGGTGAATCACAACATCATCGGGATCATCGAAGAAGGAACTGAGGAAAGTGTTGGGAATGTGAAAAACCTTTGTAAATTTTTCGAATCATTGAGTATTTTCGGTGGAGACTCTATGGCAGGTACCACACACTCCTCTCCAAAACAGCATATCGTGAACTGGCCACCCAGTTGGAAGCTCGGACATACCCCCACTCAAAAGGCGTCCCTTCACCGATCCTATATTTTGACGACGACGACATGAGAGAGATATATGGCCCTCATGAAGACGCCATCGTTATCGGGATGGCCATCGCGGGGGAAGAGGTCGGACGTATCTTGGTAGACACCGGTAGCTCAGCCAACATAATCTTCACGTCCACTTTCGCAAAGTTGAGGACACCTCCGGTTATTACGCGGTCGGATCGAACTATTATAGGGTTTACAGGGTCAGCAGCCGACGTGGTTGGAGAGTTCGAGGGCATCATTCAGCTAGGCCGCGGACCATTCAAGAAAGAGGTTTTTATTTGTGGTGATGGATGCACCGGCTTCTCATAATGCAATTTTTGGCAGATTATGGTTATCGCGAATGCATGCGGTATCATCCACGGTTCATCAATGTTTGAAATACGTGATCGGAAACAATGTGGGTATAGTCCAGAGCAGCCAGAAAGCAGCACGGGAGTGTTACCGAGCGGCTTTGACACCCAAAAAGGATCAAGAGATGGCACAAGCGCGGGACTAGAAATTAAAGGGACTTCCCTTGGGGTCGTTTCCCGTCGATGATCCTAGGGAAGCTCCCAACTTTTTAACCACCGATGAAGAATGTAAAAAGCACCCATTTACCGAAGGGAAAGTTCTGCAGATCGGAATCCGACTGTCACCAGCCTTCAGGAAACGGTTGTTATCTTTACTACAAGAGAATTTAGATTTATTCGCATGGTGTTCGAAGGACGTGACCGGAGTCCCAGAGAATCATGTGATTCACAAGCTAACTATCAACAAAAATGTCAGACCCGTTTCACAAAAGCACCGAGCTTTTTCCCCAGAAAAGGCAGAAATCATTCTGCGAGAAGTTGAAAGAATGATCAGCGTCAGACACATCAAGGAGTCGAGTTACCCGCTCTGGACGTCCAATTCTGTCCTGGTAAAAAATAAAAACGGAAAGTGGAGGATGTGCGTGGACTTTACCGACCTCAATCGGGCATGCCCGAAGGATCCATTTCCGATGCCGATGATCGACCAGTTGGTGGACTCAACGTCTGGAAATAAACTGCTATCGTTCATGGACGCGTACGCAGGCTACAACCAGATCAAGTTGCACCCAGCGGATCAGGAAAGTACGACGTTTATAACAGGCCGAGGCTTGTATTGCTACAAATTCATGCCGTTTGGGTTAAAAAATGTTGGAGTGACTTATCAGAGGTTGGTTAACAAAACCTTCGATTGCCAGATAGGGAGGAATATAGAAGTCTACATCAATGACATGTTAGTGAATAGCGGCATGGACGAGGAACATCTCGCCGATTTGAGGGAAACCTTTGCCAACCTCAGGGGTATAAATCTCAAGCCTAACCCGGAAAAATGCTCCTTCGGAGTAAGGTCGGGCAAGTTCCTGGGGTTCTTTGTTAGCGAAAAAGGAATTGAGGCCGACCTGACCCAACTCCAAGCTCTTAACGACATGACCCCGCCTAAGAACATCAAGGAAGTCCAGATATTAACCTGGCGTCTAGCGGCTTTAAATCGGTTTATCTCTCGTTCATCTGACAAGTGCGCTCCATTTTTTCAGGTCTTGAGAAATGCCAAGAATTTTGTGTAGACACCGGAGTGTAACACAGCCTTTTTAAGGATCAAGACTTATCTATCGTCCCCAAACTTTCTAACAAAGCCTCTGACAAGCGAGACTCTTTTCTTTTACATAGCAGTTTCGGATTTTGTAGTGAGTGCGGCCTTGATCAGCGAGTCGGGAACGGCCCCTAAAGCGGTCTACTTCGTGAGAAAAAGCTTACTAGATGCAGAAACGCGGTATCTGAGGCTGGAGAAAATGGCCTTAGCATTAGTGACCGCAACACGAAAAATGCGGCCGTATTTTCAAGCACACCCCATTGTCGTCCACACCTCGTTTCCACTAAAGTACGTCCTTCAGCGCCCAGACATGTCAGGGAGAATGTATAAATGGTCGGTCGAGTTGGGCGATTTCGACATCAATTTTGAGCCGCGGACGACCGTTAAAGGCCAAGTTCTGGCTGATTTTATAGTGGATATCCATTCCGACCGCCCGGACCAAGACGCACCGTCTGGAGAAGCCGAACCATATGAGTGGATCATCCACACTGGCGGTGGGTCGAACGTACATGGTTGCGGAGCGGGCGTACAGATAGTCACCCCAACAGGCGTGAGTATGCATCAGGCAATCCGATTTGGTTTTCCCACTTCTAACAACGAAGTCGAGTATGAAGCCGCCCTGGCCAGTTTGCGACTAGCACAAGTATGTGAAGCTAGGCATGTACGCCTCGTTAGTGATTCCCAACTTTTGATAAATCAAGACTCGGGAGCCTCGGAAGCCAGGAAAGAACACATGGTTCAGTACTTAGCCGCATTAAGGGTTCTAGCCGCATCATTCGTTAAGATAACGTATGAACATGTCCCGAGAAACAAAAATATGGTAGCGGACTCTCTAGTATCAACCTCTTGCTCAAGCAATTACCCCTGGGTAACCGAACAAGAAAATCCATCAATCATAAAGAGACAGGAGCTGGATAGTCGACCCGAAATCGCTTGTCAGGTGTCTTCGGTAACTGTTTCGGATTGGCAACGGGATATCATTGCATTCCTAGCCGAAGTTCTACTGCTGGACGATGACGCGTCGGCTCGAAAGGTGCACAACAAAGCCCGAGGCTACGTTTTATCGGGCGACATATTATACAAAAAATTGTTCAGCCGGCCTTTACTGAGGTGTTTGGGGGTAAATGAGTCACAGATCATTGTGTCCGAGTTACATGACGGAGAGGGCGCGGCTCATTGTGGTTACAAGGCCCTGATAAGGAGAATTTTTCTCGTCGGGTTTTATTGGCCGACGATAACGACAGATGCTCAGCAGATAGTAAAAACCTGCAACACTTGTCAAAGATTCGCGAACGCGATAAACGTGCCCGCAGCTCCTTTAAAGTCCATATATGAAGGATTACCCTTCGACCGATGGGGAATCGATCTTGTAGGGCTATTACCAATGGCATCTGGTGGGAGACAAACAATCGTGGTGGTTGTGGATTATTTTTCCAAATGGGTTGAAGCCGAACCATTATCCGCCACTAAGACTAAGGACATCGTCAGATTTATTTGGTCTAATATCTGTTGTCGGTTCGGGGTACCCCAGAAGCTCACCATGGATAATGGACCCCAATTCGACATCAGAGAGATGAAATATTTTTGCACAACTCATAGGATTAGGCAATGTTTCTCTGCCTCATTCCATCCTCAAGAGAACGTGCAAGTTGAAGTCACCAACCGAACCATTCTGGACGGACTCAAAAATAACCTCGAAGGAAAAGCTGGCAAATGGCTGGACTATTTGCAGGAAGTGTTGTGGGCTTACCGAACCACACGTCGAACGACGACTAAGGAATCACCTTATGCTCTAGTATATGGTATGGACGCGGTCACTCCGGCAGAGTCCATTTTTCCATCTTTTAGGATCGGTACCTATGATGAAAACACAAATCAAGGTGACAAACAATTAGCTCTCGACCTCATACAAGAAAAACGGAATCGTGCTCAGCTAAATTCTTTACACTCTGAAACTCTGAGGAGGAGTCGGTATGCGTCTAAAGTACGACGGCGGGAATTCAAAGTCGGTGATAAGGTTTTGAGACGCGTTTTTCTGCACACTAAAGATAAAAGCCTCGGTAAGCTCCCCCCAAACTGGGAAGGACCATACGAAGTAATAGAAAAAGTCAAGAGCAGGACATATAGTTTGCAAGACAAGCTCGGGCGTTCGTTAAGGCTACTATGGAACATTGAACATTTGAAATTGTATTTGGAATGATTTTGCATATTGTAAACTTTGTGAGCATTATTTTTGTAAGAACCTTTTGGTCGGGGATGCACTCTTTCCTACCTTGGTGACGCGAGAAGGTTATAATGAGGCATCGATAGCAACCGACCCTTTTAATCGAAATTTTTTGCCTTTCCATCTTCAAAGTGTTACAAACGACTCCGACATCTGACGAGCTTATCGACGATTCTTTTTAGTAATCTTGACTGCTTTATAGAACCTTCATAGGTTTTTCAGTGTCCAAACTGATCTACATCTTAATTCCCGACCCTACGAGAAGATTTTCAATTTTACATTGATCAGCAGAACCTTCATAGGTTTTTCAGTGTTCAAACTGATCTACATCTTAATTCCCAACCGTAAGGGAAAATTTCCAATTTTAGAGTGATCAACAGAACCTTCATAGGTTTTTCAGTGTTCAAACTGATCTACATCTTAATTCCCGACCTTAAGGGAAAATTTTCAATTTTACATTGATCAACAGAACCTTCATAGGTTTTTCAATGTTCAAACTGATCTACATCTTAATTCCCGACCCTAAGGGAAAATTTTCAATTTTACATTGATCAACAGAACCTCATAGGTTTTTCAGTATTCAAACTGATCTACATCTTAATTCTCGTCCCTGAGGGAAAATTTTCAATTTTACATTAATCTACAGAACCCTCAATGGATTTTTGATTTTTCACAAAATTTTAAAACCAGAGTTGGATGTAACATTTATATAAACATCAATACGGGCCGTATATTGATCATTCAAGAAGTTTGATTACAAATAGGGCTTACAGGGGATTCCCCAGTACCCGCACTTACAAATTTTAACAAAAAAAAAAGGGGGCAACAAAAACAAGCGACGTCGGGGATCAAGCATCCTCTTCCTCTGACTCGGTGTCATCCGACTCTTCGTCTTCACAAACCACATCAGAAGGGCGGTCGTCTTTCGGAACATCTAGCCACATTGACCCGAGGGGAAGATCAGGGAAGCGATGATAAAAAGTCAGCTCGTATGCGACTTTGGCTTCAACCGTTTCTTTTTCCATCAACTTCTTGCATTTTTCAGCAAAAAGGGTGTTAGCCTTCTTCAAGTCAGTGATTTCCTGCCCCAAACCCGCGGCACGATCATCCCCGGCCTTACTAACTTGCGCCAAGGTTTCTTCGGTCGCCTTGAGCCGCTCCTCTGCTAAATTTTGAGCCGTTTTAGCCTTTCGCACCTCTTCTTCCAGCACGACAACTTTCGCTTCCGCGCCCGACAGTTTCTGACTCAGTTCCTCTGCCCGACGCTCTTTCATGGCTAAAGGCACAATCATCTTGTACAAAGAAAGGGCCACTCCGTCGGTTACCCGCAACGGAAAAGTATGCGGACTCCCTGGCACAGACAGCACCGGAAGCTTCGTACCACTTGACGATGCCACAACGGTTTTGGAAGCCTTTGAGGGGCTAGCATCATCGGGAATCACCACCACGGAGTCGGTTGTCGTACCACCCTTAACGCCCCCGAATTTTTTAAAAAGCTCCGGGACGGTAGCATTGTCAGTACCCACAGCACCCGCGGCAGACCCACTTTCTTTCTTGGAGCGTCTAGGATTTTTACCCTGAGCTCCCTCTGCATCAGCCTTCCCTTTCCGTTTCTTCGCCAACTCCTGGGACTGATGGGTCTCGCCATCCTCAGCGGAAACTTCATCCTGGTGCTCCTCCGCACCGGTCCCTTCAGCCCCGGCATTGTCCTGCTCGGCTTCATCGTCTGATTTTGGATGCTTGTTGGGCGCCTTGTTGCGCTTCGGGAGAAACAGGTGGGTATCGGGCGCATCCGTCTTTGCGACCAAGTCCTCCATACTGGGGGGTCGATGCAGCTGCTCAATAGTGAGCGGTTCCGACGAGCAACGCCAGAGATTACTCGTGATCAGGTTTGTGTTTTTAAAGGCACGATGAAATGCCCGACCCCAATGCTTCTTGGTATAGTCCTTCAACAGTTGGAAGGTAACCTTGCCAGCTTGAAGTAATCCTTCTTCAGCTCCTGGACGAATTCCTTCGATACTACACAGAGGATTCTCCTCACTATAAGGGCAGCCATTTTCCATTAGGAACCCATGTCTGCAGCAGTCGCCTCGGATTATCCTTACTATAAGGGCGACCATTTTCCCAGCAGCCGCTAAGAAAGACAAAGCGGTGTTTCCAACCTTTGTCGCCCTCAAGAAAGTAGTTTACTATCTTCCATGTATTTGCCAAAGAAGAATAGAAGAAGGGGGACTTGGGAGATTTGGATAGCCCGGACATGGCTATGTACTCCTCCATGGGCATGACCCGACCCGAAAGGCGCGAGTCCATTATCCAAGACATCAGCGTGTACCACGCGTTGGGCGTCAGCTGAGAGGGGCAGATATTGAGAGTCTTGAAATACAAAGCAATTTCAGGATCCAGGGGGAACCTGAGGCCCCAGTTAAACAGCTCGGTAAAAATTACAATTTCTCGTGACCGAACATGCACGGGAGTCTCCCCAGGAACAGGAAACCGAACGGTAACGCACTCCGGAATACCCCACAGGATCAAAAGCTCCTCCTGCTCGGCAGCGGGGAAGTAAAGATACTTGCCCTAAAAAAGGGAGATAACATTACTCCCGGGCAACCAGCAATGATAGGTGGTGGTCATGACCGCCTCAATTTCCTCGGGAAGCGGCTCCTCGGGAGGGGCATCGGTATTGCCAGCAGCAGCAATACCGTCTTCCGCAGGTAGAACATCCACCTTTGATTCTTCGGTATTTACTACCGGGATTTTTTCAGAACTAAGGGAGCTGGCCGCGCATGGATCGGACGGTCGAACAAGAAGGTCCGCATGACCAGAACTGCTGCCAGTTTGGGCCATATGAGCTTCTTGTTGTTGTTGGCGAGCACGTTCGGGATCCAGTTCTGCAAGTGTTAGTGGCCGTTGATTGAGACCTAAAAAAGTACGAGCAGTGTTAGTACCGGTTCGGTATCCTCGTATGGAGGGAGTAAGCTGAACCATCTCAGGAGAGTTACCTCCCGCGGGAGAAGTTGGAGAGCTGGTTTCTCCCATAGGAAGAAATTTAGCTTTACCGCGACGTCGGGGCGGAAAAGGGGACGGAGCTGTGTAAGAATTGACTGATGAAGGCGTCGGGCGGTTGAGTTGGGCAGTTGGGGAGTGTGGGGAGCTATTGCTGGAAGGAATGACAATGGAATCTGGGGTCCAAGCACCGGACGGTTCGGGTAAGGTAAAAGACTCGGCAGGGATCGGATCAGCAAGAACGGGGTCGTGGGGCTGCGGTACAGGCGTGAATGGCTTGGTGTCAGAACTCCAAATCAATCCCACACGTAGATATTCCTCAGCGCGGTCACCAATGCTAGCCCAATCTACAAATCCGAACACCGGCTCTTTATTCTTTTTAGGTTTTGGTTTTTGCTTCGGGTACCTGTGTCTCATAAAACAAGCTCTCTCTCTTTAGAAAAGTCTGGACAACACTTTCTCTCTCTAGAACGCCTCTGAGAGTAATTTGGGTTTGTGAGGTATTTATAGGAAACCCCACCTAGCCGTTACACGTACGGGGAAGTCCAAGCGACGAAAAGCAGCGGGAAGTCGAAAGGACTTCTTGAGAAATTGTGCTAACAAGCACGCTTTGAATAATCGGTCAACACATGTCGCCCTTCTTCTGAAAAACACGCTAAGCCTGTACTAGCTAGCTCAGACAGAGGCATTAGATGGGCCACATTAACCCGATTCACTTTTCTAAGCCGAATTACCGGTCTAGGCCCATGGAGAAGTCGCTAAGAGGGATCGGAAGCAGACCCAAGATGACTCATAAACAGTGTCAGGGCTAAACACGGTTGGAAGAAAGTATCCGTGTTTGATCGCTTAATATAACCTAGAGGGTCGGACATCAGTTGGAACAAAGTATCCGCGTCTGATCGCTTAATATAACCTAGAGGGTCGGACATCAGTTGGAAGAAAGTGTTCGTGTCTGATCGCTTAATAAAGACATGAAGGGTCGGGCATACTGGAAAGGAAATGTCTGACCCGGGTAAACCAGTCATCAATCCAGAGGGTAAGGGACAGAGGCGCTCCGGGCTGATTCTTTTACAAGTCTCCGTTCCCGTTGCTCTTGAAGACTGGGGGCTACTGATAAGGGAGTAATTCGCCGGTATTAATAATAAGGAGTTAATTGTAAATAAAAGGAAGTTAATATGTCTGTAACAACATTTATCGCTTATTAGAGGATAATTTGTAAACAAAGTATTTGATGAAGGACCAAAAGAGAAATAAAACAAGCCCACCAAGAATATTAATGGGTCCACCCTTCCCTACTATAAAAGGAGACCCATTATTCTTGGTAGGTGGGACATTCTGGAATATAATATTCCCTTTCTACTTTCTCTCTCTACATTTCTCTAGTCACATCAGGTCCAAGATCCAATATCCTTCTTAGTCATTTATTCTCTCATCAATGTTATTTCTGGAACTAACCATACTGTTTAATCAAAAAAAAATTCTCCTTTTTTAATCAGTTCTAATTTGTTGTATTTCTCTATGTTAATTACAACTGTTACCTTTGTTTGTAAATGGTCATTATCTTCTGGTAATTTTCATGTTAGATAGTTCTTTAGGGATTTGATATTGAGAATGATCCAAATTTAGTTCAAATGAAGGTCTTTCATCCAACTCTTTTTGTAAAAATGTAAAACAAGTGAAATTGTAAGATGCGATAGATGTGAAATTTTCAGAACTACAATAGATGAGAAACCAAATATTATGCTAGATGCAAGACCAAATGAAATGTGATAGATGAGAAACCAGTTCAAAATATATCCAGTGAGACTACGGTAGATGCGAAACCTATTAAATATGATTGATGAGAAACGTGTGTAATTTTGATAAATGAGAAACTTGTGAAACTACGCTAGATACGAAACCCAAGTAAGTTGATATATGAGAAACGTGTGCAATTATGATAGATGAGAAACCAGTAAAACTACGTTAGAAACTAGTGAAAATATGATCTATGTTAGAAGTGAAACTAGTGAAAATATGATAGATGCAAAGACAATGCAAATATGATAGATGAGAAAATAGTGCAAATTTAGAAAAGAGCGGAAAGGTAATTCACTTACTTGTCTATTTTGTATATGCTTTTCAATTCTTATAATTTTGTTCTTAATATCTGGGTCTAAGTCACTGACTTGTAGCGTTTCAATTTTTTTTAACTTCAGAGGCCTGATCCTTTACAAAAAAAGAAAACTACGCATTTGATGCGAAACACATGTAAAAACAATAGTTGCGAAACAAGGGTAAATATGATGCATATTGAATGATAGATGCGAAAACGGGTGTCTTTGATATATGCAAAACTTTATATTCAATAAAACCCCCATGCAAGTATGGGATACAAACATTAAATATATAGATACCGATATGTATGTATATATTTGTTGTGTATCCCATACTTGCATGTGGACAAAGAGGTCATAATAGCCTGTACATCAGCAGCAATATTTGGATCATGTTTTTCCATAACAGCACCATCAACAAGTGAATCATTTTAGGTTCCCCCCCTCCAACATCTTCAGAAGGATCATTTTTTTCAACAATGACCTTACATGTAACAAGATCAACATCATCATGTGGATATTTTTTATTTCAACCCCAACATCTTTAGAAGGAGCATGCTTTTCTTTAACAATAACATCAACAATGGGATCATCTTACTTTTCAACCCCAAATTCAATAGGAGTTACATGCTCATTTTCCATAGCAACAATAATGTTAGAAGTAACATCATCAACATCAACAAGGGACTTTTTTTTGTTTTTAACTCCAACATCAGCAGGAGTAACATGCTTCTTTCCAACAGCAGCAATATCCTTAGATGTAACATCAACAACATCAAGCCTAATATCAAGAGGAGTAATATGGCCATCTTCAACAGCAACAACAACAGTAGGATCCTGCCGTTCCACACCAACTTTACTGTTCTCTTGTTGTGGAGGTGGAACCTTGTCTTCCACTATAATATTAGGTATTATTCTTAGTTTTTGACATTAACAACAGGGTTTTCGACAGAAACACCTATAACCGAAACATGTTGCTTTATTCTGTTCTTATTCAACGAGTGTTGGGCTTGATCATTCAATAACTTTTTTCTTGCATAATGTTTTGGTTGCTTTTCAGTTTTTTTGTTAACATCATCATTTATGTTTGGCTTCAACATAGACAGTTCAATTGTCTTTTTTAGGTTGACCTTTATGTCCATCTCTGCAACAGCTTTCATTTTTGTAACGATCTTCTCTTTTTCCTCAAGTTTAAGTTTTATTTCTTCAATTTGTTCTTGAAATATTCTACGTTCGATTTCATTTTGTTAAACTCTTTTAATTGTTAATAAGTCAAAGATCTGGCTAGATACAGGGTCTGTTGGTGCTTTGGCTGAGACTAGGACTGGGGCTGGGGCTGGGGCTGGGGCTGGGGATATGTTGTATTCTCTGCAATATAATAACTCCTATCAAAGATGCAAAAAAATTTATATAAGACGATGGATGATAGATGCGCAACCTTAAAAAATGTGATAAATGTGAAACGTAAATAAACGCGATAGATGCGAAACCTTTTCATGAGATTATTTATGATCAATGCACAACCTTAATAGGCATGATACATGTGAAACAAGATTTAAATTATAGATGCGGAACCTTAATAGACATGATAGGTGTGAAACGTGATTTAAAATGCTAGATGCGGAGCCTATATAGAAATGATAGATGTGAAATGTTAGCTAAAACGATAGATGCAGAACCTAAATAAAATGATAGATGTGAAACATGATAAATGATAGATGCGCAACCTTTGGTAAATATGATAGATGTGAATTGTAAATTTAATATGATAGATGAGAAAAATATTATAACATTATGGATGCTAAATGCGGAACTTATAGTAAATATGATAAAAATAGAGATTTTTATCTTTTCTCTTGCCATTAATTTTTTCAACCTTTTGTTTTCCAGGTTTGAGATGGTACATTTGGTCAACAATGTTAATTTAAGACTTTTTTTATTTTCTTTTCAGACATCCTTAGTTTCCTAAGAATTTGCGATATTGAATTTTCCTTTCTTGTAATAGGAGAAAGTCTTTTTTGTACCATCTTCTGTTTGTTCAGAGGACCATATTTTATTAGTAAATTTATATTTTTTAACATTATTTACTGGTTTTCTTTTTTATGTTGCAGTCTTTTTTATTCTTGTAACTTTTAGACGTGGTTGAACAATGTATTGGTCTATTGTTCTTTCGCTATCAGTGGGATATCTTACACCTAAGGCTTTGTGGGTATCCTAAAGCAAACCATCGTCATCATCGTTGAACTTTACTTGTTTAGATTCATGTTGTGAAACATCATCATCTTGTTAGGGAACATCATTATTTTCTTCTGGTATTTGGAACTCTCCTTCAAATTCTTCTTCTTCTTATGTTAATTACAATTCTTCTTCTAGAACATACAAAATTGTTCAAATATTATAGTAAAGACATATATTTATGTAAAATGTGAAACTCGACCAAAAAAATATATGTAAATATACATGTTCATCTGTTATCTTTGTTATGGCTTCAATCAAATCTAATGTTGTTTTACCCTCAATACCCAGCCATTTGAAACGTCTAGGTATCTTGTCTTTAATTTATTTTTTTGACATACTTGTGTGTGTTCCATGATGAATGTCTATATATTAACAATACTTTAGATACCATTTTTACTAAATAATATTTGAAATTGAACAAAGAAAAATAATTACCAGTAAAAGAGCAACACAACCAACTAGTTTCATGCCAAAGTGTTATTGAATTCATCAACTTGTTCTGGATTGCTTCAACCCAATTGTATTTATTTATTTTGTCTAGGTGTTCGATGTAATACACCACTGTAGATTCTAGTATATCTCCAGATGTAGAGAAAAACAAGGTAGAACAGGCTAACATTACAAAGAGTATCACAACATCTTTTATTGCATGATCTCCATGTGTTTTTTCTGCTTTACTTAGAGCATCCTATCAACATGCAAAAACATTGGTTAAAAGAGATAGATGCGAAAACTATGCTAATATGAAGCATGGCTAATTAATAGACGCACATATTCACGTGTAAAAAAAAGAGTTAAAAAGTTAGATACGGAACCTATGCAAATGCTAAAATGATAGTTGGGAAACCTGAATTAATATTGATAGATGTGAAACCTAGGCTAATGTGAAACATGGCTAATGTCATAGATGTGAAACCTATCCAGATGTGAAAGTGGAGTAGAAATGATAGATGCAAAACCTTATGTAAATTTTAAACTAAAGCATAAGTGGTAGACCACAAAACCTATACAAATGTGAAACGATGAAGAGGTAGTAGATGAGAAACCTATACAAATTTGAAACCTATGCCAATGATAAATTAGTGCAATAATGTAAGAAAAGTTGGAACTACATACCTTTATCAAATTTTAGTGATTGGTCTTGCTCGGCTTTTATCAATGTTTCTTGATGTCTCATAAAAAAGTATGTTTTCGTTATCCTTGATTGTTCTTCGTCTTCTAATTCAGAATATTTTGGTTCAAAATGTTTGTCTTGTAGTGGCATAACTTTGTTTCCATGTTTTAAACCAAGGATGATATTGATGTCATGGGTTGTAAGTCGTAGAAACTTTTGGCCCAATTTGAATGCTTCATTTTTGTCATCATATGTCTTTATTATTTATTTAATTACACCCTAGTGTTTTTTGTAAGGAGTCTTTTTCTTTCTAAGATCATATGATGCCTTTAAAATTGAATAAAAGGGCGTTTTTTGCCGCTTCCATATGTTTTGGCCTTACTTTTGTCTATTGCATCTGTTTTATCAATGTAAAGAGGCATGGCTTGTAGAAATATGTTTTTGGTACCATTTTTCCTGTAAAATCAATAAAATGAGAAAAATAAGTCAACTATGATAGATGCGAAATCATTAGAAGTTAGATAAGTGATAGATGTGAAACATATGCAAATGTGAAACTATTCTAAAAGTGATAGATGTGGAACCTCTTGAAAATGTTAGCACATGTGTTAAATTAAAGATGCAAAACCTATGTCAATGTATAACCATTGACACACTGATAGATGCAAAACCTATGTTAATGTATAACCAAGACACACTAGTAGATGCGAAACTCATACAAACCTGCAATCATGGCAAAAATGATAGTTGTGAAACCTATACAAATATAATAAAAGCATGTCTGATTTACAATAACAATTGTAAGGCTATTTGGATACAAAATTTCAGGGCATTTATGCAGTTAATATGACATCTCGTGTCTCACTTTAGCGAGAAACGAGTAAGCAGTATGGCTAATTGATGATTGGACTAAAAAACTTATGTAAATGAATTAATGGAGAATATTATCCTACAAAACTGGTATAAATCATACAAAACTAATATATATGAAATAAATTATCACTAAACTAACTGAAAAACTCGAAAAATCCATCGTAATCAAACCCTAGATTTCTGAAATTATATAGAATCTGACTGATTTTTGAAGAAAAATATGATAGGACTTTATGTGTTAGCGTCGATATAGTTGTGAAGTAGTTGAATCGTGAATCGGAAAGTGAACGGTTGTAAATCGGAATGTTTATGGTGTAGTCGTTAGACGTCAAAGAAAAAGGTGAAAGGTTGGTAGTCGAGTGAAGAAGGAAGAGAGGGAAAGAATTTTGACCCCTTTTAAAACCTATATTTATATCGAAGGTAATTTTGGAAGAAAATTGGTCAAAATGTTTGGGCATTTATTTGTAATAGTTTTGGTTGTTGGGTCTTATATGGTAAGTCTCTCATTAAATAAACGTATAATTTAAATTTTCATATTTTAAATTTATAATAGAAATAAAAAATAAAAAATATTTAAAAACTAAACAAAAATTCCACATAAATTAAATTTTAAAAATAAAACCTATAATGGAATCAAGTTCAAAATACCATTGAATCTCAAGTGCATATAAATATTTTATCTTGTAAAATTTATAGTTGAAATCAAAAAAAACAAAAAACTTGTTTTTAGTTGTTGAAAATGTCTATCGTATACATCGACATTGGTAACGATATTGAGTGACATAAAATATCATCCCTTATCGACAAATGCAGTCGATATTGGTGTTAATATCGATCTATTGCGTTGACATTGGATGCCATTTATGTCATTTAATGTTGGTCAGATGCCTCAATATTGGTTGATATGTTTGTTCACCAACATCGATGCAACCGGTTAACATTGCCTGACATGTTTGATTTTGCGTCGTACGGATGGATCGAAATTAGCTGACACATATTGTCAACATAGTGCGTCGATATTAGTTCCCATTTATTTTAGGATCCACACTTTACAGTCTAGCTTATTACTTATATTACATTATCGTGAATAACTTTTGTTGGTAGTTACAACAAAAAATTACAAAGATGTTTTGTACATATTCACGAAATTTACACATCACACTAAACCTATATTTAAAGAATGATTAGAACGTATGTGATGCATGAAATCTAATAGTTTTTACGATTATGGAAAAACCGAGAGAGTTCATATGTTAACGTTTCCTTGCGATAAATTCAGACTATATAGGTAACAACTTAAAAACGTAATGTGAAAAGAAAAACATGTATGATAAAAAAAGTTGATTACTTTTATAAACTTATGGCCAATCCCATTACATGTGAAAGTGAATAATGCACTCTAACATATGGAAAAGATAATTATGATGTTGTGAGATTCTTATAAGTATCTATAAGCGAAAACGTTAAAATATATAAAGAAGACTTTGTTATAAAATTGTTTACAACTCATTCTTGTTCTCATAAAATTTTATTCAGTTTGAAGAATGAAAACCCCCAAAATGTATCCAACATAAAAAATATTTATAATAGAAAATACAAACACCAAAAAGTTAAACAATAAGTTAAAGAAGAGTTGTCGTTTCACGACCATCTTCCCCCGTTTTTTATTTTGTTTATTTTCAAGATAACGAATATAAAAATGGATGGTTATTGTGGTTTAAGGGTTATAGTAAACTCTTTGTTCAGAAGTCAAAAGACATGGAAACATGTGATAAAACTACTAATGAGTGAAATCATATCAGACTTACCTTTATAGAAGTTGTGTACGATATTAGGAAAAATATTTATTAAAAACCGAAGATGCACAAATTATTTGATATAATTTTCGGCTTGAAGAAATGTGTGCAAATTCCCGATATTTTTCTCATCATTGCAATCGTGTTTAAATGGATTGTTTGTACATTTTCTTTATGTGGTTCTTAGACTTGTTACCCCTAAAATATGTTTGCCCCCTCTCGCAGAAAAAAAAACATAGTATCGTTCACGTGAACGGAAATTATTTCATTAACGTAAGAAAATTTGTGATTTTAATTTTTTTATTACGTTCATAAGTTATTTTTATGGCATTGTTCGTATTCAATTAACATGTTGTGATCATCCGAACACATTGCTACTTCTCGTGCATATTGGCTGGAAATAATTTTCAGATATTAAAGTCTTGGCTTGAAGATCCATGATCGGATTGGATAATATATGTAAATTCATTGAATAATTAATCAAGACCATAGAGTGAAGACTTTTATGAAGACTGCAAATGTCTATTTTTTAACTTTAATTTTTTCTAACTTAATTTTTTTGTAACATTACTTTTTCATAACTTTATGTAGTAGTTTATTGTTATTTATTAAATAGGTTGAGTTTCTTATTTTTATTTTTATTAATAACATTTAACGTAAACAATAAGACAACATCAACAAAAAAACACGGTAAATTTAAGAGTTAATGAAAAGTAAAAAAAGTTACAATAAATACAATAGTTTGATAACTCAAAATAAAAGACCAAAGTACGAGCTACAGATAGCACAACCCTTTAAGAATAGTTATATTCTTGCATATCTTCTTCTAGTAGGTAAGTGTCTTCTTTTATTTGTTTAAGTTTCTTTTCAACGAGGTTCATGTCCATCTATTTCAACATATGTTTTTAATTGAATCAATTTTACGAAAAGAGAACACCTTATACATCTCTTGTCTGCCATTGTATGGTAGGTCAAAACCCAAACCTTTTAACCATTTTCATATATTTTAACATGTTAGAGACTTCTTCCGATCCTCATGTCAACGACATCGTACTCATACAATGCATACAATATGTATAGTATATTTTTCACATTAGTTCATAAAAATGTTATAATTTCATCCGTCAATATGTGCTTCATAATGTCTATGACTTTTATTTGGTAAAGTTTAAATATTTTCTTTGTAGAAAATTTATAGATGGACATATTCTAAGGGAAATATGCTAATTTCTTGTCAAATCAGATCAAAAGAAAAAAAAAGAAAAGGAAAGCACAAAAACAAAAGTGAAATCAAAGACACAATTGTTAACGGAGTTCAGCAAATTATGCCTACGTCTCCGGACCTGCTGCAGATCGATTTTATTAGGAAGAACACAGTGACTGCCGTTTCTAGTGAATACACAAAAACCCTAACCCTTGGTTTTGTAGAGACTGTAACACTTAAAAAAGGGAAAAATATTGCAGTCTTTAATTTGTAATTTATAACCCCCTAAAATTACACTATCTTTTCAATTCACTCCAGTTCTCTTTAATGTGCTTAGCACTTGCCTCATCTCCACTGTCTTCCACTGTCTTTTCATCTAGCATCTCTTCTATCCAATAATAACATGTTGAATAATGCTGGATTATTATGTCAAAATAACACATTCTACTTGAAGGTTATGATACATTTTACTCAAGTGATGGCAAGCACTGGCTTCATTGGAAATGCAGATAAGTTCAGAAAAACTTAACAATCTCCCACTTGAAGACTGGTTTCAACCTGCCTTCACACCTTGATCTATGCAGCAGATCTTTCTGGTCTTATTACTCTTGTAGACCAACTGAAGCTGAACACAACTTCAGTTTTTCAATGGCTACTGTCTTTGTCAACATATCAGCTAGATTCTTGCTTCCTTGGATCTTTTCCAGTATTAGCACCTCATCTTCCAATAAAGATCTAATGAAATGATAACGAAGACTAATGTGCTTGGTTCTTGAATGAAATGTTGAATTCTTTGCCAATTGAATTTCACTTTGACTATCACTATGCAGAATGTTGTTCTTCTGTTTGAATCTCAACTCGGTTAACAAACCTTGAGGCCATATCATCTCTTTACTGGCTTCGGTTACTGCTACATACTCAGACTCTGTAGTTGATAAAGTGACAATTTTCTGTAATTTTGACATCCAACTAACAGCTGTAGTTCCAACAGTAAATATATAACCGGTAGTGCTTTTCCGGTGATCAACTTCACCTCCAAAATTTGCATCTACGTAGCCTTGTACCTTTAACTCACCCTTACCAAAGTACAAACACTTTTCTATGGTACCTAGTAGGTACCTCAAAATCCATTTGACAGCTTCCCAATGAATTTTCCCTGGGTTTGACATAAACCTACTCACAACTCCCACTGCATAACTAATGGCTGGTCTCGTACAGACCATTGCATACATCAAACTTCCAATAGCTGAGGCGTAAGGAACCTTAGCCATGAAGTCTTTTTCTTCATCCGTCTTAGGGGATTGATCCTTGGATAAACGAAAGTGACCTGCCAATGGTGTACTAACTGGCTTTGCATCACACATGTTAAATCTCTTCAAAACGCGATCGATGTACTCTGACTGAGATAACTGCAAAACTTTTCTATGCTTATCTCTTATGATTTTCATTCCAAGAATCTTCTTCGTCGGACCCAAGTCCTTCATGTCAAATTCTTTTGACAATTGTAGCTTCAATCTTCTAATATCATCCATATCTGAACCTGCTACTAACATATCATCAACATAGAGTAGCAAAATGATATAACTGGACTTACATCTTTTAAAATAGCAACAGTGGTCCGCATTACACTTCTGAAAACTCTCTTTGTGCATAAAACCGTCAAATTTCTTGTACCGCTGTCTTGGAGCTTGTTTTAAACCGTACAAACTTTTCTTAAGTCTGCATACCATGTTTTCTTTTCCTTCTTTTAAGAAACCTTCTGGTTGATACATGTATATCTCCTCATCTAAATCCTCGTGAAGAAATGCAGTCTTCACATCTAATTGTTCAAGATAAAGGTCTTCAATGGCAACAATACTCAACACTGATCTAATAGTATTGAGCTTCACAACTGGAGCAAAAATATCAGTGTAATCAATTCCTTCATTTTGCTTGAACCCTTTGAAAACTAGTCGTGCTTTGTATCTCTTAGAGCCATCATGCTCATCTTTCACCCGATACACCCATGTTTTATGAAGTGCCTTCTTACCCATTGGTAACTCAGTTAGATCTCATGTATCATTTGAGATTAAAGACTTCATCTCATTTTTCATAGCAAACTCCCACTTACTAGCATCACTGGTCTGGCAAGCTTCATCATAGCATTCAGGTTCTCCTCCATCGGTAAGTAACAGATAGTTTAAGTATCTCCTGTTGGGTACATGGGGTCGGGAAGATCTTCGCAAAACAGGAACTGCCTCGGTCGGCTGTAAGGTATCGGATTGCTGTTGATCGATCTGTCCAACAAACTCTCCTTGTTGAGGGGTTAATCTGATCGACTCTATTTCTTGATTATCTGGGACTCCCTCGATATCTGCGAATACCGATTCATACGGCTTTGAGTAATTTGCTTCAGTTTTATGTCTGTCTGTGTACATCAATGTTTCATTGAAGATCACATCTCTGCTTCGTATCATCTTCTTGTTCTCCTCATCCCAAACACGATAACCAAACTCATCTTTGCCATAACCGATCAATAAACATTTTTTCGATTTCGGATCAAGCTTGTTCCTGCCTTGGTCACTTATATGAACATATGTTGTACAACCAAAAACTCTTAGATGTGATAATTTTATATCCTTACCACTCCATACCTCCTCGGGTATTCGATGTTCTAAGGGAACCGACGGGCCTCGGTTAACCAGGTAAGCCGATGTGTTGATTGCTTCTGCCCAGAACTACTTCGGTAAACCAGACTGTATTCGAATGCTTTGGGCAACTGATCAATCCGGGGAACCGGGTATAAATCCTTTGGGCAAGCTCTGTTGAGATCTATAAAATCGATACACATACGCCACTTGCCATTTTTCTTTTTCACCAATACTGGATTGGCTGTCCATAAAGGATACTGAGACTCCTTTATGTGCCCAATTTTAGCAAGTCTGTCGACTTCTTGAACTATGACATCAGACTTTTCCTTAGAAAAAGCTCTTCTCTTTTGTACTACAGGTGCTATGTCTCTTCGGATGGACAATTGGTGTGATATAATATCTGCTGGTACCCCGGTAACATCAGCATTGCACCAAGCAAAAACATGTTGATGGTCTTTTAGGATCTTCAATATTTTACCCTTTAATTCCACTGTCATTTTGGACCCTATCTTAACATTTTTTCCCTCTTCCAAAGAATGTGTTTCAACTTCTTCAATTGGTATTAAAACTCCAAGGGTCTCTATGGGGTCATCAATTTCACCCTCACCCCTAGAAAGCCCCTCAAACTGCTATTATTCGTTCACCCGAGCTGCCTCCAACGTCCGGGGGGCCAGTGCTGTTGCATAACACTCTCTGGCTATCTTTTGGCTGCTCCGAACAACTCCCACTTACCCTTGCACAACATATTTCAGATATTGATGGACTGTCGAGGCCACCGCATGCATCCTAGAGAGCCAAGACCTCCTCAGAATAGCATTATAACAAGTGGGACAATCCACCACAGCGAACAATATTCTAACCATTTTCTTAAAAGAGCCTTTGCCCAACAAAACTTCCTCCTCGAACTCCCCGATCACATCTGCTGAGCCTCCAGTAAAACCCACAATTGACCTGTTCGAACTCCCAGTGTCAACTAAAATTCGTCTTATGTCATCCTCATCAAAAACAATGAAGGGAAATGGAATCTGCGATTGATAGGAAGTCATGCCTCCCTCCAGTTGGGTAGCAAAAGTATGAACATGCCTCTTTCTCGAAGAAGCAGTGGGTGTTGTCATGGTATTCCCTCCGAAAATTATGAGTGATTCAAAAAAGTTAATTAGCCCGGACACCATCTTGCAACGTTCCTCAATGGCACCCACTCTATTTCGAGTTGGGTCAGGGACCAAGTACTCTGACTCTACATCGAATCTATCGATTATCACCATAGCTCCCTCCGAAGCCGATGTGCCTGCATTGTCTGAACCAGCCTGATGAGCGTTATCAGGCCTATTTTCTCCTCTTCTTTTAACATATGCTCCCAACTTTCCTCTTTCAATTAAATTCTGAACTTCTTTCTTTGAAGCAATACAATCCTTGGTGGTATGGCCAATATCATTATGATACTGACGGAAACAACTGTTACGGCTCTCCCTAGGAGATTGTAATGCAGCCGACCTTCTATAGTGTACCTCTTCTTTCGTTTTGTCATAAATGGTGGCTACGTTTTCTTTTAGCTCAGCAAAACACTCCGGTTGAACCCAGGGCCCTCGTTTATTTCTAGATTGTTGACTATGGGCAGGGGCGGTTGGCTAAGACTGAGCTTTGGCTCTGTTACGACCCTGTCCGGCCTCTCTTGTCTTGTTCCCGGACTGATTTTGGTTTGGGTTTGGTGCAGCCGGAGCAGACCTCACCTGCCTGTGCACCCTAGTTTTCTTTGTTTCATTCATGTTAATTTTCTTTCCAACTTGATTCAGTAGACCTCCCCATGTCATGGCCTTTTTTCTTGTCACTGAATCAGCCAAATTTCTAAGGTTTAAGCTCTGCCTTAGAGAAGCTATTGCTACTTGTTCAAAGCAATCAGCCAACCCATTTTTGGTGTTTACAAAGCGACTTATGTATTCTTTTAGAGATTCATTCGGTTCTTGGGCACAATGGATGATTGTGTCTCCATTGCCCTTCACCTCCTTACTTCCAATGAACTGCCTCCGGAAGGCCACCCAAAAGGTATCGAAATTTCTGATGCATCCCTGTGGTACGCTGTTATACCACTTCAGGGCACTCCCCGTAAAGGATTGGGAGAATGCTCTATAAAGCAATTTGTCGTCATCATCAAAATTCATCATGAAATTTTTAAACTGTTCCAAGTGGTTGTCCGGGTCTTTACTGCCATCGTATTTTTCCATTTTCGTACTATCAAACCTTTTAGGAAGGTTCCCGGACAGGATCTTTGACGACAATGGAGGTTGTCTCCAATTCCGACCACGACTGAAAACGGTGTCCTCGTTAGGAGTTGCAAAGATACCTGGCTCATCATGGAAGGCAAAAGGATCCACCAGCATCCGGTCTATGTGTCTCCGGCTATGAGACGATCCTTTGCCTATATGCCTCTTTAACTTTCCATGTCTATCCCTTTTTTTGAATACTTCTTAACCAACTTTTGTTTCTTTTTAAATCGGCCCTCATCACTGCTGGATGACAAGGATTCCTCAACTCCATCTTCGCCCGATGAGCTACTCGAAGATTCTGAGTCTGAATCAGAGCTCTCCACCGGCTTGGACCGGTGAGACTTTTTGGAGCTAGCATGAGTCTTCTTCGTACTCACATGGGTCTTCGAAGGCTCATGCTCTCTAGGGTTGTCAGTATGGTGAGCAACTGACGCCTTTGATTTCTCTTTTACACCCATCTTTGCCCTCTCAGCCCTTAGAGCTTCTATTAATATATCGCGCTCCTCGATAGTGTATTCATCATTTTCTCCCACCACTTCGAGCAAAGCTGGTGGTATTTCCGGCACGTCCGAATTCATCCGAACTGGATTTCTTTGATGGTTTTGAATGCTAGATTCAGGCACCCTCGATCTCCCACTGTGGTCGCCAATTTGATGTGGTTTATTTTTATTTGAGGGCAATTTTTTAATTTTGTCTAGAGTTTTGTGGAATTTTGAGAGTGTTTAATGTTTGGATAGAATGTAGAGGGAGAATTGAGCTGCCTGGTTGTATTTAATTTTAATTACCCTCATTTAATGTTGGCGGTTGGGTATTTATACCCATATCTTTTGGGCCATATGGGCTTTCGGGTTGTGTTTTATGGATTCAGGTCGAGTTTAAAGACCCACTAGCTTTTGAGTAAACAAGTAATTAGTTTAATCAATAAGTGATTATGTTTTTAATACTTTAGTTCTGTTCGGATAGCTTAGTAAGTGGAGGCTGTCCGAATTGTCCTTGTCCGGTTAGATGGATGATGTCCGAATTTCCCCTGTCCGGTTCTTACAAAGAGTGGTGACAAAATCCGGACTCATCAACTATATTGCCCAAGTTATAAAATTCATTAGTGGATAGTTTGCTTCATAACATAAAAATATTTTACGGCTTCATCAACATGTTAGAATCATGAATCTATGATCATTTCTATTGATTAACGCTTTTACTATACAATAAATATTTTATCATCCTTATACAATTGTGTAGATATTAAATGAGTAGTGTGTGGGGTGCAAGCACTTACTTGGGATTTGTACTAACACATTATCTAGACGATTCTAGAGCATGATGTAAATTTATATTCAAATTTTAGAATTATTACTTTTATTAACTTTTTTGTTATGAATTAAAATATGTTAATATTTGTTTTTGTTGTTAGGTTAATTTCTATATGTATGATTATTTACGCATGGTTCGACCATGCTAGGAGATTACTTGAATAGAGAAAATATTGAAGTTGTTCGAGAACATACAAAATTATTATCTGAAGCAAATCGTTCAGCCGTTTGGGCATATTCATAAGGTACCAGACCCAATAAGAACTTCTTCACCTAAGACTAAAAGATATATCAGAGAAAAGTTTCCTTGAGATCAAAATGTTTAGAAGATATAGACACACCATACGTTAGACGATGAGCACGATGACTAGCTCACGTGTATAAAGTAACCCGTGTTTTTTTTATAATACATCCACATGATATCTGATTAATGCCTATATCTCTACTCCATATATAATTCGTGAATAATATATCTAAACCCACTCTTGATACTGAACCTTGAATACATTAAAATTTTAATTATTAAACTTATTTTCTAGGAATATTTCTTAATTTTTGAATTTTAAAGATCAAACAATGCATAAAATTTGATTCATACAAGTTTGAAATTTAGTTAACTCAAATTGATGTATCACTTTTGGTTCAAATTAGTGCTCCCGACCCCATAAAATACAAATGAAAGAGTTTGTTTATAACATTGATATATTTTGAAATCATAACTGAAATATTGAATATTACTTATATATTGGTTGTTGTGTTTCCCATATGTTGAATATCGTTGGTGAAATGATGAGTTTTTTTTCATTGTTTGGTTTCATCCAAGAAGTGACACATAATCGTTGATGATTAGACAATTAACAAATATGTATTTCATTGTAGCTAGTTTTGTGGTCCACTCTTCTTGGTATTTTATTCAAGTAATTGATTCTCAAAAACAAAAATACGTTTGTGTCTTCCGTTTTCGTCAGCGACTTATTTGTATTTGTAAGAAAGACTTTGTCTACATATAATTTGCATAACATGTGGACTATGTTAGGAAATATGCTTTTGGTAGAGCATATAAACATTAACTCCCGATCGGTCAGAACAACACCTGATAAAGCACAAATGTTATCTTATATTCTCAAATATAAAACATTCAAAAGCCCACGTGTAGTTCTTTTTCTTCGATGAACTTATAAAAAACCCAATATAATTTTTTTTTACTTCGAACAATGGTATTTTGTATCTTGTTGTCTTGTAAGTACTCGTGAGAATGTGCATAATAACTCAATGCTTGCAGGATGCACAAAATATAGGTTAAAAATAAAGGTTATAAAATTTAGTTATAAAATATTTAAGTTAAAAAATTAAGAGTAAAGGTTAGAACCGAGTATGAATACGAAAATGTAAAGTATATAACATAAACTTAGAGAGTTTAAAACAAAAAACCACATTTAAGTTATGAAAACGATTCATAATATGTAATCCTTATCTGACATGTGCCAAGATATGATTTGGAACTGTAAATTATGCTCTCCAATATGTATCGGAAACCGATTTGTGGCGCATATTTGGTTATCTATCTGTATATTGAAGCATTATTACTTATATTAACCCTAGATATACAATATGGTTTGATGTCCAGAAAATATGTGTGCTTGGTACATGTCATCAACAAAGTGTCGATAACGACGAATGACTTTACTAAAACTTTTTTCGATATTGTAGTTTGTAAAATGTACTGCAATTATAGAAAGCTAAAGTAATCCCACCACTTGTATCGTGTAGCCATAATAAATTTCATACTATGTGAGATTATCTCAAGAAATATTTGACCTTGCATATGAATAGCATAAAATGACATCGAAAAATAATCATTGCATTCGAAGGACAAAATTAATAAAAAAAAACAACTAGAGAATATTAAATGTGATGTTATCGAAAAATAACTTTAAGTTTTTAACAAAGCAAAATATAAGCGGAAACAAGATGAGTATAAATAAAATTATCTATCATCATAATCATCGATAACGTCTATATTGTTTGATGCTAATTTATATTATATATGGTTTTATTACCTTATCTCATCTATTATCTTGTTATTTTCATTATTGCTTCATGGATTCATTTTAATTCAATGTTTAAAAAAATGGTTGAATGTTTCGAAATTAAGCATAATCGGTAATAGAAGTAATGATAATTAACATACATAATGTGATATGGAAAAAATTTAAATTACAACAAAATTTAGTTACAAATATTTAAGTTAAAAAACTAAATAAATATTAGTTAGTTTTTAATAATGTTCATGACCTTATACTTTGAATTATAAATAGATTAAGTTATAACTCAACTAAGTTTTAAAAAATAGGTTACAAACTAGTAAGTTACAAAAAAAGGTAAGATTCATCACTTTAGATTCGGATCGTTAAGAGGCCGACTTAATTTGGCTACACGGTTGAATAATAGAGCATCCAACCTCGACTCGTTAAAACAACGAATATCGACCACATATATAAATGATTGGTAATGTTTCATTTTGGTTGACAATATTTCAAAATAATAAAGATTTATTATAATTATTTATTATGACTAACATAATCAAGAATTTAAATCAAATATTTTACTTATGTACAATAAATGGTTCTCATTCATGTGGGAAATAAAAAATTTAGAGGACGCCTCTAAAAGGTAAACTAGTTGTCAAGCCACATAAAGAAAATATATATAATGTATTTAGACAAGTTTGCGATGAAAAAACAAATATCATACACCATCATCTTATCTTCACGGGAAACTAGAGAGAAGCAATCTAGGCCTACTATTTCAACATCTATCTTTTCGTATTTCCCGTAAGTTTGGTTGTACAAAGTTAAGTACGATCAATTTTTTTATTAGTTCATGCGACAAGTAATCTTAAACTTTCAATGAAAATTATATTGTATATCCATTATCTCATACATATAAGGGGTCATGTACAAGGAAATATGGTGACAATACACCAATTTGTTTTCTAAAATAATTATAATCATTTGTCATATTTTGGCATTTGAGTCTCTTTAAGGGTTTTTTTAAAAAATACATTATTTTGGCTTGGATGGCTAATTTTCTTGGAAGGCTTATAATTTTCGTCGGGGTTAGAGAGCTAAGAAAACATATGGTGGTTGTATTGGTTTATTTAGTGACATTTTTAGAGTACGATTTTCCTCATTTGGTCAAACTAGATTTAACTTTTTTTCTCACACGTTGAATTATTTTCGGATGAATTACTTCAAAAACCTTCATTATGATATAAATTCTTGTTCCTGATAATAATCACAGACCAAACAACATATTTTCAAAAAAGACTGCTTCACGAATTCATCTTTGCCACATTGAATTTTTACAAAAAAAAAAATAAGGTTTGCCACATATTATCGATCATATAATAAGTCATACCATATTTGTTCCTTACCATGGAAGTTATCTTCATGCACACGACAAACCATACGCGTTCTAAAAATACATCTGCATTATATTGCGTTGTACCTATCCTTTTAGCCAAATTCACAATGGTTTAACATAATAGCAAGGCATGCCTCATTGAAGTTACCCCTCAACTCTTTGAATATCCAAGTTTCGTATACAAAATTTAAAGATCGGTTTATTTATCAAATGTTTATTTTATCTTTGTATGTTGAATACGAAGCAAAATGTTTAGTTTTCCCTAAATAGTTTAAAGTTTAATTAGCAAAGACCAATAGATCGTTTCAATGGTGAATGTGCGCTTTCAACACTAATATTAATAAATAAATAAATTAGTTTGATTACGTTACATCAATTAATATTATTTTATTCTATAAGGATGAATGAGCTTATCGATGTTTTGTTGTGTTTTTGTAGTGTTTGACCATGTTAGTGTGTCCATAAAAGATTTTTTCACCATATGGTTTAAAACAAAATGTTTCAATGTACTCTAAGTCCTGCATATAAGCTTTATACGTCTCATTCAAGTTTATTATGTTCAACTGCAACTTAGAATTGGTTCTGAATACATGGCCGCGTTCCAAGAAGCAAAAACTCGTTAGATACATTTCCTTCTATAAAGAGTTATTTTTTATATTTGCTTAAATATTTATAATTATATGCCATTTGCATAATATCTATGTCTCGTCTGGAAATATATTGTCGATTCCTCCCATCATCACTAATTTCTTATTTGACATCTTAACATTTGGTGATATACACCCATTGTTTTTTTCATAAGCAACCTAAACGATCAATCACCCAAGTGTAGTTGGTCAACTTTTTGGTGTTCATAAAAACGAATGCAATGCAAAATGTTATACTTCTTAATGTAACCCTAACAATTTCAAACAATGATATTTTATACCTAAAGTTTGCAAATACTATCTATAATCATAACATGTGAAAATATCCTCAAAAGTCGATAAATTTGGGGTGTGCAAAAAATTGAAATGTGATAACTTGAGATTTTTGATGTCGTCTTATGTCATTCAACGTAGTTATTTTCTTGCATTTTATCGAAAAATTATATATGCGATTGACCAAACTTTTCTAACATGCGATGTTACACTTCACATTATAATTATTATATATACTGAATATGTTATTGGGTTTCACATTTCTCAAACTGACTAAAATTTCTTAAGGTCGGACATTTGCTAAGGACAATTCATTAACATTTTTTTTGTATTTTGTATTTTTCTCGTTTGAGACATCTTTCAATTTTTTTTGCAAGTGCATTATTATATTTTCCATCAAATCTTCCAAAGACCATAAAATAACTCCAACGAGATGGACCGCAAATCTTAAAAGACAATCTTTTTTTATGCTAATGAATCTTCAATTAACATTGTTTTGAATATGTTATTTATTATATTTTCAGACATCTGGCAAACAAAAAAATAATATTGGATTTCTTCATTATTTCTTTGGCTGCAATTTTTTTTACCTAGCATGTATTCCCAAGTAATAAGCTTAATAGAAATTTAAACAAAACATATAATCCTAAAGACTTAAACAAAAAGGAAATTTCGACTCATATTACTGGGATTAAAACTTTTATTCTTTTTAAAAAAAATTCAAGAAAGAGTTATAAATAAAAATTGATAGATTTCACTTGTTTTTTATTTTCTCTTATTTACACTAAAACCTCTCAAAATAGATATCTACCAAACTACTCCTTTTACAAATATGTCTTCACACTTTATGTGTTCTTACCATCCATTAATACTATAGTAAAAAATATTATATTATATTTATTGTATAATTATTATTTCCTAATTTTTAGAATACTAATATTCAGAATCAAAATAATATATATTGTGACTTAAAATGAGATTCTCTAAGTTTTAAGTTTAGTACAAAATCTTATATGGTTAACAACACCGGCCTTCGACTCAGATGGTTAATATATCGATTCGGATTCCACCTCAGTTAAAATATAGAAATCATTGTACTATGTATTCGTGATTTATTTTAAATTTTTTAAAATAAAAGTTAAAGCACGTTTAAATTTTATACCTCAAATATAGGTGGTTCAGTTTTATTTAGTTTGAGTCAAAAAAATATTTCTGATTTTGTAGTTGTATATTTGGAAAAAAAATGTTTGATTCGAATTCAAAATAGTTTGATTTGTTGTTTGTTAATTTTTTTTTATAAATAATATAAAATCAGTCAATTAATTACCCATTCCATCAAAAGATTCTAACTAATTTTTACTTAGTTGCTATAAAAGTTGAGTTTTTATTTTTGATAAATTGCACCTAAAAGTATCCATTCAACTATTCTATTGTCATCTAGTACCCAAGGTTTGTTCTATTAACTCTTAATACCCATCTCAACTACCTAATACCACTTAATACCTAACATTATTTTAATACCTAACTACCCTCAACCCACTATATAAGCACAATTTTCTGTTTTTTTCCTCTTTTTCTAGTTTTTAAAGATTTGAATTTGTTAAGCCGCTCTAACCACCTAACCCAACAAACCACCGTAAACCACCAAGAAACCACAATTTTCAGGTGATCAGAGCTTTAAAAGGTCTGTATATTTCTGTAAGTAATGTATAAAAGCCTTATAACTATTGCTTTCTACGTACAGGAGCTGATCACACATTATTCGAGTTTTTTTGGAATCTTTGTTGTTTTGATTTTACGTGTTGTTTTTAGGTAATGGTGATTAACTACCGATTTTAAAGTTATTTTTTGGATTTCTGAGTTAGAATAGGTGTTATTCTACTGTTTCCATTGTTAGTAAATCTTGTTCGAGTTTTTCTCTGTTTTTTGTTTTGTTTTGTCTTCCACTGATTATTTGTTATTATGTTAATCTATGTCGTTAATTCTTGTTTAACTAGTTATACACTGATTTTTAGTGTATTAGATGTTGATTTTGAACGTGAAACATGTATATACTATGATTTTTAGTTGTCCAGGCATTCCCGACAAAAGATGCGAATTGTTCTATGGTTATTAACATAGAAGATGTGAATTGTTTAATGTATCTAACGAGGAAGATGCGAATTGTGTTACCAATTCTCAGGGTTTCCTGAGATTTGCCAACAACTGTCAGGATATGCTGAGAGTTTCAAACAACTCTTTGCAAATATAAGAGTTGCAAACAACTCTCAGGAAATCCAAGAGTTGCAAACAACTATCAAGAAATCCAAGAGTTCAAACAACTCTCAAGAAATTCAAGAGTTGAGAACAAATCTCAAGTACTATTGCAAATTGTTTACATTTTCTTCATGGCTAAAATACTTGATTTGCAAACAACTCTCAGGTAATCTTGGGAGTTGAGAATAACCCTCATGCACTATTGCGAATTGTATACATTTTGTTCATGTTTGAGTACTAAAATAAGATGCAAATTGTGCAACTCTATTGTAGTAGACATAAAAATGGGAAAAAATCGCATCTTATAGATGTACACAACTCTCAGGAGAGGATGCGAGTTGATGAGTGTAGGAACTAATAACTTGCTTTATAATTGTCCATTGCAGGATAAGGTATGTCTAAATCAAGAGTTTATATTTTTAAACATGATCACCAGACTGCAATTGTGCCTTTCACGGAGTTTGAAAGCTTTCAAAGTATCCAAGAGTATGTGGAGAGCACATGGGAGGAGCTGGTCACAGGTGACTACCTAATTACCTACTCCTGCGGAGATCACAAAAGTTGTTTCTTTAATAACGAGACTATCAAGAAATCCTGAGAGTTGGAAACTACTTTTTGCAACTATAAGAATTGCAAACAACTCCCATGTGCAACTATAATAATTCGCATGAAAATACAAGAGTTGGAAACAACTATCAGGAAATCCTGAGAGTTGGAAACTACTTTTTGCAACTATAAGAATTGCAAACAACTCCCATGATATCCTACGATTTCATAACAATTCTTTGGAAATACAAGATTTGCAAACAACTCTCAGGTAATCCTGAGATTTGAAAATAACTCTCAAGCACTCATGCAAATTGTCTGCATTTTTTACATGCTTGAGTTCTATTATAATGATCATTTGAGGTGCCTTGTTTCAGGACTATTCCATGTTGCTCTTAGTATAGTTAGCATTGAAGATTGTGACAATGGGATGTGGTTTTGGGGTGTTTGAAACCTCATTTGTTGGAGCACCAAATCATATTTATTTCAAACCGTCATTCTGGTATCATTAATGTTGTTTCCGTCTTGTATCTAAACTGCTATCATGCGTACTGTTATTTCCATCTCATGCAAAATTTGAAATCCAAACTGGACCACACTAACAAAGACTATAAAAAAAAAGATGTTGTGTTTCTTCCATCGTCTTGCTTATGCTCCCAGTCGAGAGCTTTTTAAGAATATACTAACAAATTTTCTATGTGATAATGGTGACAGAATGAGTGATTTTTTTGCTAATTTACCCCCGGATAAGTATGCACATGCTTACGTTAAAGGGAAACTATACGGGTCTATGGCTTCTACTACGACCGAATATTTTAACAATCAGATAAAAAATATTGCGTCGTACCCATTTTTAAGTTTATTTATTAGATTAGAGTCTTGCTTATGACTCAAGTTTCATGAAGATATAAAATAGGGTTAAGCTGGAGTACTAATTTGGTCCCCGGGTATGAGAGGAAGCTAAATCAGAATGTTGATATGTGCCGAACTTGGGTAGTATGTAAGTCTTCTAAAGCCATGGTCGAAGTATTTTCAAATCATGTGGCGGTTGTTAATCGGTTGGATTTTAAATGTTCTTGTGGATCATGGCAATAAGAGTGTTTTCCATGTCCTCACGCTTTAGCGGCAATACAGTATACCGACGAAGATCCTTTTATTATAATAGAGTCATTCTTTACAGTTAAGAATTACAGGGAAAGTTACTCTTTCAGCAAGGGTCCAGTGCTAACGATCCTTTGGTGGTGGAAATTCTGCCTCCGAACGTTAAAAGACGCCCCGGAAGTCCTAAGAAAAAGCAAATCCCCTCTAGAGTAGAAACCTCAACCAAGTAGTTGAAGTGTGGTCGTTGTTCGAAACCAGGTCATAACAGGAGGACTTGTGATGTTCTAGTTTAAAAACAATTCTTGTTGTAGACAGTTCTCGTTGGCCACATTGATTTGTAATACTGTTATTGTTGTGGACAATAAACTAAACATTTTTAGAGTTGTTTGTTCATTTATACATATTTCTCTTGTTTCCATTACAGTAATGAAATGCTAGGTGTTTGGTTAATAAAGCTATTTTTCCCAAGAAACTTTCAGGAACATAGTTTCACACAACTCTAAGGAGACCCCGCGAGTTGCAAGCAATTCACATACACTATAGAGAATTTTTTGCAATATCTAGATATCATATTGCAAACAACTCTTGGGTATTTCTGAGAGTTGTTTGCAATCCTTTGGTGATGCTGATTGTTTACTTTTCCAAATTATAGAGTTGCATACAATATTTGGGTATAATATTGTAAACAACTCGCATGTCATCCTGATAGTTTTTTGCATCTCCTACTAGAGTGCGAATTGTTACATGTCCACTATCTGGGTATAATCTTGCTAACAACTCCCAGGATTTCCTGAGAGTTGTTTGCAAATCCTACTAGGTTGTGAATTGTTTGTATGTCCACTATTTGGGTATAATTTTACAAACAACTCCCGGAGTTTCCTGAGAGTTGTTTGCAACTCCTACTAGAGTGTAAATCGTTTGCATGTCCAATATATGTGTATAATCTTGCTAACAACTCCCAAGATTTCCTGAGAGTTGTTTGCAACTACTACTAGGATGCGAATTGTTTGCATATCTGATATATGTGTATAATTTTGCTAACAACTCCCAGGGTTTCCAGAGAGTTGTTTGCAACTACTAATAGGATGTGAATTGTTTGCATGTCCTTAACCTACAATTTGTTTGAAAAATAACAATACTTCATAAAAAATTTGCACTGATTAAAAGTTTATACAAAAAGGGATTACATAGCCATAACATGCTTCATACACTAAAAACTTAGAAATAAACACTACCGCATTTAGTGTTTGTTAGTTTGCATTCCAAAAAAACAAAAAACAGAAGCAGTGACTATCAGTCATCACTAGAGGATTCTTCACCTTCTTCCTCCTCTTCATGCTCATCATCAGCCTCTCCATTATGCTCTCCCTCCTCGTTATCTACGTCCATTATGCTTATATATTTGATCCTCGATGGACCAGCATCGTCCTCCTTCTTCCATTTCCTGTTTGGAACCTTTGCTGGCTGAGGTGCAACAACCAGAGGAACCACTTCAACTGGTTCAGAGTCAGCTAGAAAAGTAATCCTAGATATCGAAGTCCATAACAGAAGCTGAGTTGTTTGGTGGTGCCTGCAGAGTGATTAACTCGGAGCTTATGTTGGTGGTTATGGAAGAACAGGAGTCACCTAAAGAACCATAGGTAAACATGATGATTTGAAATCAAAGATGTTATGAGTGTTTGAAATATAGAGTTTGTTTTTAAATTAGCACTTGGTTATTAGTATTATTTATAGGCATGAAGGGAGTCTTAGTGAGGTGGTGGTGTGGCTATATTAATCATTACATAGCCTCCTCTGTCCAATCAACAATTAATGGGTTGTGGTGATTATATGGCTTGTTACGTGCTCAATGCACTTAACGTTTACCAATGAAGACGCCATAGTCTGTTCGTATTCTTTAGCCATGTTTTCTAATTATTTAATATATATTACGATAAGATGTGATCTATTAGTTGTAGTTTACTCATGAGAATTGTGTAAAATTAGTTGCTTATGTATATTGGGAATTGTTTAGTAAGAAATTTGTTTTTGTATATATCATGGAACGATGCGAATTGTGCCAAATACCCACTGTTTTTAAAAGTGAGTTCGAAAATGTCATACATTGCATATTTCTGAAACAAAAAAACTCTATATACACCAAAACATTACAAGGAATATATGTACAAAAAAAATTACAATGTCATACAAAAAAAATTAATGCCAGTATGAGTTGGTGTTAACATCATTTAGGAAAAAATAAAACAATTATGATCTTAAGTCTCGTACCATATCTTTACGGTAAGTCTCCTGCACACATCCTTTTTGGATAATATCTCTGGCGTAATGAGAGATGAAAATACTACAATCAAGGGTGCCTGGTTTTTATTATGGATTTTTTCTTGAATTTCTCACCTTGTACCCGGTCTTTGAAGGAGGTATGTACCCTTTATTGAGTAAATACTTAATTTGGTTATAATAATTTGTGTGAGGGGTCTACACAAATACTTATACTCTGGTTGCAAACAGCTCTCAGGATATCCTGAGAATTGTTTGGCAATCCAATCAAAAAATGTTACAAACAACTATCAGGATAACCTAAGAGTTGTTTACAACTCCAACGTATTAGAGTTCCAAACAAATTTCAGGATATTTTAGTTACAAACAAATCTCATGAAACCCTGAGAGTTGTTTGCAATTAAAGACAGTTAATTTGGGCACGATTTGCATGATATCCTTATAATTGTTTTTAAAATGTGTTTTACAGTAATTGTAATAGTTAGGTGTTTTGCCATCGGTACAAGTGTCTTTGTTGTGCTGTTTATAGCTTGGGGTTTAGGCAAGAGTGGGTTGTAGTTTGTTGTTGTCCTGGCGTCTATATCAATGACGATTAACGTCCAATGGTTGATTTGGTCCTTCATCTTGCTGTATATTAGAATGGGGATGAGGTTCACGTTTCCAGGCGCTTTGCTAAAAACATCGTCGACTACATTTGTTATTTCCACTCCTATTTCCATTTGATGCTGCATTCAAGCAAGAGTACATTACAATGAGAACAAGTGAAGTTTTTGTAGTTTATAGCTAAACTTATCGTACTTATGCCAGAAATCTGTATACAGTCAAATTTCACTTCATGAAAAGTTTTGCGTAGCACTTTCCAATTTACTTCTTCGAGCATCTTTCGAATCCAAGCGTCCACAATCTATGAAACGAGTTGTTTATTTACATAAAATATATGAGACTTGTTTTAAACATTCATGAGATTTGGTTGATTATTGGATACCTTGTAGTCCATGTCCTTTTCAAAAGGTAGCGCCATCAAATAAGTCATTTGCACATTAAGTCTTTAGGCAAACTGGGACGTTGGTAAATTCCATACTAAAGGATTGGGTGAGTCTTCTTTGGATTTAATTATATGTATATTGTGGTATTCACGGACATCGATCAGGTTAGTTGTTCGTGTTCTCGTTGGCCAGCCGGTGAGAGTTACTTGTGCCTCTGGAGCTTCTGTCACACTTACCTCTGCCTCTGCCTCTGGATGTTGTGTCGGTGTCAGTAGATTAAAATTAAACCTCAGGTCATCCTCCTTCTCTGTCTCTTCCCTTGACTTTGAACATATAAAATAACAAAAATTAAAAGATTTTATGTCAGGCATCATAATATTATCTTCCCCAAACAACTCTCACGATAACATGCGAATTGTTTGAGTTTCCAATTAAATAGAATACCAAACAATTCTCAGGATATCATGAGATTTGTTTCTAACTTTTAATATATATCCACACAACTCTCACGATATGTTGCGAGTTTGTTATAAAATTGTTATACATATATCCAAACACTCATAAAATTTGTTATACACACGTTGCAAAATCATTTAAAATCCTGCATACCACACGGTCGGCGACAACCAATGTCGTTGACTGCTTCGGCATAATCTATGGATCCTTTCGACAAAAATCATATATCACATCCTCCGACATATTCTCCAAAGACCGTTGTATGGCCACATCAAACTCAACATTATCAATTTCATTTAAAACTTCTTGTGAAACTTGAGTGTAAAAACCATCAATAGATACATCAGGTAAACGTAATGTGTTATCATGCGTATCGATCGAATCTGGATCTTGGCCTTCTATGCTTTGCGGTTGATTTGGTACTGGTCCTAAAATTTCACCTTGGCTTAGTGACTCTGACTTTGCGAAGGCCATTTTTTGTTGTTCAGGTACATCCTCGTCTCGCTTTTGGTCTTCTACCCGTGCTTCTCTCTGACTAAGTAGTTCTGACTTCTTACAAGGATTGGCAGACTCTAACTCTTCCGGAGCTACGTCTTGTGTTAGACTTTCTCTCTTTGCGAAGGCTAGGTGTTGTTGTTAATGTTATTCTTCTTGATTCTGTTGTTCTTATTCTTCTTGTAGGTGTTGTTCTTGTTCTTCTTGTTGTTGTTGTTGCTCCCCTTGATTTTGTTGTTCTTCTTGTGGGTGTTGTCTGTCGGCCCGTTGTTTCATACAAAATAAAAAATAAAAAGGTAGATGGGTTAAGCATTAATTCACTATGAATTGCAAACAAGTCGCAGGATAACCGGAGAGTTGTTTGATACCAAAATTTAGTAGAATATCAAACAACTCTCACGATACCATGCGATTTGTATGATACACAATCCAATAGAATATCGAACAACTCTCAGGTAATCCTGAGAGTTGTTTGGACTAACATAGTCCTGATATTTGTTTCAAAGTGAACATATAGTGAATTGTGTAAAAATATATCATAACAGTACGTGAATTGTTAATAAGAGAAAACCGCGGACTATTTTAAATACATACGCTGATTTTGTTTAAATATGTATACAATAATAAACATTAGTAGACAATTCTATCACAACAATATATTAACATATTTGAATCTTAGTCTACTTTGAATCCACTTACATCTTCATGGCTTTCTGCATCTGTAATTCCAGATTCTTCCGCTGCCACTTCCTTCTCACGAGCTTCTACCTCCTTAGCTTTGTAGTCCTGGCAGCCTACTTCCTCTAGCATGTGAGGTACGACCTAACGATCATTCACAAGAGACTCATGTCTTTATTTCTTCTTTGGAGAACTCAGACATGTCGTTGCCTTCTATGTAGGAAAAGACTTGTTTATCTGTCTCTCTGTGGTGTCTGTCTCGGTGGATACCAATAACTCTTCCTGTCTTTGTTCAAATGGCTCGTCTGCCTTTTTTTCTAAATCCATCATGACCGTAAGACAATCATTTGTATCATCCTTTTCGAGTACAACGGATGGTACCGGTACGGGTGAATGGTTCCCATCATCTTCCTTTCCAGTGGACGTCGCTTCTGCTGGCAATGCCGGTAGACCAGGTTCTTTCTCCTTTGCATGGCTTCTAATCTGGCAAATGGACTGAGAGAGAGCATTGCGGAGTTGTTATGCCTCAAGCTCCGCTATCTTCAATCTTAATTCTTCAAGCTGAAAAAGTAATAGGAGACGTATTATAACATATTATGTTCTGATTAAAGCAATAAAATCTACGTTTACGTAAGGCTCAATTTCCTACGTATTTCTTTCGCCTATTTGTCGATCTTCTGCTAGGACTTGTTCTTATCGGTATACGTCTTCAAACACATTGATCTTGCTTCAGTTCCAGACTTCTTTGGAGTAGCCTGTCTGCGTTTGAGGAAAAAATTACCAATCGTGCCACTCATACTATCGTCTTCTTCATCCTCGGCTTCCTGCTGGGATTTCCCGATCGGCGTTAGTGGAATCACTGGCCAGGGGACTCTTTTGTGGTTGGGCTCTAACTGATATCTCCTGATTGGATTCTTTCTGTTTCTGTGTCACCCGTTTCCTTGTTTTTGGGGCTGCTCTTTTCTTCTTTTTTTCGGTCTTTCTTCGGGTAAAATCGGTGCAGCATCTGGATATTCTTTACCTACTGCTCCTCCAAATGCTTTGCTTTAAGCCTTAGTCAGACATAGTGAACCTTCCAAAACCTACAAAGGGAGGAACATGAAAGTAAATAGCTACACGCGGTTTGTTTGGAAAGTATCAGGTTATAACCCGACTGTTTTTTGCAAACAACTCGCGTGATACCCTGAGAGTTGTTTGGAAATATATCAGCTTGGAGTTGCAAACAACTCTCATGATACCATGAGAGTTGTTCTCAACTCTATCATCTATTGGGTTGCTAACATCTCTTAGAGTTTCCTGAGAATTGTTTGTAAATTATAAGTTGTGAATTGTTTGATACCACAATTTAATAAGAATATCTAACAAATCTCAAGATATCATGCGATCTGTTTGATACCCCAATTCAATAGAATATCGAACAACTCTCGGGATATCCCAAGAGTTGTTTGGTACTCTGACAGAAAAGAGTTTTCTGCAACTCTAATGCCTGATAGTTGTCTATATAACTATATGTTTCATACCTCATCATCTTTCAGTAGAGGTAGTCTTAAAAGCAGCGACACGGTCGATGATTGGCACTCCGATCCCCACCATTTGAAAAAACCTTGGGATCAAGGTTGGCTTTACGACCTGTAGCCCGATTGTTGAGTGCTCCATGATGAAGGGCTGCATCAGACAAATATTATCATCAAGATGCTCCATATATAACTAATATTTATACGGAATAAATCAATCTTACGATTAGAAGTGTGACGCAGCCAACGACTCTATCAGGTTTTTTATATCTAAGCAACTCCTAATATACTGGAGAAGCAACGTCAATCGTCATATAACAGCAACAAGTGGTTCGAAGTCACCAAAAACGCAAAAAAAAAACATTTTCCACGAGAAAAAAGTACCTGGTTACTGTAACACTCTGTTGCTTCACCGGCCGACGAACATTTAACGGCAACTCGTCGAACGGATACTGGTTACTGGCTTGATGGAGTAAAAGACGGTGATCGGTCGAAATCCGGTGAAGAACAACTGATTTTTGGGTTGAAGGTTGGAAGGATTTCGCTGGAGAGAGAGGTTCGCAGAATTCGAGCGGTTTTCTGGTGGTTTCTAAAAAATTAGACGTGTTTGAATTGGTTTAGGGTGCTGAAAAGGAGGAAAAAATGAGTTTAAAGTAAAATATTGGTATATATATAGTGGGAAGTAATTTTGTGCCAAAATTTAGATGGAAATACTAAGTGACACTATCAAAAATTTGGGTACTAGTAGATATCTATCTAGTTGTGTTGTGTGGGTATTTAGTAACACTTTTCTCTTAATTTTTTTATAGCTCAGATGATATATGCCCAGGATTCATATAAAAATCAGAATTTTGAAATATTATTTAAAAAACATAACAAAATTCCTACATATTATTATAGTATATAGAAAAACGATGGTTTAGGATATAATAGAAGGGAAATGACACACTAAGTACCTTTTAACCGAACCTATTACAACCTAGTGCCCAAAAATGGGTTAATGTTCACTTAATACCCATCTCATTAAACATATCCACTTCTAATACCTTTTCTTTTTTTAATACCAAGATTACCCTCAACCTAGTATATAAGGTTGATTTGTGAAAAATTAGGGTTTTTTGTTACAGCCCCCATTCTATTTTTGAATTTTGAAATTCGAAACAGCCTCCACTCTTACTCTTCTTCTCTCTCCTCTTCTTCTCTCTTTCTCCTCTTCTTCTCTCTCTCCACCGGCGAACAGCAAATCTTTCAAGCGGCTGGTAAGTTACACTTACCGAGAATGGCACACTTAGCCAGCATTTGCGACGCTCAGGTATATAGTTAAAAGATACATGGAATGAATGTTGCTAGCAAAGTGTGTCAATTGATAATAGAAACTACTTCCTTTTGCAGGAAAAGAACCGCTACCCTGGTCTAAAAGAGTGCAAATCGCACTCGACTCTGCAAGGGGTCTTGAATATATCCATGAGCATACAGTCCCTGTTTACATTCATCGGGACATCAAATCTGCAAATATCTTGATAGACAATAATTTCCATGCTAAGGTAACATCCCCATCTAGATCTAGTCACAAGAAATATGTAAAAACTGTTCTATCGTGTCACCCCTTGTTATTAACATAATGTTGCAGGTTGCGGATTTTGGATTAGCTAGACTCACAGAAGTTGGAACTGGAAGTGTACGGACTCATGCTGGATACAGCATGAGACATTGCTAGATACAGCATGAGCTTTCGAGGTATTTATGGGTAGTTTCTTTTGAGGGAGCTTCAAGCTGTGTTGGGTACTGCAAAATGGGAGGTGCAAAATGGAGATGGAAAAGGGAGTAACTGAAGAAGTGTCGTTTTCATTCCTTTCGTTACCATAGTTCATGTACCTTCTTTAAGTTATTGCATTGTATATATAAACTGACTCACTGTTTCAATCCAATTAAACTGTTGTCATTCAATTCAACATTTTGATTATGTCATAGCCAGTCCCGTTGTGGTTGATGTTTCAAATCGGGGTATAATAGGAGGTCATGTGATGCTCCGTTCTAAACATTATTTACCGACTTTTTTGTAACATTTTACATCTCAAAGATAAGCACTCCTTATCTTTTGACTTATGTTTTGTACACTTTTAACATTTACATGTTCCATGTCTGTTTCTTTCTGACTATGATATCTATTCACGTATACATTGCTATCTATGCTTTTATACTCTGATAGCCACTCTATTCAACATTGATAGATTCTGGATTTTGCATCTAACAGATACATCAAAGTATGTTTACTGTTTTCGTTTACATCCATCTGATACTTTTATACTCTGATAGCCACTCTATTCAACATTGCTATCTATGCTTTTATACTCTGATAGCCACTCTATTCAACATTGATAGATTCTGGATTTTGCATCTAACAGATACATCAAAGTATGTTTACTGTTTTCGTTTACATCCATCTGATACTTTTATACTCTGATAGCCACTCTATTCAACATTGCTATCTATGCTTTTATACTCTGATAGCCACTCTATTCAACATTGATAGATTCTGGATTTTGCATCTAACAGATACATCAAAGTATGTTTACTGTTTTCGTTTACATCCATCTGATACTTTGATACTCTGATAGCCACTCTATTCAACATTGCTATCTATGCTATTATACTCTGATAGCCACTCTATTCAACATTGATAGATTCTGGATTTTGCATCTAACAGATACATCAAAGTATGTTTACTGTTTTCGTTTACATCCATCTGATACTTTACTTACATTTGTTAAAGATGTACTTCAAATCTTTCATGCCTGATTCATCTCAAAGATAAGCACTCCTTGTATTTTGACTTACGTTTCTTACACTTTTAACATTGACACGTTTCATGTCTGTTTGTTTCAGACTCTGATATCTATTCATGTGTACATTGCTATCTATGCTGTTACAATCTGATAGCCCCTTTATTCAATTTTGATAGATTATGTATTTTACATCTAACAGATAAATAAAAGTATGTTTTTTGTTTCGTTGTTCATCCATCTGATACTTTGCTTACATTTGTTCAAGAGGTTTATCACATCTTTCATGCCTGATTCATCTCAAAGATAAGCACTCCTTGTATTTTGACTTATGCTTCTTACATTTTTAACATTGACACGTTTCACGTCTGTTTGTTTCAGACTCTGATATATATTCATGTGTACATTGCTATCTATGCTGCTACAATCTGATAGCCACGCTATACAAATTTGATAGATTATGTATTTTACATCTAACAGATAAATTAAAGTATGTTTTCTGTTTCGTTGTAGATCCATCTGATACTTTACTTACATTTGTTAAGACTCTGATATGTATTCATTTATACATTGCTATCTATGCTGTTATACTATGATATCCACTTTATTCAACCTTGCTATCTATGCTTACATCTTATACATTAGGTCTACATACACTGTTCTTTTAAATTTACCATAACTCTGATATCTTAGTTTTCCAACATTGCTATTCTTTTAAATAACTGCAAGTAAAACTGCTTCCTTCAACTGCACAGGGTTTGTGTTTCGTTACAGTCCAAAAAAAGCATAAACAAACGTTAAACACAACAAAATATAAACCAACAGTTCCATGATACTACATCGACATGTTCAACCATAATCAGAATATTTGACATTGATAGATCCTGGAGTATACATCTGATAGACACGATATTTGACATTGCTATATACGTGAACCCTTTCTGATAGACACGATATTTGACATTGCTAGATACGATACTTGATTATAAGCCCGATAGATATGATTCACATCCATCTGACAGCTTAGTTATAGGTACAGTTTCAACTTAAAGATAACGTTAAATGTAGCAAGTAAAGAACAATAAAACAGCACAAAGATAATTTACTCCAAATACTCCAAACCCAATTCACCGGATCAATAGCATAACAAAACCCAACACCACCGAAGACACTTCTTCAATCCACATACACTGTCCGATTCCAGACACGGTAGCGAGTTATCACACCCACGCTGCAAACCTAGACCAGTGCTGTTCCTCCGTCATCCAAGAAATCTCAGCACCGAGACCCTGCATCCCTGAAACTAGTACTCATAAACTAAAGAACAATTAGTACTCAAATCAAACGCTGCTCAACACAACGACTCTAAACACTGATAATATCAAGATCATCTGCACTGAACTGAAATGGGACAAGATTGTATTAGCCACCGAATCGGATTTGAACGGTGAACAGCCAAAAACAATTTCGAAAGGTAACAGACCAATATATTCAAACCAAGAAACAGAAAAAATAGACCTAACATAACATGATTCAAATCAAACATCTCTACGATAATACAAACACATACGGAACCCCTAACACGCAGTGACACAGCTGAAAGCAATAAATCTAGTATAACCATTGCAAACCAAAACGAGCGAAAAACGAGAGAGCACAAATGAATATTATAGTTGGAGTAGGACGAACAGTTGAGACCTAGTAAATCTAAAGCAAAGGGTTTCATTTGTTTTATATTTCGTATCCAAATTTAGCAGAGGGGGGGGGGGGGAAACAAACCCTAGATTTGGGGATCCGAAGAAGAAAGAAAGAGATAGAGTAGTACCTTTCTAATTTCTCTCTCTAGGCGTGCCAACACAGAATCGAGAGAAAGTGACGATGGAGATTTCTCTGCGGTGGTTCGCCGGTAGGTGTCCGTAACTTCGGAACGGAGATGAAAACAGTGGTTAGTTGTCGCCTGTTGTTCGCCGGTGGGTTTCAGAACTATAGAAGGAGGTTGTTTCCTGGGCGCCGGTGGTTCGCCGGTGGATGTCAGGAATATCGGAACAGAGGGTCGATTGATATCGCCGGTTAGGTTGCTTTCAAAAATGTCTTTTGGTTTCGCTTTCGTAAAACGTGTTTCTCTCTCCTCAAATTTAGAAATGTGAAAGTGGAGGGAATTGGAACCTAAAAGTCTGATTAGAAGGTGAAAAAAGGGGGTTTCAACAAAAACAACCCCTTTTATACCCTAGAGGGTATAATTGTCCAAAATGTGGCTTTAGGTAGTTTATGAAACTAGTCCAAAAACGGGTACCATCTTGGTATTTGATAGTTGAGAAGGTATTTAGAGGTACTTTTCTCATAATAGAACTATAAAATAAGCTAAATATATAAAGACAATTTTTTTTTTCTCGTATGTTTTATAATATGGTGAAAATAAAGAATAAAATACTTATTGCTGTTTAATCGAAAAAAAAGTATCATTTAGCAGCCATCATAAATAATATGCAGAAATTATAAACTTCAGTCATTGACAGGAGTAAAAGCAGGATAAACTCTTCCTACGAATAAAAGTAACAAAAAAATCAAAAGAATAAGAATGCAAAGGGAAAATATGAAAATTTACACAGCCTATAATTTGCATTGCTGGAACCATTTTATCCATGTCTGACAAATTAATACCTATAGCAGCCACAGACGGATCACGTAATAGTAAACTTAGAGCAGCTTACATTTTGTGTTCCCATGTATTTTTGTGAAACAATGGTTACAAGTAAATCAGACTTTACTGGCTAATCCATCTTGCAGTCGCTAGTCATATATAGATTACTGATCAAATGTTCACCAACTCGTCAGCCGTAAACACCACCCGTGCTTTATTAGACTCAATGCTACCGCGCAAAATATAAAACTATGTTTGATCGAGGATAGTAGTCATTTTCCATGTAATTCGTATTTGCTACGATCTAAAGAGAGTGTGGTTCTTTAGTTGCACTTCTTTACAAGTGCAAATAGAGCCATCCTTATTCAATGAGGTAGTCAGCTTCAAGTATATCTGCAAAGACAGAGACATTAAGTTATCCATTCACATGGCCACTCAACAACGAAGGATCTACAGTAGAACAACATTAACACTAGTACTCAGGCAATGCCCAAACACCTAAAGCCCCAGTTGGTCAGGACTAAAAGATCTTGATCTTGCTACTTCTCTTCAATTTTGCCTCACAAAACTTAATAACTGAGGCTAAAAGTACAGACATCTCCACGGTCACCGGTATACTCTATCACAGATGCATCAGACCAACCTATTTTCCCATGCTACAAATGAATTACTTAAAGGAAGCCTGATTCAAAGTGCTGCAACTAAAGGAATCACTTAAAACTGTGTTATAAATAATGCTTTCAACTTTTATGAGCAAGTAGTACACAACTTCACAACAGATATTATAATTTTGCCCCACCAACATCACACACAGCGCTCAGATTACTGTCACCTTAAAGTTTAAGTGCAAAGCTGAAAGACAATGGTACAGGCCAATAAGCAAATTAACATAATGCGAGTTCTTATAAAACATACAAGATTTACTAAAACAGCAAAACACATGCACAATAATAGATCTCAAATCAGTTCCAGATACTAAATTACCAACCATGACTTCATATCTGAGATAAAGTACTGACACTTCTATCCACACGCTAATCCTAATTACAAATACGGTTATATGAAACTGAAACTTCACGAAAAAGACGGGGACAAAACTACAAACCAGAGAAATAAACAGGAGAAATAATTTCAGAATTTTTTTACCTGCTATGAGAGGTACAAAGAAATCGTATAATGGTGCCACGCAGGAGAACTTCGTTCCAGAATGGATGCGTCAATATCTCTCTTTAGATTTGTTCCGGAATTTCGATTAGAAAACAACACAGAAATGCTGATGAAGAAACTGCGTTTTCATACATGCTATATTATAATAAAGGGAGAGAGATAGAGACAGCAAAAGAGCTCAATATAACTTACAAGAATCCATGTCACACATTCTGGTCCGAATCCTCATTTGATTGAAGTCATTCGATGGTACAACAAAATTAACTAAGAGACGGCAAAAATGCCCTTCGCTCTTGTTAACAACTAGATTTCTCAGTCTAGTCAGTTTCTTTAAATTCTTTAAAGGAATAGTATGGAAAAAATACTTGCGCCAATAAGCGACTATTTAATCATAATGAAACTAATCGTGGTGTAACTCCTGTGGACATTCCAAAAAATCCAATTGCTTTCGAGGAAGAGGAGGTACTTTTCTTCTAACCAACTCCATAATAAAATTAGCCTTGCCGAATTGGCCCTTTTTTCTAAGGCCTTCGAGCAAAGTATGAAGGGTCTCCACATTTGGGAACCAATTTTCCCTCATGGAATCTTTACACATTGTGTATCCTAAATCAAAATCTCCTCCTTTGCAGAGGTAATGAATCATAGTCTGGTAAATCTTTAAGTTAGGTTTATACCCTTTGCCACGTAAAGCAGAATAAACTGTGATAGCCATTTCAAGATACCCAGCTAAGCAAAACCCTTTGATGACCAAATTATACGTCACCTCATCAGGTAGTATTCCAAGTTTCTGCATCAACAGAAGAAAATGATTAGCGTCCCATGCCCGTCTCCTATTAACCAAAAACTGTATTCTAACGTTAAAAGTTGCGAGATTCGGAGAACACCCTTTAAGCACCATAACATTCCATATCCCATTTCCAATCTCCCATCGGTTATTCTTATAAAACGCAGCAATAAGCGTTGTATACGTGATAACATCCGGTTTTATCCCCAATCTCTCCATCTCTACCATGATAATATATGCTTTATCCAATATACCCATATCACAAAAACCCTTTATAATAATATTAACTGAAAATGTATCTAACTTGATGTCATACTTCTCGGAATTCTCTTGAAGAAACATCTGGATAGCTTCGAAGTCACAGGTTCGGATCAAAACCGTAAGCGCAGCATTAAAAGATTTAACAGTGCGTTTGCACCCATACAAATGCATATTGGAGAACGTATCGATAGCATGGTTAGTCATTCCAGCTTTCCCATACAGCATAATAATCCTAACAATAAACCCTTCACGTCTCCCTTGCGGCAGACTTTTTTGATGCTCCAGCAAATTCTCAATGTAATCAAATCTGCCTGCCCCAGCTAACCTGGAAACAGTGTCTTCAAATGCAAATCTATTCTCAACAACTAGTTTGTTTCGGGCATTAGCCCTGAATAAATTGAACAACTTTTCGGGATCTCTTTCGGTTTTAAGCTTGACAAGAGCAGGTTCTTCTAACCCTTTGGCACTTCGAAAACTACTGGATACGGCAGCAGAATGGCAGAATCTGCGAATGCGCAGCCGAGAGAGCATACTACTAAGGGAAGCAAAAGCTCTATTTCGCTATTCTATAAAAACTAACTCCTCACTAATCATCATCTGACATTGTTCACAACGAAATACACATCAAAAACTGAGTTTGAAATCTCGATTTGTTCCTTTCTATCATATCAAATTCACAGAATCAAGAACAAGAAAGAGGAATAAGAGAATAAATCGCAGGTAGTGACCTAATAGTTGAAGTTTCTTGGTCGCTATTTAGTTACGTCTTTTAGGTTTCCCGGCGGCCGATTGTCTTTGTTTACCTGCTGCCTGCTGTTGTCGCTCTCTCGCACTGTTGATTTTTTTTTTCAATTTATTAAAAATGTTGTTTTCATTAGTAAGTTTACTTGTTTTCCTTGCTTTGCAATTTCATCCTCTAAAGTTTTAGAAGTTGTAAATTAAGCAGCAAAATATATGGATAAAGTTATATTTGGATCATTTTTATACAATTTTGCTAGGTTTGGATTTTTCTTTTATTATTATTTCCAATTTTCGATTCACCAATTATCTATTTTCCGGATCATATTTCATACCATTGTACCTTACGCGACGTATTTTTTTTTTTTAATTTTAAACTATATATTCAGAAATATTAGAGTTCAAAAAATTTATTTAAAAAAATAGGATATCCATATGTTTGTAGTTGTTTATCTAATTTCTAGTTAGTCTTGTTCTTTAGGTTAGGATTTTAAGTTTTAAAGAAGTCATAGTTGTTCTCATAGAATTTAAGTTTTGGAAAATACGCCAAAAACTTCTAGTATATAGAGAAAATTTGGATGATGACATATTTAATACGGTAACATGGAGGTCTCCATGCTGAAATTTATATAACATCAAATCTTTAGTATGATAATAATATCATCCAATTGTTATGGTATATTGATTCAACCATTCTCGTGTTTGATGTTTTATCTATCTCTCTATAAAATCGAGACAATTCTCACTTTTTTTACTTTGAAATCGTGTTATAAAATGATTAATCATCTTATTTTTTCAAATTCTGGTTGTTTGTACTCTAGTTTGTTGGTTATAAGGTTCTATTATTTTATTTTTGGTGAAACAATGTGTTGAAATATATAAAAAATAATTTTTTTTGGGTTTTTGTTACAATGTTTTAGTGAACTAGACTCTTGCACATTTTATATTGTGTTTTATAAGTTCGGTTTTAGTGAATTTGGTTAGAAATTAGGAAATTAAAGTACATGACATCAAAACTAGTCATTCGCTATTTTTGTTTTAAAATATTTCAAAGTTATATATTCACTGCTTTTGAGAAGTTATTCTATATTTTAAGAAGTTATATGCTCACTGCTAAAACAGCTTTGATCAAAGGGGGTTGGTTAAATCTATCAGACTTAAAGAGAGAAAGGAAAGAGGCAAGACATGAGGCAAGGATCGCAATGGGACTCTCTGTTTCTCCTGGTGGAGTGGTTAGCATTGTGGTACCAGAATCTGATAAGAGCACACAAACATCGGTAACGCGAAAACCCTCTTTTATTCCTACATTATCTACTCTATAATTTGAATCTTCAGTTCAAGCATCTTTAGATTCTCCTCCTAAAAGAAAAATTGTTTCTAGTGTTAAGAAACCCTCTTCTTTCATAGCCATGGGATCAGATACAGAAAATATCACCTATCGGAGAGTCACTCGACTCTCTAAGTCCAAAAGCACCCCTTCATCTTCCAAGAAAGTCAGTTCGGAAGCATTAAATCCTACTGCCCAATATTCTGTCAATTCGGACACTATGCCCTCATAATGAGGCCAGACAAACTGAAAAGAGCTATAGATGCTGAATCAACCGAACAACGGTTGACCATAATGGAAGAAAAAATGGAAGACAATGGGGAGGATACCTCACTAGAGACATCAGGACAGACCGAGAACGCTATATACGGTCGACCCAAAATGGAAAAAGCAGGATTACCAAACTCTGAATCACTTCCGGAGTGTTTAGAAGGGAAGGTTGGGCCAAATCTACGCAAGTTCAATGTAACATATTTGTTTGCCCTTCAAAATTTTGCTTATGTGTATACACATACCGCCGAGTTGGCTCGAATAAGAAGAAATTCCTAGAGTCTGTCAAGGTCAGGATTCCAGTTGCTCCAGAGACCTTTTTAAACTGCAAAGCTAACGAATTGGTGGTATGTACCGAAGTGCTAAATTGGGGATTTTGTTTTCCCTTAGACCTTGAAGTAGTTCGGTACATCCATATGATTAAACTTTACCCTAGCCAACTGAGTCTGAATGTCTGGTATACCCTTCTAGCCAACATCATCGATTCGAGTCTATCTAAAATTCAATTTCCCATTGAGCAATTTGTTGTTGTTGTCGGTTTATGTATGAACCACCAGATCCCCTTCTATCACTATAACATGATGAATGACTACAAGGTGGTGAATGACTTGTTAGAGGCCGAGAAACCATGGAGGACCCAATTTTTGTTTATTAGTGGAGCTTGGAAGAATGGAAAAAAGATCAACTATAAAAAAATTGAGTCAACTAACTAGATATTGGAGGATCTCATGTAACACTTCTTTTATTCTTTCAGTTATATTCAAATCTTTATAATCCTGAACTGATTATTGTTTTTATATTGCAGTGCTTTCAAAGATCTTTCCTGAGCACTTAGAGGCTGGAAAAGCTACCCTTGCCAAATTGAATCAATGGGCAACAAAAACATGGGGGCTTGGTTTCAACAACTGTTTCACTTCGGGAAACATGTTGAGATCTCATTTATGGAACTACACCAAAAGCAAAGACCTTACTTGGGAACAGCTGACCACTCTCCCTTCAACAGATGTTATATTGAGGAGGACAAAGGCAAAGGATGATAATCTATACTTACCAGCTCAAAGTAAAGTTCCTTGTCATCTAGACAAAATAAAGAAGAAAAAGAAGAAAACTGGAACTGACCCACCTTCCCAGACCCCGAAGCAGCCAATTCGGAGAATCCTGAAGGGATAAATTCTGTCTTGTTGGAGGTTGTGGCTGCAAAAGTCAGGGAAATTGGGGAATTGGATCAATCCCTTCAGGCCAAGAAAAAAGGTTATAAAAGGCACAAAGAAAGCGATGACAGAAGAGCAAAGAAGAAAAACAAGAGCAACCTAGGGTCATAGGTAATTATCCGACCTCTGGTTGACAATCCTACACTGCCACATGATGTTCCTCCATAAGTAGAGGCACCCGCTGACCCTTCTTTACCAAGGCTTCCTACGGTTAACCAGCCACCTAACAAAGGAGATGTTAATCTAGACGAGTTTCGCAACATGTACTTCGGTGACTTGGACAAGGATGATTTTGAATCCTACCATCAGTCCACTATTCCCAATATCATTATTTATAATGGCGAATATTTCGAGGTGTCAAACGAACAAGACACTTTAATTCGGCTTTATCAGGCCAATAGTGGAATTGGAGAGGCAGGTTAGGGAGCAAGCTACGAACATTAGTACTCTTACCACATCAAACCAGAATTTGACTACCGATCTCACCACAGCTTTGAACATAATTGAGGCTTTAAACAAATAGAAAGAGGATTTGGCTACCGAACTGCATCAGTCCAAGAGTTCTCAAGAGAAGATCCAAACCAAATACTTTACCTTGGAAACCGATTTTTCCAATAAAATCAAAGCTTTGAAAAAGAAATACACCACCAGCACCAACACAATTGTTGTTTTAACCGAAGAGAAAGGAAAGCTAGAAAAATATCTATTTAGGAAATAGGAAGAGAACAAATCCCTAAAGGACAATAAGGCTCAAGAGATAGCTGCACCCTTAGAGAAGTATGTTGTTGGGCTGGTGGATTCTCTGGAAAAAGACACGAGGGGGTCAAATCGGACATGGTTTTGCTATTCCATTATTTCATGAAACTTTTCCAAAGAGAACCCTTGGTCCTTTGTGAAAATATATACCATATGAGGAGATATCTTTCCATACCATGGTGGATGGTGATAAGCATGGTTATTCAAGTGGAGATTATTCTGATGAATGAACTGGTGAAAGCTCAAATGCTGAACTTAAGAGTCCTAAGAAAGATAAAGGTGATGAAAAAACCGAAGGGAACAAACCCTAAGGGTATAATGTTATTTTGTCTTTAGAACTAAATTCCTTGGATGGCCAAGGAATTTTGTTATGTTTTTCAATCCTTGTTTTGTGAACCAAAGTCCTTGGATGGCCAAGGAATTTTCTAGACTATGGATCAGACTCATTCTGATCTAGTTATAATGTCAAATCTTTCTTTTGTACGAACTCCTTTTTCTTCTTATGGTTAATGTTTGAGTGGTCTTTAGTATTTCTGATTTGTTTAATAAGTGTCTAATCATTTTAACAACATTCCATTTTGAAGGATGAAGATGTTGAATAGCCTCGATTACGAGTGTTCAATAAACCTGATTAAGTGTTTAATTAATCTAATCACCTCAAAGACACTTCATTTGAGAGCCGGGGTATTTAATGGGTATTCAACTAATCTCATCTCCTCGTATTACCACAACAAGATTGAATAAGGCATAAGACATTATTAATTTAAAAACTAGACGTTCAATGTTCCACGAATGATTCAAAACTCTGTTCTCTTTGTCTTGAAGTCTATATGTCCTGGCTTGACTCTTTCGCATACTATATAAAGGCCTTCCCAGTTTGGAGCCAGCTTTCCAAACTATTTTTCCTTAGTATGCAAAAAGACCTTTCTTAAAACTTTATCTCCCAACTGGAAATCTCTTCTTTTAACCTTGGATGTGAATCCGCTTCTCATTAAAACCTGATAGTTGTTGTTCTTATATATGCCTTGATCCTTTTTTTAATTCAATTAAATCCAAATGATTCATAATTTCCATATCATTTTCCTGTTCAGAATAGTTTTGGACTCTGAAGGATAGTAGAGTAGTTTCTATGGATGTGATTACATACATCCTATAAACGAGGGCAAAAGGGGATTATTGTGTAGCAGTCCGGGGAGTAGTTCGGTACATTTACAATACATCTTGTAAATAACTTGGCCATTTTCCTCTAGAAGTGCAAAAAATTTCCATGTCTTTATTATCAAATTGTGGCCCATTATCTGTAATGATTCTCCAGGGGATTCCAAATCTGCAACATATGTTGGATATAATAAATTTTATAACCGCCTTAGAAGTTGTTTCAACTAAAGGTGCTGCATCTATCCACTTAGAGAAATAGTCAATTACCACTATTATCGTTTGATATCCTCCGAATGCCATGGGAAGAGGTCTAACCAAATCCAAACCCCATTTATCAAAAGGTATGGGTTCGGATATCGACTTCATAGGAACCGCTGGTACATGGATTTCATTCCCATATCTCTGACAAGGATCACACCTTTTAACTATATCTTTGGCATCTGCCATTATTGTTGGCCAGTGGTACAATGCTAACAAGACTTTTCTAGTTAAGGCCTTATAGCCACAATGTGCAGAGCCTTCTCCATCGTGTAGTTCGGAAAGAACATTTTGGGATTCTTCAAATCTTAAGCAACGCATGAGGGGTCTGCTGAAAGACTTCTTATAAAGAACTTCCCTTAATACTAGGAACCCACGAGCCTTATACTTAATCTTCTTAGCCAGAGTTTTATCCAGATGTAAAACTCCATCGGAAATAAACTGAAAAATATCATACATCCAGTCTTTGGGTTATAACAAATATGCTCATATTTTCTTCATCCCCTTTACCCTTTTCATGGTTTGAATCTATTGAGGGGCATTCTTGCATCAGAATTTATAAGTAGGCTTCAGATTAGGCTATGATCGCTAGGGAGTCAGCCACAGTATTCTCCATTCTAGAGACATGCTCATATTGGATACCTTTAAAGCTTGCAACAACTTCCCTTAGTATCAGCAAATATTTTACTAATTGTTCCTTCTTTGCTTCAGGCTGTCCCTGAGCATAATGAATTAGTAGTTGGGAGTCACTCATCAATCAGACTCTCTTTGCCCCACATGTAAAGGCTAATCTTAGTTATGGTTGCTTTATATTCTGACTCATTATTGGAGGCCCTGAAACCAAAATATATAGCTTGATACATAATATCACCATAAGGAGAAGTTAAACTTCCGGCCCCATATCCCATAGTACTAGACCAGTCGTCTGTTTGGACTATCCATTATTTTTTAGATTTGCTTGCTTGCCTTTGCTTAGAGGGCCTTTCAGTATGAAACTCTACTAAGAAATCAGCCATAGCTTGAGCCTAGACTGCAGTTCGGGGCGCAAAATCAATATCATAATCACCCAGTTCGACTGACCATTTGGTCATTCTGCTTGATATATCAGCCTTTTGAAGAACGTTCTTCAAAGGAAAATATGTTCGGACAACAATCGAATGTGCTTAAAAGTACGGTGTCATTTTTATACCTGCTATTACCAATGCCAAGGCTAACTTTCCTAACTTCAAATATCTCTTTTCTACTTCCAATAGGCTTTTGCTTATATAATATACCAGACGGGGGTAACTATCCACTTCTCTTACTAACACAGTACTTACTGCATACTCCGACACAACTAAGTATATATAAAGTGTCCCCCTGAATATGTTTGAACAACGTCTTACACGAAGATAAATGATTATTAATTTCAAGGAGAGCATGTTCACATTGTGGAGACCAATTAAAGTCTTTGGCATTTCTTAATACTTGGAAAAATTAAGCACTTGTTAGATGATCTTAAAATGAACCTATTAATTGCAGCCAAACGTCCGGTTAGTCTTTAAAGCTCTTTAGTGCTTCGAGGAGGATCCCTAGCCAACAAAGCATTTAATTGATCCGGATCAAGCTGAATCCATTTTTCACTTATGACATAAACCAAGAAATTTCCAGAGTGGAGCCCAAAAACACATTTCTCCAGGTTCAACTTTAAATTGATGGCTTCTAAGTTAGAAAAAGTTTATTTACGATCAGATATGTGTGCATCTTCCTCGAAGGCTCTTCACCAGCATATTATCTATATATACTTCCATACTCCTGCCAATTTGACGAACAAAGGCTTTATTTACTAACCTTTGATAAGTGGCCCCAGCATTTTTCAATCCAAATGGCATCAATTTGTATGGAGTCCTCTCTCTGTAATAAAATTTCTATTATCTTGATCATTCGAATCTACTTGTATCTGATTATACCCTGAAAATGCATCCATAAAGGACAATAGTCTGTTCCCAGAGGTAGAGTCCACTGACTGATCTATCCCGGGAATGAGATTAGGATCTTTGGGACATGCCTTATTAAGATCAGCGAAGTCAATACACATGCGCCACTTGTCATTCTTTTTCTTGACCAAAACAGGGTTGGTAGTCCACAATAGGTACTGAGATTCTTTAATGTGGCCCATTTTGGTCAGCCGATCAACTTCTTGCACGATCACTTTTGCTTTTTTTTTGGAAAACAACCTTCTTCTTTGTACAACTGGCCCAACATTAGTTCGAACTGAAAACGTATGAAAAATTACCTCAGCAAGCACTCCGGTTACATCATCATTACACCATGCAAACACATGTAAATTTTCCGATAAGAAAGACAATAGCCTTTGTTTCAAGCTTGGTGGAAACTTAGTACCAATCTTAACACTTTTTCCCTTGTTCAAGCAATGAACTTCAATTTAACACTAGGATCCTCTCTTGGATCATTAATTTCATTCTCATCGGTAGAAGGCTCTAATAGCTGATATTTTTTTGTTAACTTTGACTGCCTCCAAAGACTTTGAGGCAAAATTTGTTACATAGCATTCTCTAGCTACACTCTGACTGATTTAGACAACACTCACTTGTGCGCCCACAACATACTTTAAACATTGATGGACAATAGAGGCTACAACATGCATCATGGAGAGCCAAGATCTCCCAAATATAGCATTGTAGGATGTTGGGCAGTCAAACACAGCAAACAATATCTTTATCATTTTCTTGAAAAGCCCTTTACCCAGAAATACTTCCTCCTCGAATTCTCTAATTACATCTCTCGAACTCCCAGTGAATCTCACAATAGTTCTGTCAGAATGTTGAATAACCGAGAGGTTTTTCATCTGTTTATAGGTATTCAAAAATAATATGTTTGCCAAACTTCCTGTGTCAATTAGGATTCAACGTACATTATTTCCTCATATTGATGCCCCTATCATCATGACGTCTTATGAGGTCCTGCAATATCTCTTAGGTCATCCTCACAAAAAACTATGAATAAAACTAGAGTTTGTTATAGATGTGTGGACATTCTCCCATCCAATTGAGTAGTCAAGCTGTTGACATGCCTTTTCCTGGAACAATTTGAATGTGAGGTCGTAGTATCTCTCCCAGATATGGTTAAAGACTCAAAATATTTAACCAGACCGGAGACAGTAGCAGTCTTGTCTACTATCACTCCTACATTATTCTGACCCGGGTCCGGATAGAGGTACTCAGAATCCATATCAAACCTTTCAATAGTCACCATGGTATCCTCCTGCCTGGACGTTCCAAGAGCTACCGAAAGAGTCGTTCGGGGAGTATTGGTGTTAGATGGTGTGTTATCTGACCTGATGCCCCCTTGTTTTTTAACTTAAGCCCTCACTTTACCCCTTTCAATGAGATTCTGCACCTCTTTCTTGAATACTATGCAATTATGGGTATCATGCCCCACGTTGTTATGATATTTGTAAAAACGGGTACTTCAAGTTTCCCTAAGAGATTGTAATGCGGCTGACCTTCTAAACTGTACATCATTTTTAGTTTTATCATACATTGTAGCTACATTTTCTCCTAATTTGGTAAACCATTCAGGTTGAACCCAAGGTCCCCTTTTACTTCTAACCTGGTGGTTTTGATTGGATTGATTATGCTTGGGTCGATGAGACCCTGCCCAATTTCCTTTGATCTGTAGTCGGACTGGGTAGTTATTTGAGGTGTTGATGTTGTAGTTGTGGATTTGACCTGGCGAGGCACTCTAGACTTCTTAGTCTCCTCAACATTAATCTGTTTCCTAACCTGATTCAACAGTCCTCCAAAGGTCATAGTTTTCTTCCGGGTTACAGATCAGCCAAGTTACCCGGACTCAAGCCCTGCCTTAAAGAGGCAATCCCAACTTGTTCAAAGCAGTCAGCCAACTCATTTTTTGTATTTACAAACCTACTGATGTATTCTTTCAATGACTCATTCGGCTCTTAGGAACAATGGATAATTGTGTTACCATTACCCTTAAGCTCCTTGCTTCCAACAAATTTCCTCCAGAACGAAACCCAAAATATATAAAAAAAGTATAGATTCCTGAAGGAGACTATTATACCATTTGAGGACACTTTCCTTAAAGGCTTGAGAGAAATCTCTACATACCAGCTTGTCATCAACATCAAAGTTCATCATGAAGTTTTTAAATTATTTAAGATGATTGTCCGGATCCTTGCTTCCATCGTACTTCTCCATCGTGGAACTATCAAATCTTTTGAGAAGATGTCTAGAAAGTATTTTTGAAGACAAAGGTGATTGCCTCCAATTTTGGCTACGACTAAACACAATATCCTTATTCGGAGTAGCAAAAATACTGGGCTCAGATTGCAAAACAAATGGATCAATCAGCAAACGGTCAATATGATATTCAGCTGATCCCTTCATTTTTCCGTGATGCTTTTTGAGCCTGTCATGCCTATCCTTTTTTCTTGAATGCTTCTTCGTCAGCCTTATTTTATTCTTTAATCGAACTTCATTACTACTGGATGAGACTGACTCCTCAAGTTCCGATTTATTAGATAAACGTTTAGAGGACTCTGATGTGGAACTCTCAATCTGTTTGGACCGATGCGTTTTCTTGGAGTTGAGGTGAGTCTTTATGGACTGCTTATTTTTACCAGAATTATCAGCAGGGTGGAGCGCTAACGCACTAGAATTTTCTTTAATTCATTTGCCCGCTTCTTTCTGGGCCATTAAAGCCTCAATTTCAGCCCTTAGTTGATCACACTCTTCTTGCATAGACTATTTTTATTTCCATTTTAATTGACATGAGACACAGTGGTGTGCTTATTATTTTCTTTCACTTTTTCCACCTCCGAAGATAGAGTATTTTGTACATTCGGATCCATCCGAACTGGTTTTATTTTACTGGTTTTGAATCTGTAATTCAGACACCATCGTCTCCCACTATGATCGCCAAACTGGTGAGGATAATTTGTGGTTGGAGGGTACTTTATGGAGTTAGTAAGTTGAATCTTATTTTTTGGGTAGTGAGTAGTGGGATAAAATAGGTGTATCTTGTATTTAATGTTTATGGAAAAAGTTCAACCTCTTAAATGAAGTTGGTTGAGGTATTTATACTAATTTTGTAACTCATGGGCTTTACGGGTCGAACCCTAGATTCGGGTCAATCTTTAAATCCCAGACTTTTAAACAATGTTAGTACACAACTGAGTCATGTATTGACTGTTGGATTGCTTTTGACCTGCTTGGTCTAATATATACCTGAATTACCCCTCTGATTTACACAGTAATGTCCTTCTAAAAATATTTGAACCTATCAATGTCGAATGTATGCTAATTCGTGTTTCATATTTCTAAATTATTAATAAGTCATGATTAACATTTACTATACATTCATGATTCACGAATGTAATGATTTTTTATTCGGGATTCATATTTAGTAATCGTTCTCGAATTCATATACATACTTTACAAATGATTCGTGATTCATGTTTGTAGTCCTCTTCGTTTGTATGTCCTATGTATAATATGCACTTGTATTATTTGTAGGAAACGATGGTAGCTTGTTTTTTAAGATCATGGTTGTATGGAATTTTTAAGAAGATTAATGACATAAACAATATGTTCACATCGAAAAACAAGAATAACAGATTCACATTTTCTCTTAAAACGATATATAATATAATAAGAAATGTTAAAGAGAAAATTGATACGAGGAAACAATAAGATTTAGTAGTAAAAAGACCCATAAGAACGAAGAATGAGCTTTCAATTTGAGGTCCAAATTCGTACAACTTACAACCACAGATATAAAAGCTATATTTGGTTTGAAGCATGGGAAATAAGAAATATCATTAAATATTCTTGAATTTACAACCTAGATATGAAGAAGATCAATAATCAAGAATAATAAATACATACTTTACCAATCTAGCTAAGCTTGGACCACTTAAAATTATAATTTTGAAAAACAAGCCATGTAATTCTTTCCCAATTCATATTTGCGATTGTTAATCTTTCAGGATTTTCTCTTCTTCATTTCTTCTTTCGCGGTTTGTATTTGTCTTTCTACTTCATTCTTAATTAGTATTTATCAGTTCTTTTATTCCGAGTTTTTATTTATGTTTTCTTCTTCATCTATGGTTACTTTTTCAGTATCTTAGGATGTAATAACCATATATATTAGATTTGAAGGAAAGCAAAAAGTAAAATATGTGGTTATACTCCTAATCTGCTAGCTTTCTCAATATTGTTCTTCCCAGTATAAGGGAATGTGTTGGCTTCAATTATGGTTTCATAAGTTTAAGACATGAAAAAAAACCACTACAATTGGGTAACAACAATAAGGGAGAAACTTATCAATTTAATTTACAGTTGTTTTGATACCAAGCCTCATAAAGTTTTAGATGTGTTGTAATACTGTTAGTTGATATCTTACTATACTTCTTCAATTGATCAATGATAATTATATATAATCTATCTTATACGTTTACTACATCTAGTAGTTTATTATGGAACATTCAACACTTTGGGAAGAAATAAGGAAATAAGGTTTGATCTCAAGATGTTTAAGACGGCTAGGAATTCAAGAGGTTATTTTTATTGAAGGGTTTGGAAATATCAAAGATGGTCGAGTATTTGTTTCTTAACGAAATTGTTACATATTTTTCTATTCGTGTTTATACATATTTCATTATTCACATTTCCTACATGTTTTGGGTATTTGCGTTTCCTACATGCTTTCATGATTCACGTTTCCAACATATTTTGTGATTCCCAATTTTACTAAAAATTATAAATTTTATAGGTTATGGATGGTTGATTGGATCTAACAGATTCTGAAAGAAAGGCATTCAATGGTGAAGGATCATAGGAATAGAAGAATGTTACGAGGAATAAGATGTTACTGCTTTGGAAAATCATAAAAGAATGTTACGAGGAAGAAGATAATAACGATGGTTCTTCCGATGAGTTAATAAATAAGTACTTTATTCATCAATGAAGGAATAAAATCCACTGCATATCTAAAACATACTAAGACGAGATTTTTTTTATAACAAACAGGTGTTTTTGTTTCATAAAGAAATACAAAAAATGAACTCCTTCAGATATATTTAGGCATATAAACAAACCAATAAATGGATTAAAAAATAAAAAGAAGCATGTTGTTATGAGAACCAAATATATTATTTAAAAAGAGTTAACATACGCCTAAAAGAACTATTGGAAGAAGAAAAGGTAAGCGCGAATTCGTACGTAGAAAGTAATCTTTGTTTACAACTTGCATTTTATTTTCTTTCATATATATTTATATGTATTGATTCGCGATTGGCTTCTTGTTTTATATTTTCATTCTTGATTCATGTTGGGTTTTATGTCTTCATTCGTGATTCGCATTTAGTTTTTACTTATATTCGTGATTCGCGTTTGTATATTGTCTTGATTATTGTTTTTTTGTTATTTTATAATAATATGTAGTTGTAGACACTTTCACAACCAATAGAATAATTGGAAATTCTTAAGACACTAGAAATAAAAACATTGCGAAGGATGAGGTGGAAAAATTGTGAACCTCAAATACTTACATACAACAGTTAGTTGTTGAGAAAGAAAAAACTTATATAATCAATAAAAGAAGATTGGAAACAAAATAGGCTAAAAGAATAATAATCTTTCTTATATTACAAACAACTTTCAACCAAATTAGTTCAATAAACACAAATAAATGGATAAAAATCACCTCGTATACAAAATGAAAAAACGAATATTGAGAAGAACGTTCACCTACTAAAGTACAAGAATAACCTCTACAAGTTGAGGTATGAAGTGTTACTACAAACAAAATGATTTTAATATTATTGGAGGTAAACGATGTTGAATCGTAAATTTGTATATCCATTCAATCACGTTTTGCATTTATTTTTAGTAATTGTCTATATTTTTTATTCAGATTTTTATTTTAGCTTTTGGCTTTAATCGCGATTGCTTTTAGTAATTATATTTATTCTCAATTGGAATTCATTTACTTTCCCTGTCTTTGTTCGCGGTTCACATTGTAAAAAATAAACATGGTTCTTAATTTACACTATATTGAACAATTAAGAAATTAAAAAAAAACTCTAACAAAAGAACTTAAAAAATAAAATATTTCAAATTTCATTTTGTTTATAAAACCTCTTAGCATGATCATCTATTATGACCGACTTTTGAAAAATGACTCCACTTTATCTTTCATATTATTATTTATCCTCTAGGTGGAATGCACTTCAGCTTAGGTCTTTCACATCTTGTTTTCGAGTTTGAAATGAGAATTAACGGAGAATCTTTAGAGGTAGATGGTTCACCAAGGTAGTAATAAAAACTATATAAATAAGTTTCCTATAAGATATAGTGTAATAAAATGACTTGACACATTTCACCGGACTTTAAAATCGTTAATATGCCAACCAAAGCATGAGAGTATGAATAATAATTAATTTTTCACATACCATACAAAAATTTGAAACCCACAATATCAATCACCATAATAGGTTCTGAACAATCTTCGTGCAGACCCGTGAAACTGAACGAACTAAGCATGGATGACATGTTTCAACATTGGGCTTAAGATTATTTTCAAAGTCAATGCATAAATCATTAATCAAACCTAGACAATCCACATAACATCCTGATATTTGAATCATAAATAAAATCCAAATCTTTTCAATTAATATCAATATAGCAAGAGCATAAAAATATTTGATTTAATGATTAAAAGATGTCATGGAACCATACCATTTACCTTTGAAAAAACACATGCATATTTGTGTGGATGCAATTTTTTATAACAACTAAATAATCTTGAACCTCCTCATAAATAAATTTTAACATATATTTAGTGTACATGTACTTATCAGGGGTATAAGCACATTATTTAAACTCTTAAATCATCCTCGACCTAAATTTTACCGATGTGCTCAATGTGTACTTCTAATTCTCAATAAGATAAAATATAAAATATATATTATATAAATAAGAAAACAAAGTAGAAACAACATTAACTATACCTAAGTGAATATCTATAAACATGATTTGATGATCCAACTAATGAAGCTTTAATATCTCAAGAAATCACAACCAAATATGCCCATATTTTGACCCAACAATAGCAAATTCCACAGTGAAACAGCTTAATAATTATGAAACAATAACAATGAATAATATAGAAATTAACATTTGTTAGACTAATATAATTTAAAATTCTTCTTTAAAATTACTCATCGTTCGTGATTCGTTTTACTATTACTCATCGTACTTAATTCGCATGTACTAGTTGATTTACGATTCTTGTTTTCAAGTTAATAATCTTTCATAAATCACATTTGAATCTACTCATACTTTGTAATTTACGTTTAGAAATACGATGTTCATTCGCAATTCGGGTTTATATTAACCCACCATACACAATTTATATCTAAACTAAATTGTAATTCGTGATTCACATTTAAATATTATAAAAATGGATTAAAACTTATTGTTGTTACCATCCTTAGATATGATAGATATAACTATTCATTTATGTTTTCTCATAACAAAATTTTCATCAATAAACAAAATCGGATGGTAAGAATGAAAACCTTGAAGATAAAACCCAAATGTTATGAAACACCATTCGAAAAAGTTAGTTTCAGGAGTATATTCAAGTGAGAAGTCACATGTTATATCAAGACTCTTTAGTGATTCCACAAACGGATCTCCTAGCTTTCTCTAAAGCAATCCATGATAGCTAGTACGAGATATTTAAATCAAATTCATTCTTAATGAATGATTGTATGTTTGTTTATTGTCGCATCATTTATGGATCTGCTACAACCTTGTATATATGTAGCATTCAAATCCAATGTTAAATACTTTTTACTTTCTTTGCAAAAACCAGTCCTACAAATATGATGTCCAATGTTCCTAACAACCATAAATCTAGTGGATGTATCAAGTGATGTATAAAGTCTTCATGCACAAACCCTTGAATTATTTCTCATTATAAGTGGTTATTATTGAACTAGTAGTATGCAAATATTTATATAAAAATTCATTTACAACACCGTAATGACATAAAGTTATTCTTAAAGATGCATCATACTCCTAAAAAACTTGCCGAATATATATAATTTGATCAACCCAAGAAACGATAGAAATTTGTTTCTTGTTATAAAATAACTTAGTTAGTAACTACTTTCGCCACTAACAAAATACTCATTTAGAGCTTTAAATAAACTTAAAGTAGTTTCCCTAAATGTATCTTGATCAAAATCTAATTATTTGATGATTCCAAACGTATTCATAAGCACTTAAGAGAGTCCCTTTAACAAAAAATATAAATTTTGGATGATTTTAAACATAACCATAAATAATTAAGGGTGTCCTCAAACACCTCAACAAAATATGTAAGCCTTGGATGATTTTAAACGTAATCCTAAGCATTCAAGGAATTCTTGAATCCTTAAAAAATAAACTAAGTGTTGGAGGATTATCAATCTAGTTTTAAACACTAAGGAGTCCACATACTCCCATGAATAACAAAAGTGTACACATAATTCCAAATATAATAATACACACTAATGAGCCCAAGTTTTATTGGAAGTGTTTATATTTTTGGCAAGTTTTTCAAGAGAAATATTAATAATATGAAATGAATTATTGACAACCTTGACTTCGATTTGAAAGGGAGCACCATTCACTCTCCTCGTTCCCAAATATCCAAGATTTTTATCTATGCTAAAAGGAAAAAATCCAAATAATATATTATGGTACGTACTCAACCAGAACATAGTTATATAAACAATCCAGATCCATATCTGGAAACTCTATATCATTTCAAGAATATGTTTACTTCACAAGCCTCTATCGATATTTCAACGAAGTTTCCCTGGTAACTCCCATCTTCTGCAATAATTTATCATTCTTCAGGATTTTAGTTTCCATCGACTTTTTTTCTTCCTTAAGAACGAAAATAACCCTTCCAAGTTCTTCCGAAATTGTTGTCACACCCATAAAAGATATCCAAAGTTCACTTTAACTTACTTCCATATTTTGGGATGATACCAAACTCTTACGCATGTCATCAAGAGTTTCCTTAATAGATTCAAACTCAAAATGCAAGTATTTACATGCTTAGGATTTAATTTGGATTTTAAAAATCGAATTATTTTCGTTTTAGCAGAAACATCTTTAACATTTTGGCCTTTTTAAAAAGGCGCACCTAAAAGTGCAAACAAATACAGAATATCCAAAATAGCAGGAGTATGGATATGAAAATATTAGTATACCAAGAAAAAAATACTGAAAAATTATACAAATCAATAGAGTTAACAAAGAATATAAAATAAAAAACCAGAATAAAAACTATAAATAAAAAATTTACAACAATCCTCATATTTATTTATCTTGTGGCCAACTTTAAAGAGGGAAGATGAGTTGTTAATCCTCTATCTCGAGCCGAAGCAAAAACAAATTGACCAAATATCATTGCCATTTGTTATACGTAATACAACTTAGTAAAACATCAAAGGAAGACTCATAAAATTGACCGTCAACGGGTTTTTTAACATCAGTTACTTTTATTGGAATATTTGAATTTGTAACTGATGAACTCATAATATTCTTAAGCTAGTTCGGAAGTGGAAATATTCGTAGGAGTGTGCCTGTCTAAGAAATATTCGTATAGGGTAAGTGTAATTATAAGATTATTTTTTTGTTGAGAGAGAAAAAGACAAAAGGAATAAATATAGCAATAATTGACTAATCATTGACCCTTTTCCCAAAAAGGGAATTTCCTTTATATAGTACATGAGGTGGATAGTAAAATTACATAATTACCACCGCTAAAGTGGATTTCTCACCCCCACTCCTCTACTATTTACAGACAAGTTCTTGGGACATATCACCCAACCCCTTTATTTCTTATGTTTGCTTTACTTTGGTCCTTAGTCACTAAATACACAAATTTAGTCCTTATATTTTACATAATTAACCTTGTTATTACTTATATTTTTCTTTCCTTATCATTAGCCCCCTAATCCTCATGAAAATATTCGAGTGAAGACTGCAGTTATTTTTTATTTTTAAACCTTTCCGGGTTTCGTGACACTCGAACTTTTTGGTTGACCAGTCCCCGGATAGGATGGCTCTGTTGTTTATGCCTCATGAATAAATTATTTTGGTGCTACCCTTTGGTTCATGTGATTCCAGACTTGTTTGGACTCATTACCTCACCTTTGGTCACGACGACCTCACCCAAATCATCATTTGTTTTGAGTTCGCGTCTCTCTGCCTAGCCGTTATAGTCTCAGAGATATTTTAGATGATGAAGTCACCTCTGGCAATGTGTCGCATCTCCACCAGGGCCTGCCAGCGCGCTGTTTGAAGCGGTTTGTGAAAGGGGAAACGTGTCAGAATGTTTTTTAACATTTCGCCTTCTACCCCCTAGTATTCATAACTTTCACTATAAATACTCACTTCCCCCTCTGTTTATAAGTTTATACTCTTTAAATTATGTTCAAACTTGAGCCAAGAATATCTATTCTAGAGAGAGAAAATTTTAATCCTAAATTTCTTCATTGCTCTTTCATGCGTGAAGAATTTGTAAATCTTAAACGATATAATCTATGGATGTGGTTCAATATCTCAAACCAAGCTGCTGCTCGTCAAAATTCAGGTAGAAAATGGCACCCCACACATGCAATTATTTGGGAATCAACCTTTCGTGACAACTGGTCCCCCATCCGAAAATATTCCTCCCCTACTACTCAACCCCCTCGTCAAGCTTGTTTTAAGGATAACAAGGTTGATCCTTTGTTATCCGAATCATTTTCCAAGTCCTCTCATTTCTTAACCATGGGTGATGAAAATGGAAAACCTACTAAATTAATTCCAGGGACACGCGTTAAAAGGAAAAGGTCCTCTGATCCATCTGCAAAGTCTATTCGGGTAAAAATTTCATCTTCTGTTGCGACCCCTCAAGTAACTCCACAGGGGTCCCCACAAACAACTCCAGAAGTGAGTCACAGGAAATCTTCGAGAAGGACAAGTTTTGAAGTCTGTTCCTGAAATTCAAGATAAGGCTCTAATTGATGAGTCGGACAATGCTCAGGAACAACCTAATATGGTTGTCGTTGAGGCACACCCTTACAAGTCATACCCGTTGTGATTCCTCCCCTCGGACCATTGGCGTCAAGTTAGGGTGTATCTTCTCCTCCCTCAGAAATTACAACTGATCCGCCCCCTCGCAGTGGAAAGGCTCACTTGGTAAAGAAAGACAAAAAAAACACCACAGATCTACCTTCGAACATAAAAGATATTTTAGGTGATAACCTTCGCAATATCGAGTCCAAACATCTTCTTGCCCTTTATAAAGTGAAGTACAAATATTTCCATCCGACCGAGGAGGTAAAGCTTAGAGACCGGTGGGTGATACCCAGAAACACTACCTTTTGGTTTCCCACCGTCGGAGAGACTCCACTGTTTATTCGCAACCATGAACTGATCCTTTACACCGAACTCATGAACTAGGGCCTTCGTCTACCTCTTGATCTTGCTCTAGTAGAATACTTCAACCTCATCGGACTCTGCCCTTCCTAGGTTGGCACTAACATATCGTACACACTCATGGCCTACATCATAGCCTCCAGACTTTCTGAGACAACCTTTTCCATGAAGCAGCTTATCTCCATTTCAAATGTGGCTAAGAACTCTCATTATCCTGTTACTCTCTTAGTTTTGCAAGGTATTTATAGGTGATCAAAGACTTCTTAGAAGCTGATAAAAAGTTCAAGGAACAATTCGTCTTTATCTTCGGGTTATGGGAGACTGGCTTTGAAAACTTTGACGACCTTCCCCATCGGTTAACTTTGAAGTGGTTTGGGCATGGTATGCATCCTCATATAGTCTTCTATTTTATGATTAAAGTTGGATAGTCTTAAGATGTTTCTTTCAAACAGCTATGAAGGGAATTTCTAAACCCTTTTAAAGTTACGCAAAAGCTTCCAAGAAAATCTTTGAGAAGCTAAGCATCTGGGTAGGTGAGCATGGATCATAAATTTCACCAGAGTTTCCTGCAAATGAACTTTGTGAAAAACAATCTTTGGAGGTATAACCTTGGAGAGAAGAGATCTATCTCCTACTTCATGGTGCCTCCCTTGAGTGACGCTATCCTCAAAGGTATAGAAGGTTTGGACAACGTATTTTATCTTCCCACTCGAGCTCGGGCTTCGAGTCACCAAGATGCAGAAAAACCCGAGGAAGGTGGTGAGCGAACTGAGGATGACGCAGAGTCGGAAAGTGATGCTCTTAAGGAACAGAGAGTTGGATTCCAAGGAGATAATCAGAATGATACCCAAGAAGAGAGGCCAACAGAGGTTCAACAAGAAAACCAAGTGGATCCCGGGGTAAGTCCTCTGACTAATGCCCAGGATGAACAACTGTGGGATGCTGATAATGAGACTTCTGTTGAAGTGAGACTAGCTGGGAGGCCAGGTCGGTAAGGCCAAGAAGGCTTACTGTTGAAGAGAAACAAAAGAAAGTGGTTGACAGTGAAGTAGAAGCGACAATAAAACTTGTCCGAGATTACCACCAATAAAGAAAGTTTCCATAGTCGATTTAGACTCCCGGGAGGAATTTGTCCTTCAAAAAAAAGCAGCCCGCGGGTCAAGAGGAAAACTTTGAGGAAGGTGAATATCTTTCCATTGCTTCAACTAACTTTGATGTTTACGAAAATGATTTTCTTGCCAATGAGCTAAACAAGCTGCTCTCCTCAAACAAAAATCCAACCGCAAGGATCGTTACAAGAATGAATTCCCTTAAAAAAAGGTTGAAGTAAAGAGGCTGACCTCCGAAGCGAATCAAAAGGTGAAAGACCTGTCAGATGAACTTACGAAGAAATTAGAGGTATTGTCTCAACTGAAAAAATGTTAAGGATGAACTTTCCAAGGAAAATAAGACATCTGGTGCTCGTTTAACCAGAAGTACCTCCTTAGAGATTGAACTTTCCAAAGATAAAAGAGAGTTTGAAGACGAATGGGAACGCTTCATTACCAAAGATACCGAACGAAACACTCTGGTCGATGGCCTTACCGAGTCTTGCGCGAAGAATAAAACATACTTTGAACGTGTTGTTATAGATATTAAGAAGCTGTCGAAGGAGAACGAATCTGTGAAGAAGGACTTTGAAACTGAGCAGAAGAAACGTCTAGATGCATACGCAGCCAGTATTGTATCTCACATCGAGGAAAGAGACGCTAATATGAGGTCCACTATGGTATTAGAGATGCATGAGAAGTTTCCGAACCTGAAGCTAGGCAGCCTTTGGCTACACGTCATTGAAAGGCATCACTCTGCAGGTATTTCTATAGAGGATTTGGAGACTAGCAATGACTCAGAAAGTTTATCCTCAGAATTTGATTCCCCGGAAGACAGTAAGGAAAATTCTGCATCCTACTAGCATAGTTTGAATGTTGTTACCCTTGTTATGTTAATTATTTATAACCGCAACCTATTGGAACTTTATTTGGTAAGATTATCCTCCTGTTGTGAGGATTTTTGATGTTTTTATTTTGCTTTTCAAGTTTATATCTTACTGAAAAAATTCCCTACATTAAAATGTTTAACCTAAAACATTTTTTATCGGACAGATGATTTCTACAGAGGATTTGGCTACACGTCATTGAAAGGCATCACTCTGCAGGTATTTCTATAGAGGATTTGGAGACTAGCAATGACTCAGAAAGTTTATCCTCAGAATTTGATTCCCCGGAAGACAGTAAGGAAAATTCTGCATCCAACTAGCATAGTTTGAATGTTGTTACCCTTGTTATGTTAATTATTTATAACCGCAACCTATTGGAACTTTATTTTGTAAGATTATCCTTCTGTTGTGAGGATCTTTGATGTTTTTATTTTGCTTTTCAAGTTTATATCTTACTGAAAAAATTCTTTACATTAAAATGTTTAACCTAAAACATTTTTTATCGGACAGATGATTTCTCAACATGAAATTTTTTTCAAAATTCTTATTTTACTCAACTTATTTCTTCGCTAAGAAATATTTTATGTGAACGTTCTGCTAAGCCGGGGACGTTTGTTGGAATGCTTTTGAGTTAAAAAAGATGAACGTTATGCAAATCATTTTAAGAAGGCAATGGGATTTTATATATAAGTTGGCTATTAGGGAACTTCATTAAAACCTTACTGCGCCACCATGGTAGGAAAGAGTATGCCACCAATACTTACATAAACTGATAAAGAAAGTATCTACATATTTACACGAATACTTTAAATAAATTTTGAGGTGCTCAATGTTCCAAGGGTGGGGAAGATATTTTCCTTGTTTATCTTTTAGTCTATACGTCCCCGGCTTTATCTTTTTGGTTACAGTGTACGAACCTTCCCAGTTGGGAGCTAATTTTCCCAGCCTCTTTTCTTTTGTATGAAGGAAAACTTTCCTTAAAACTTTATCTCCAACTTTGAACTCTCTTCTTCTAACGTTTGACGCATACCGACTCCTCATCAAAGTCTGGTAGTGTAAAGAGTTTGACTGCGCCCTTCTTCTCTTTTCTTCTATTAGGTCCAACTTCATGCTCTTTCCTCTATCATTTGTTTCTTCTGAGTATTCATTTAACTTGTATGATGTTACTGATGGTACCACCGCGTCCATCCCATAAACATGTGCAAATGGCGACTCTTGCATTGCAGTCCGAGGAGTTGTCATGAAGCTTGTAAAACTTCTTGTAGGTAATCCGGCCATTTTCCGGCCTTACTCTCCAGATTCTTCCTCAATCCATCTAAGATTGTGGGAGGAGTCACTTTGACCTGGTCATTTTTTTGAGGGTAGAAAGGCGCTGAGATACATTGTTGTATCCAGATTCTTCCTCAATCCATCTCATTACTGTCGAATTGTGGTTCATTATCCATTGTAATTTTTCTTGGTACACCAAAGCGGCAACATATGTTAGAAGTAATAAACCTGATCACTTCTTTTGCTCTTGCTCCTGCTAACGGCCCAGCTTCTACCCACTTGGAGAAGTAATCAACTGCAATAATGTTTTTTTGACGACCTCCTGATGCCATTGTGAGGGGTCTGACTAGATCAATACCCCATCGATCGAATGGCAAAGACTCTGATATTGATTCGAGGGGCACGTCAGGCGTATGGATTGAATTAGAAAATCTTTGTCATGTGTCGCGCTTCTGCACTAATTCCTTTGCATCTGAGGCGATGGTTGGCCAATAATAACCAGCTAGAAGAACTCTTCGTATCAATGTGTTGTAGCCATAGTGTGGTGACCCTTCCTCATCATGAAACTCTGAAAGTATCACTTGCGATTCATTCTTCCCTAAGCAACATAGTAAAGGCCGGCTAAAATATTTCTTATACAATACATCTCCGAGTACCACATACCCATATGCCTTAATTCATATTCTTTTAGCCATTACTTTATCAACTGGTAGTATATCGTTGACTAAAAACTCTTGTATCTCACTTCTCCAGTCGTTCACTATAGCTATTAAAATTTGGAAGGCCTCAACACCTCCTTCAACTGATTCGGATCCTTTAACAATTGATGAGTTTTCTTAGACGACTATCCATGGGTACTCCTCTGAGTAAGATGCTCTGGCCAAAGAATCGGCCACTGAATTCCCAGTCCTATGATTAGGTTTGTATCTGACATCCTCGAAACTCAAGGTTAAGGAATTCAAAAACCTTAGATATTTTACTAAATAATCTTTTCTTGCATCTGACCGTCCAGAAGGATGGTTCATCAGAAATTGTGAATCACTTCTCAACCTGACTCTTTTGGCTCCACAAATTTTTGCAAGTCTTAATCCAGCCAAAGAAACTTCATACTCTGTTTCATTATTTGACGCTTTAAACCCGAATCAGATATCTTGATACATAGCAATTCCCTCTGAAGATGTCAACTTCACTCCTGCACCACAATCAGATGAGCTTGAACCCCTGTCAGTTCGGACTACCCACTCCGAGCCAAATTCTTCTTTATCAATATCCATTTTATTCCAATCAGAGTGGAATTCGACTAAGAAATCATCTAATGTTTGTGCTTTGATAGAAATTCGTGGTTCAAATTCAATATCAAAGTCTACAAGCTCTACCGACCACTTCATCATCCTGACACATCAGGTCTTTGTAGCATGTTCTTCAACGTTACAAATGTTCGTACCACGATTGAATAAGCCTGAAAATAAGGCCTCATTTTTCGCGCAGATGTTACCAATGCAAGCGCCAAATTTTCTAACTTAAGGTACCACTTCTCTGCATCCAGAAGACTATTACTTACATAATAAACCGGATTTTGAACATTAGACTCCTCTCGGACTAAAACCGCACTCACCACAAAATCTGACACTGCCAAATAGATAAACAATATCTTCCCCGGATTTGGCTTGGTCAGGATTTCTAGGGATGAAAGGTATTCTTTAATCTGGTTAAAAGCATCGAACATTCTTGAGTCCACTCAAAGCAATTTTCTATTATCAGTACCTGGAAGAAAGAGGCGCATTGCTCTCAGGATCGCGATATGAACCTGTTCAACGCTGCCAACCTTTCAGTCAGGATTTGTACCTCTTTGATTTTTTCTTGGTGGGGCCATAGTACACAGAGCATTTAGATGTATCAAATCGGTTCCAGTACCATGTTCATTGACTATGTAGCCTAAACATTTTCTGGATCTTAACCTGAACGTGCACTTCTCTAGGTTCAATTTTAAATTTATCTTGGTCAAATTGGCAAAAGTTTCTTCCAAGTCAGCTAAATGATTTCGTCTTTGAGGCTCTTGACTTGCATGTCATCGATGTAGACATCAACATTTTTACTAATTTGACACTCAAAAGCTTTGTCTACTAAGCGCTGGTATGTTGCCTCAGCGTTTTTTAATTTGAATGAAATTACCTTATAATAGTGCAGACCCCTTCCGGTAATAAAAGTTGTGCTCTCTTGGTCTCTTGGGTGCATCTGGATTTGATTGTACCCAGCATAGGCATCCATAAAGGATAGAAAATGATTTCCGGACTTCGAGTCGAACAACTGATCTATTTGGGACACGCTCTGTTCAGATAGGTAAAGTCCACACACATTCTCCACTTGCCATTTTTCTTCTTTACTAGGACTGGGTTAACAGTCCACAAGGATACTGTGTCTCGAGTATATGGCCCACTTTTGTCAAATAGTCAACTTCTGTCATTATCGCTTCAGTTTTCTCTTGAGAGAATGATCTCCTTTTCTGTATGATTGGACGAACGTTGTTTCGTATTGCTAGCCTATGGTAGATGACATCTGCTTGAACCCATGTAACATCTTCTCTACACCAAGCAAACAAGTGTAATTTCGTGGAAAGAAATTTGACTAAAATTTATTTTACCTCATATGATAACCTTGTACCAATCTTGCGAATTTTACCGGGATAAAAGACATGATCCTCAAAACCATCATCAGGGACCATGAACCCGGGGGCCTCCTTCGGATCATCAACAAGATCGGAATCCACGGGGGCCCCACTGATTGCAATTATTTTTTCGATTTGACCCCCTTTAACTGTTTGGGGGCCAATGCAGCTCGGTAACATTCTCTTTCCATCTTCTGGCTGCTTCTTACCGTTCCCATATTGCTACCTACCACGTACTTCAAACACTGATGAACAATAGACGACACAACGTGCATCTTAGACAACCAAGACCTTCCGAAGATAACGTTGTATGACATGGGAGCATCCACCACTACAAACAGTATTGTGACTATCTTCTTGAATGGCCCTCGGTCCAACTCTACCATCCCTTCAAACTCTCCGACTACCTCAGTAGTAGCTCTAGTAAATCCCACTATCGTCAGGTCAGGTCGCAAGATTATTGCTGGTTTTTTTATCTGGCTATAAGCAGACATAAACATTATGTTAGTTGAACTCTCAGTGTCAATAAAAAACATTCTTATCTCATTTCCCACTATCTATGCTCTGATTACCACTGCATCCTTATGCAGACTAGCTACGTCTCTCATGTCATCATCTTCAAAGCAAAGAATCGGGGATGGATTTCTGTACAGGTGCGATGAAGCACTTGCTTCTAACTGTGTCACCAGACTAACAATGTGTCTCTTCCGAGAGTAGTTTAATATCGTGCCATTGTATCCCAAAAAAATGGTTAGTGACTCGAAGAATGCACATAACATTTCCTCTAGCAATTGATTCTCCATCGACCGCTTCAGATATTATCATGGTGTCCTCTTGTTTAGGAGTAGTTTCTTGCTTTGGAGCAACCACGAAATTCTTTTTCCCAAATTGATTTATTTTCCTTTATCTGTCAAATACTGGACTTCTTTTTTCAATGCCACACAATCTTTCGTATCGTGTCCGATATCTTCATGAAATTGACAGTATTTATTCTTCCTATGCTCCATTGGGGTCTGCAATGGGAAAGGCTGTCAAAAATGTACATTTGCACACGCTTTCTCAAAAATAATTGATACACACTCGGTCAAATATGCATAATGAGCGGGTCAGACTCACTTGTTAGATATAGGTCGAATGTACTATTGAGACGCTTGTCCTGCAGATGTATACTGCTGATTGTTCACTGCCCGTTTAGGATTCTGACTTGTTGCTTAAACTGGTGCTAGGGGTCGGACGGTGCCGGCAGCGATACTTGTGGTCGGACATTCATCGTTGGTGCACTAGCCCTTATCAAGATCATATTTTGATAGAACTGAGGCATCGACTCTATCTCCAAGGCTCTAGTTTCTTTTACAATAATCTGCTTCTCTATCTGATCTAGCAGCGCTCCGAATATCATGGCATATGTCTCCGTGACATTATCTTTCATTACACTCGAAAGCAAACTCATTCCAAAAGAAGCCAGTGCCATTTTTTCATCACAAAACTCCATATTCGTCTTGACTTGAATAAAATGTTTTGTGTACTCTTTTAAGATTTCTCCCCATGAGCTTTTTTTTATTTTTCCCCATCACTTGGGGAAATTTCTTCACTAATCAGGTTCTGTGTCGACCACCATCCAAGGCGCACCACTAATAGCCACCTCTATCATTTCCCTGCATTGTTCTAATTGGTCGGGCCCATCCCCAACTTTCTCTGTCTCCTCGTCAGAAAGCTCTTCTGACTTAGCACGTTTACTGGAGCCCGGTTAATTTTTGGCAGAAACACGTTGGAATCAGAGGCATCTAACTTATGCACTATATCAACAGCTCGGGTACCATCCGTAATTGATTGGCATCCAGCAGTTCTCCTAAGAAGCGCCAGAGGTTGCTTTTGATCATGTTCATATTTTTGAACCAATGGTGAAAAGCCCGACAACAATTCTTCCTAGCAAAATCCTTAAGCTTTAACAAAGTGGTTGTGGCTGACTCCATATGCTCATTTTCAGCGGTTACCAATTTCCTTTAGAGACTAAAAGAAGATACCCGTTAAAAAAGGTAATTTAATACATGATAATACAAACCTTTTTGGACCAATTTGTATGTCAGGCGCCTCAAATTGTCTTTTGAGTGAGGTCGACCATTCTCTCAAGTACCACTGACAAAGACGAACCAATGCTTCCATGCCTTGTCAGCTTCCAACAGATCGTTCACTATTTTCATATTGTTGGCTAATGAAGAGTAAAATAAGGGCAGTTTCAGTTATTTTGTAAAGTCATTTATTGTCACGTACTCCTCGATAGGAATTGGCACCCCGGCCAAATATGAGGCTATTGTACCTGACATCAGAAGGTACTATGCATTAGGGGTGAGCCGGGTCGGGAAAATCTCAAGAATCACAAAATATCTCACAATGTCAGGGTCGAATGGGAACCTGAGGCCCCAATTAAAATCGTCGGTAAATATAACTAACTCTATTTTCTACATGGACATCAGTGTATCCCCAGGCACGAGAAAGCGTATATTCATGCAATCTGAAATGCTCTAAGTGTTCTTCAGCCCTACCATCTTCTCGGGACTGTAGTACATATACTTGACGCTAAAAACGGTAATGATGTGATCCATATGCAGACTGATGTGGTAGCCATTTAGCACGTCAATAATTTTAGGTGGCAAAGGCTCTTCACCTACTACAACAGTATCAGCACCATCTCCTCCAGCGGAAACTTGTTTCCATCCCGTTGCGCTACTTCAACTGTTTCGACATCAGTCTGATCCGTAACATTAATGACGGTAGCTTACGGAGAACTAAATCACCAACATCTGGGTCGACCTCCTGTTGGTTGTTGGTTATTTTATTAGTATCTGGTACGATCAGCCCAATATTGGTAGCAATTTATTTATCAAGAGTGTGATTCTTAGTGGCCGCGTCAGTCTTTTTTGATTTTCTGTGAAGCTCGCACTTTCGTTTGCGCTTACCTTTTTCTTGGGAACGACCCCTTGGTAGTTGGACTTTTTATTAGAACGGCATTGAGTGGCTTTTCGTGATTACTTTTTATCAGCAAGGCTTTTATTTGAGGCAACCAACCCCTCAGGGGCGATAGTATAGTGGACAAAATTAGAGCTACTACTAACATGGACATAGCCAGAAGTAGACTTTTTGGGTTTTTAGCTGCGGCCTCCTCAAGCTTTTTCCTTTGTATCTGATATGAATCACTTTCTGTCACACCTTTAACGGTGGCAGCGGTGTTGTGACTAGTGCGAATGCCTATGATGGTCGGATTTAACTGAACCATCTCGGTGGAGGAGGACGGCGCACTTGAATCTCTCATGATTAGAAATTGAGAGTCGATACGTTTGATGGGAGAATCTTTTGGAAACAAACGAGAAGGTTGGTTGGCAAGAGTGGTGGAACAGTTTGATTAGAAGGACAATTTTGAATGGAAGTGAGGGTCGGAGCAACTTCTTGTTTAGAAGTTTGGGGGTGGTCATAAATGCAGGAGCCTAGTGAAGTTATGCCTAAAGGGGCCGTTTGGGAGTTCCAGATTAAACCCGTCACCTTGTATTCAGCAGACCTCTCAATAATGTTAAAATAGTCGAGTATGCCGAAAACAGGTTTCTTGTTCGGGTCGATCAATCTGCTCGAGGCAGGCTTTCTCATAAACAAGGATGACACCGTACTTTCTCTCTCTAGAAAAGATAAGTTCATTATTATTTTCTCTCTCTAAAGTTGTTATGGTGGTAAAAATGAAGTGACCAAGGGTATTTATAAGGGAGTTTCTTCTTCAACGGACCTCGTCGTGGAGAAGTGCAATCGAAAAAATCCTCAAAAAGTCCACGATCCGTTTTTTTCAAAATTACAAATAAACACGCTTCAAATGGTTAAAGGACACGTGTCCGCTATCGTCACTGTTACAGGGGTAGGAGGCTAGAGTCATCATTCGAACATCGGTCAGTCTAAAAGGAAAAATCACAAGTGGCGCACATCGACTAATTTCGGGACACGTGGAAGATTATGACGCTACCTTTCTCAACAAGACAAGAGGGCCTAGTATAACAGGCAAACCATACATAAGGCCCATCAGGGGTAAGCCCAAAATGACATCTTTCATACTACAAAAAAATAGACAATTTAGAGAAATAGTCTAATTAGGGTCGGTTATATGATTTGAGAACACTTTATCAAAATACAAAACGGAAGTTCTCGACCTGTGGAAAGCGAAAGAGCGGCATCAGAAATTCTTGATCCACGACAATTGAACACTTTTCATCAAAATCTCCTGACCCATGGAAATCAAACGAATGGCACTAGAAACTTTCAATTTTTGGCATCAATATATACCGACCATGTCTACTGGATCATTGCGGCATGATTATTCGACCCTAAGGCTAAATAGTCTTTGCTTACCTCTTTCACAAGGATTGGAAGGGGGGCTACCGATAAAGGCGCAAATTATCCAAGTCATGTCAGGTCGGCATAATATGATGATGTAATAATATAGTTTTAATAGTTTGTAATAATAGTGGTAGATTGAGAAATAATACGGACTTGCCTTGTAAATAATAAAAGAATGGGTAAAGTTAGCATATAAAAGGGTAACAGTAGAATCAAGTGGGTCACTCATGTAAAATAGGGCCCACTACCGCCACTTTTTTAGGAAAGATTTCCTTTATGGGAAATGAGAGGTTATTATTATAATATTTAATTATTTCCACTTTCTCTCTCTACAATCTCGTGTTTCTCTCTCTAGCTTATTGTTACGATATTATCTGGTAGTAAAATCAAGCTCCGAACATTTATGTAACTATTAACTGTAACCCTTTTATGGGAAGTTAGAAATGGATTCATGGCCAAGTCAATGGTCTCATTATGACAATCATCCCCAACAACTATAAATTTAGAGGTAGAGACCCTGACATTATCCACCTTGTTCTTCGAATTAAAAACATCAGTAATTGGGAAAAATAAGATTAAGGTGTCAAATAAGATACATTGGGAGGATCAGTTATTTTTGGGCGTCATAGTTTTTGTAGAATGATGATCAAGCACATTTTATTTTGATACTACAGTTGCAACTTCAATAATATTTGAAGAGGTAGGAGTAGAAAATTTAGCTTTCAATGGTTTAGCACAAAGACACTACCATCATGTGATGTCGTCGAACCCCAACATCGAGAACCATCTAATTATTAGTAACTACGTGAGTAGCGAATGAGAATTAGCGACATAGCAGAGTTATATGACGATGTTATGATGATGACGAAAGGTGTATGAGAGTACGAGCTAGTGTTTTTCCAGCGATTTGACGATAAGTTTAATAAAGTTGATAAATCTTATAAAGAGAAATTAGAGTAAATTATGAAAGAAGTGAATATGTTGAATAGACATATTGATGCATTAATTGCGTTTAGGGTTAAAGTTGAGAACTCTAAAGGATGGTAATGGGTTTCAGTAATGTGTAATTCAGGTTTGGATATCAATGGATAATTCAGGTTTGGGCTCAATAATGGGTAACTTTGGGTAAGTTGGGTTATGAGTTTATGGATTAAAACCAGGTCCAACCTAATTATAAACTAAGTTAAATAAGTTTAAAAACAAGATAGATGGTAAATAGTAAAATTATATGGCAGGTGATTGGTTTGTTGACTGGGCTAAAAGGGGTACATTTCGGCAGAATTGTGGGAGACCAATAGTGGCACAAAACTTGGATATTTGAGGTGCCACGTGTCAGATTTTCATGGTTCACATATGCGGGAGGACCGATCTTGAAAATTTATGAAATATAAGGGACGATTGAAAGACCAAAGTGAAGATGAAGGACTAGTTTGATACAAGAGTGAAATGCGGGAGATCAATGATTATATTTAGTTTAAGTATGACATTTTTTACTAAGTGGCACTACATAGTTATCAAAGTATGTTTTGTCTTTTTTCATAGTTGCTTCTAATGCTAAAGTTTTCTCGATATGTTTGTCAATTTTATATCTTTTACATTTGAAACTCAATTTATCTATCTTTAAATATTTAACTATCTATGTCACATATTTATACTCAATAAATTATTATCGAATTAAACACTAAGATAATAAAAAGAAATTTAAAAATATCTACTACCGTAAATGTTAACATAATTTTCTCCTTAAGTTAACAATATTCGTTATTTATAATTTTTAAAAAAAATAAACTACATTTTTGTAATGAAAGCATTAAATTAATATAAATAATTGTTTACATAAGACTACATGTCATTCACTTGATACCAAAGTTTAAATAAAAAACGAATGCATAATGACATGTCACAAAATAATAGAGACATAAAAGATAACATGTATAACAAGCAAACATAGCTAGTTAAGAGAAGATATGACCCAAGACTAGTAAAATGAAACTGTGGGTAGCTACCAACAGTATCAAGTCATCTACGAGGACGAAACACGAAGCACTAGAATATGCATAATGGTAAATATTAAAACCTTTATTATATAATAAAGGTAAAAAAAATACTTAATTTGATTTAATAAAATTAATTTTTACAATTAAGAAAAAAATTGGACACTTTTTTGTTAATTTATTTTATAAAAAATAATTGACAAAGCATTCATTTGATTCATATATAAAAACTAACATATCGAAAGTTTTGGATAAAAGTTTTAGACTTGTAAATCATAAGGTATGTCTATTTAGAAAAAAGAAAAACTAAAAAACAATATTAACAAAGAAAATAATAAAAATATACGAAAGAGATGAACACATTGTTCATGCTCTTTATGTGTTCATATATTTGAATAGTTGGAGAATTTGATGTTTGAATTATTTTATAAAGAACCGATATACCTCTCGTGTATTATTTATACAGATTAATTATGATTTTTCAATGTTCAAATCTATTTTCTAAAAAAGTATACATTTGCTATTTCATAAATAGTAAAACGTGATGGTGGTTTGGGGTAGGTCTTGAACATGGATGATACTTGTACAACTAGCTATGAATTTGGGGAATCTTAGAGTTGTGAAAGGAGAAGTTGAACAATCTACTTGAATAATCCTCAGCATCTAAAATGATATCCAAGACTTTATTTTACATGATTAGGTTATATCAGCTCTTAATTTTTTATATCATTGGTTAGTTCATCACGACCATATCCTTACAAACTTAAAGTTATACAGAAATATGAAGTCTGTCACGCGTTTTATCGATTTTTATTCTAATACTTATATATGGATTTTCTAGTTTACTCTTGAGTTTTTTTCCACCCTTTATTAATGCGTGATAGAATAAATAACCATAGAAAAAAATATATCTAACTTGGAACTTTTGGGTTTGCCCATTTTATTAAATTGCTTTATAGTGTGTTCATGTAGTGTTTTTACCGTAAATGTCGTGTTTCTGGCGTATTTTGAAAATGTTTATCTTTGGAACTTGAGTAGTATGATGTTAATTTGTGTTGGTATGACTATTTTCATCCCATAAATTAACACAAAATAAGTTTCTTATGTTGCGTTTGTTGGTCATTCGGTAAGACAGAAGTATGTCTAAGTTTTTTATATACTATATTTTGTCAATGCTCTATTTTAATAATTTAAATATGATTTTTTTGTTAGTTCAGACTGCTCATTATCATGAGGGAATAAATGAGAAAGTAAAGTATTATTTAACGCTAATATTAATATAATATTATCATAGGGGTTCGTTTTGAAACTGTATTATCTTATTTAATAAGATGATTCATGATAAGCCAAACCTGCGCATGGTTTGACGATGTATGAAAGTGATGATATTTTTATTTTTTTATATTGTTGGAGGATATTTCTTTAGCCTAATTTTTAAAGTAATTATTTGTCACGATTAAGTATTAGACTCCTAATGTGTCTAGTCTTAATGATCTAACTATGTTTTTTTCTCATCCGACAAAAAGACTCAGGACAACCGATAATGTAGTTGATAGTTGTATAAGATTTACAAACCCCTAACATTAGTAATATCATTTTACTAGTTAGTCCGTATAATTATTCATCATAAATTAATAATACCAAAGTTTATTTTAACCGAGATACGTAAAACAACTTAATATCTACATAGTCTTTTATATATTTCAGTAAATATTATGTATGCTTCAGTCGTCGTGATGTATTTCAACGCGATTACATCGCGGGTTGTCCGATGTCTTACATTTAGGCTATATTTTTTATCCTCACACAAACTATTAAAAACCAAATATTTTCCGATGAGATATTTTCATCTTTTTATAATTGTGCTTGTAATTACTGTATGGATTGTATCATTTAGTACTTTATCTAGAGTAACAACGATTATTATGAATTATTATAAAAAAAATTGATTGGAGACGATGTGTGATGCTAATATGATTGTAATTTTGTTCTCTATTTATAAGCTTTAATAGTTTTAACATCCTTTATGTTGTATGATAAAGTGTTGGCTATTTGACAGTTCTAACTTATTTCCTTATCGTGAGTATCTTAATCATCTTATAATTGTTTGTTTACAAGTTATTAGTCTCACTTGATTTTCATCTTGGAGTGGCCCCATGTTAATATAAATCCAATAAAGAGTTCCTCATACTCCACTTCATTATTAATCACTCCTACTCTGAATTTTACGAATCTCGTATTCCCTCGTTGTTTAGATAAATTATAAGTATTCTTATGTTGATAGTTTTAACACTATAGGTCATGTTTATGTACATAATTTATTGTTTGAGTGATGGTGATTTTAATATTTATTATGGCTCAAATAGTGTTTCCATATCCATCCATCAATTGGATGAGAATTAATAGATGAAGTCCGCCAAATTTGGTCTTTATTTTCAAGTTTGGATTAAAAAAATATTATATTTATCTAACTTTATGCACAATTATATTATATTCTCTCAAGTTTTAGATTTTGGCTACGTTTAGAGATAACAATCAGATATTATTAGAATCTGTTTGTACTTTTCATAGGATACATTTTTATAGCTATGTATAGTGTTATTATGGTTGTTCTAATACACGGCTCACATAGTAAACTAGTTTCTAAGCACAATCCTGAGTGTGTACTAATTCTTTTATTACTATATGGTCCAAAATTGCAATACATATGTGCAATGTGATTCCATATTTTGGTTTGGACAACATTTTTGTAGGGGGATTAGATTTCTCGATTGATTCCTCATTTTCTTCCGCTCGAGAAGAAGACCAACCATGAAACAACATTTTCATCAGCTTCCGATGATGACCCATCACGTACAATTAAACCAAACGTTAGTTAATAACAAATAAAAGGAAAAAAAACAAGCTAGCTTACAAATTATATTTTTTTTTCATAAAGTGAGACCTCTTAAAATTAATTTCCTTGTGGGTAGAAAACATTATTTGATTATAGGGAAAAAAATATGAGATTAAAAAAGTAATTCTGAGAGGCATCTCGGAATTAGATGATTTCTGGGTTTAAAAAATCTGCAATTCGTGAATCCAAAAAGCATTTAGTTCCGAAAACCTACAATTTGTGAGTAAATAAAATTGTATACTTCTAAAACATCTTTTCAACAATAAGAACTCTTCAACAACAAATATTATCGTAATCATCATGAATAAATAAATATTTTTAAATCACTGTATTTTCAATCAACTACATCAAGAATACGAATTTTTCAATCAATCGAATCACAACACATATTATAAGAGTACAAATTCATTCAATCAACTGAATCAAGAGTACCAAATCTATTTTAAACAACCAAATATTTTTCTAATTCATATAAACAAAAATAAAAAGTTAATAAAATCATAGAGAAACTAGTGCAAAAATGAAAATACAACGAGAAATGTCGAGACGATCTTTAGAGACGTAAAACAATTTAAGGAACTTTTTGGCTTTAGGTTCACGAGAGTTCATCTAACAATAAAAGACACGATTAAGATTATGAGAATAATAATGAAAAATTTGAATAATTAGATTTCATTAATTATCTATATATTAAAAAGTTATTATCGTTGATGATTGAGAAAATAGTTGAATGAAAAACCTGAAAAAGAAAAAAGTAATGCTTTTTATGGAGAGAATAGTTGATCCTTATGAGAAATTGAAGTATCTTTGAGTTTTTCTAAATATATTTTTGAAGTTATGAAAAGAAAACGAATGTTGTATTATTATAAGTCAAACTAATTAATACTATTTTTATAAGAAAAATTGCACTTTAAGTACCCACTCAATTATTATATTGTCATCTAGTACCCAAGTTTTGTTTTATGACCTTTTAATATCCATCTCAACTACCTAATTACCACTTAATATCTAACATTATTTTAATACCCTAACTACCTTCACCCTTAATCAACAACCACGTAACCAAAATTTATTTTTCTTACTTTCTCTTTTCATTTTATTTCTTAAAATATCCATATCTTTTAAACCGGAGCTCAGAAAAAATATACGAAAGTACCAACGCTTTTGTTTTTTCAAGATGAACAAAACTAGACCCATTGATGATATTTTTTGATTTTTTTTTAAAAATAAAATTTCACGAGTAACAACTCTTAGGAGGGTTGCAAACAACTCTCAAGAAATTACGAAAGTTGCACACAACTCTCAGGAAATAAAGAGTTGCAAACAACTCTCAAGAAATCGCGAGAGTTGCACACAACTCTTAGGAAATAGAAAGAGTTTACAACTCTCAAGTTAGTTTTTCAAACAATTCTCAAGTTATTTTTTCAAACAACTCTCAAGTTAACAACTCTAAGGTTAGTTTTTTAAACAACTCTCAAGGTAGTACTGGTGAAGATACCAGCGGGTATATATAGTCGGGGTATTTTTGTCCAAATTTCAATTCGATGTACCAAATGACACTATCCAAAAAAACGGGTACGATCGGGTACTTAAAAGTTTAGTTGATATTTAATGGTACTTTTCTCTTTTTACAATTAAATAATAATCTCTATAATGGGAAATTACCCCTAAGGTACCTACTCAACTATTTTATTGTCATCTAGTACCCAAGGTTTGATCAATTGTCACTTAATACCCAACTCAATTACCTAATTATCACATAGTACCTAACTTTATTTTAATACCCTAACTACTCTCATGAACAACCACGTAACCAAATTTTCTCTTTCTTACTTTTTATTTTTATTTTATTTTTAAAAGATCTGTATCTTTCGAACCGAAGCTCGAAAAAAATAAATAAAAGTACCATCACTTTTGTTTTTTAAAAATGAACAAAACTAGATCCATTGATGATATTTTTTGATTTTTTAAAAAATAAAATTTCACTAGTAACAATTCGCATCATATCATGAGAATTGTTTAGGAAATCCTGAGAGTTGCAAATAATTCGCATCATATCATGAGAATTGTTCGAGAACCCAGAGTTGCAAACAATTCGCATCATATCATGATAATTGTTCAGAAAACCCAGAGTTGCAAATAATTCGCATCATATCATATGAGAATTGTTCAGAAAATCCTGAGAGTTGCAAACAATTCGCATCATATCATGAGAATTGTTCAGGAAACACAGAGTTGCAAACAATTCGCATCTTATCATGAGAATTGTTCAGGAAATCCTGAGAGTTGCAAACAATTCGCATCCTATCATGAGAATCGTTTAGAAAACCCAGAGTTGCAAACAATTCGCATCTTATCATGATAATGGTTCAGAAATCCTGAGAGTTGCAAGCAATTCGCATCTTATCATGAGAATCGTTCAGAAATCCTGAGAGTTGCAAGCAATTCGCATCTTATCATGAGAATCGTTCAGAAATCCTGAGAGTTGCAAGAAATTCGCGTCTTATCATGAGAATTGTTCAGAAATCCTGAAAGTTGCAAGAAATTCGCATCCTATCATGAGAATTGTACAAGAGTTTTTTTTTACCAACGCGTATATTTGGTCGGGGTATTTTTGTCCAAATTTCAATTCGAGGTACCAAGTGACACTATCCAAAAAGCGGGTACCACTGGATAATTACATAGTTGAGAAGGTATTTACTGATACTTTTCTCCTTTATAATTAGGTTGAAGTAACAATTAAATTGGAAGAAAAAGAAAGTACTGCGTTTAACAAAATTCAAACCACCAAAACAAAATCTGTTTTTTTTCATAGTATCTATGTGAAGAAAACAAAACAATAATGAACAGAAGAAAACAAAAATCCATTCCCACCCTCTCCAGAAATTCAATTTCACACAATAAAAAATGAAGGCCAAAGCTATTTCCTCCATGTTATTTTTTATTTCTTCCATCTTTTGAAAAAGGCCAAAGCTATTTCCTCCATGTTATTTTTTATTTCCTCCATCTTTCAAACTTTCAAAAACACTAGTGACTTGCTTTTACCAAATTACCCTTATTTTTATTTCAAATTTATAACTAGATGCCATTTATCTAGTAGATAGTCTTATATGAAAAAACACAGCATTAACCTAACTTTAATCCAAGATATATGATTATATCTCTAAAATTAACCTTAAAACAAAGAACTTCAATTTTATTGAAGATTAATCATGGAAAATGAAGAAACCCAAACAAAACCGGAGAACAACACTCAATCGACAAACAAGGTAATTTAAACTTGTTTTTACGTTTTACAACTTCATAGCTTGAAAATACCTATTTCGAAACTTATTTTTTTAGCTAAACCCGATTTTTACAGTTCTGAAAAAAAAAACTATTTCCGAGCAGGGAATTAGGAATCAGGTGTAATTTTTCAAAAAAAATGTGCAACTGATTCCGAGAGGGCCACTCGGAATCAGTTGCAAACCCTCTATCTCGTTATTTAATGTGATAGCCTTGTTCACTGGGACATTGCACTTGATTCCGAGTGGCCCTCTCGGAATCAAGTGTAAAACACCAGTGTATATTAAAATTTGATTGTTTCTTAACCTCTAAACACTTAAACAAGGCTCAACAACAAGGATAAACAAAAAACATCATCCGATAAACAAAAAACATCATCCGATAAACAAAACGATACATCCGATAAACATCATTATCATCCGATAAACAAAAAATTACATACGATAAGGTCATTATCATCCGATAAACAAAAAATTACATAGAAAACCTAGAATTTCTTCTCCAAGCTTTCTCTATCTTCGAATCAGCTGTTGTAAGGTAGTGATAATGGTGAAAAATGGGTTTTCTTCTTTGTGAGGTAGTGATAATGGTGAAGAATGGGTTTTGTTGTACTGAATAGAACGGGTATGTTAGGGTAATGGTTTTGTGAAGAAAAAATGGGTAAAAGGGCAATTTTGTAACTTTCTTTATGGAGGAAATAACATCATGGAGGATTTTTCAAAAGATGGAGGAAATAAAAAATAAAATGGAGGAAATAGCTTTCGCCTTTGAAAAATCCTCCATGATGTTATTTCCTCCATAAAAGAAGTTACAATATTGCCCTTTTACCCATTTTTTCTTCACAAAACCATTACCCTAACATACCCATTCTATTCAGTACAACAAAACCCATTCTTCACCCTAGAGAACTACCTTAACAACAAAACTCATTCTGCACCCTAGAGAACTACCTTACAAAGAGAGAGTAGCTGAAGGTAAGGTTTGTAGTTAGATTTTGTTGTTCGATTTAGGGTTTGATTTGGGGTAAGGTAACGAAATCATCTTCTTTGTTTCATTTGGGGTTTGATTTCATTGTTAGAATCGATTAGGGTTTGATCTTGGGTTCGCCTTGGGATATCCTACTGTTCTGAATTTTTTTTTGCCCACTCAGCATGTGATTCTGAGTGTCCTACTCGGAATCACATGCTGAGTGTTCAAAAAAAATTCAGAACAAACACGAAGGTTCTTCATTACCTGCAGGCGAGTTCATGCTTCTGTATTTAACAATCCAAAAGCGATAGCAAGTCCTTCACTGTGTCCGCATAGTATACGTCTTTTTTCGCCATCGCTCACATTATGTGTAACATTTCTTACATCAGGACTATACCCTTCTTTAGCCATTAAGTTATCAAGAACTCTTAATAATTTATCAACTTCTTCAACCTGTTTGAAGAACATATCACCAGCCTTGAAAACGTAAGTTTTCTTCCGAATTTCAATCCAGCTGTATCCTGTTTGAAGAACAGTGTGTGTGATTGATATGTTGTCATGTTTTGTTATACTGACTTAAGAAGTTTTTATAAACAAGTTATAAAATAATGGTGTAAACACTTTTTAGCATAATAATATACAATTATTCGAGATTTAAACCACAATTATTGAAGTTCTTTGTTTTAGGGTTAATTTTAGAGATAAAATCATATATCTTGGATTAAAGTTAGGTTAATGCTGTGTTTTATCATATAAAACTATCTATTAGATAAATGACATCCAGTGATAAATTTGAAATAAAAATAAGGGTAATTTGGTAAAAGCAAATCACTAGTGTTTTTAAAGTTTGAAAGAAGAGAAAATAGCTTTGGCAAAAAATGAATTAATATACATCATATAAATCCATTCCCACCCACTCAAGGAATTCAATTTCACACTAATAAATGAAATAATATACATCATATAAATCCATTCCTACGCCCTCACAAAATTCAATTTCACACTATAAAAAATGAAATAATATACAACATGATGTCATTTCAAAATTCTTCTGTTTCTTCTGTTTCTGAACGATTTACAGGTTACAAATATAGTATTTTCTCTTTTTCTTTTCTTGTATTTGAATACCACAAAGAGGCCGTACTTTAGGTCATTGAACTCTCAGGAAGGCTAGTCTGATAGTCGTCCCGAACCCTAATTGGCTTCCATTCTGATTCTTCTTTAGTTTGTCTCAGGGCAATCAAGTGAAGAGCATCACTTTGAACTTGATAAATATGACAACCCCATGGGTACGAATCTGAGGCGGACCAAACCTTTTGCTCTTCAAAAACTGTTTCCTCTGCTAGTGATTCTGACATGCAGGAGACCGTGTTTGGCTCTGGCTCTGCGAAACCAGCTACAGCTACACATCCTGCAGAGACGAATCCTTCTGGAGCACGTGGATGCCAAATTGAGACCGGAAATTTGTAATCATCCAAACAGTTCCTCCATACCTGTCATTTTCTACACCTTAAATTTTATTTTGTACAAGATACTCAAGCTGGATACTTTTTAAATGAATAAATTGGGTTGGAGCTTTTTTGCAGGCTCACTTATCGAGCTGGTAGTTAAATTTCTTTAGTGGGTGCAGTTCAAGTTCTGACAGATAAAATTATATTAATTTTTATGACCCCATAACGTTTTGCTTCTCATTAAGTATATAGACAATCATTGGGAGCTGTAGCTTGACAAATTTCTATAGATAAGCATAGTTCTTACCAGGTCATAACCGATTGGCCGTGCAAACAGCTCATTAGTTCCACTGTAAACAGCTGCAACATTAGGAGCATGGGTGCCAACATGAGCAATGTCACCGATTGAGACATACCTGTTCACGTTATATTTTTATTTTTCTGCTAAATAAGGATAAGAAGGAAAAAAAAGGAAAAGAGTCTCAAAAGGTTTGAATCCAGGTTCAGTGTTTGCCTAAAACAATAATTTTACTTGGATGCCCGTTGAAATTGACAATTTTCAATTAGCTTAAAGGTTTGCAAGATTGATTGGAAATCTTCTGTCAACAACATACCAATAAATAATAATCACCATGTTCATTTCATCATGAATAAGACACACATATATATATATATATATATATTCTTTGATAAATTTTCTGCAAGTAGAGAGAAGTGTGAAAGGTCACAGAGAAACTATAACATTTCATTAGACTAATCAGACAGGTCATCTTAATGGTTACATATCACCTAGGAAGCAGAACATGGTCATGGTCATGGTCATGGTCATGGTCCTATATGAAGACGCTACAATATGACTATAACTATAACTATAGCTAATAATAAATCATTTGTTTTCAAATGCACGTATATGGTACATTAAATATTCCAAAAAAATCATCCAGCAACACGGGCTAATAAGCCATCAATAATTCAATACATAAATAACGGTAAAACACTAGTAAGATTTGTTACCCCTCTGAACAAATGGGTCTCCAGATGCTGCAGATTCCTCCCTCTTCTGAGTCCTGCATAACCAATTTCAGGCAGTGATAACAAAGTTTACTGCAAAGTTTATAGATGAAAATGGCCATGCATGAAATAGATTGATGAACAAATATTGAAAACGACGGTTCATACTTGCTTTCTACACAGTGTACATCGACCTTTGATTTCTCGCTCACTGCTCCAGATCTTTATGAAGTTCATGGTGTGTTTGACAAATTTTTTCTCCTGAGACGATGAACCAGATGAGATCTCCCTTGACTTTAACATTCCATTACTCGAAGTGTGCGATTCTCTCCCCTCCGTTCCATTCCAAGTAAAATACACATACCTTTGACTCAAAGGAACCTAAACAAAGAAGGAAGCAGCCATGATAGTTCACAATGCATGTCATGATAATGGTACCTTAGAAGAACAAACGAGATATGCAGATTGTTAACCTTAAGAGTCAAACTTTGCGTATAAGACTGATATGCTCTCCATATCTTACGCACAACCGAACAAATTCTAATAGCTTGAGGGTCTCTTTGATCCACTTCTTCCTCCACGCTACACTTTATAACTCGGACAAAATTTTCAGATCTCTTAAAACTCTTTAGATGCAAGATCAAGTGAGAAGGATGGTGACCACCTGCTTTTGCCAGTTCCAGTGCCATGACCTCTTCCCATGGCACATCCCACATTATCTTGCTAGGCTTTCTATCCATCTTATCTAGATCTGAAGACTGCTAGGAAAAGAAGGATGGATCAGAAGACAGAAATTTGAAAGAGCTAAATACTTTATACAGCTATAGAATAACGGTCAAGTTGACAAACCTGCAACAAAATGACCCGCTTGTTGGTGACCAAAACAATCCGTTTTAGAGCGGCGATGATAAAGTGATCTTCATAATAATCGGACCAAGCAAATTTTGATGGTTCCTTGAATATTTCAGTGCAACCAAAGTGCCGGCTTGCTTCTGCTATTTGCAGTATCATCTACAGAGCAATAAGAAAACAGTGTCATGACTCATGGACCGATCTTTCCAATGAAGGATTGAATATATAAGCAAAAAACGAGATTCAAAGATTGGACCAAAATAATTCGTTACATGTAAATTACTTAGATGGCATTAGGGCTGTCAACGGTCCTCCGGAACCGAGAACCGGACCGGGACCGAACCGATAAGGACCGGACCGAACCTTAACGGTCCGGTTCGCGGTTCCATTCTAAAAACCGAAAACCGATAAGGAACCGAAACATAAAACCGGTTAGGAACCGAACCGATAGAACCGATAAACCGATAGAACCGCTAAGGAATCGAACCGATAAAACCGATAGGACCGAAGGAACCGATACGGAATCGAACCGATAAAACCGATAATCCGGTAGAACCGATAAGAAATCGGACCAATAAAACCGTTAAAACCGATTATTTATTATTATTATATATTCTTTTATAAATTATAGTACCAAAATTAATAGTTAATTACCAATTTTTTAAGAAAATGAAAGATCAACTTATAAACTTTAGTTTTTATATCATTTATTTTAATATAAAAAAATTAAAAATCAATTTTTAATTGATTTTATTTTTTTTAAGTGAACCGAACTCGGACCGAACCAAACTCGGAACCGAATCGAACCGGACCGGACCGAACCGAACCGAAAGCTTAACGGTTCGGTCCGGTTCCAAAAATTAGAACCGAAAGCTTAGCGGTCCGGTCCGGTCCGAACCGAAAAGCTTAGCGGTCCGGTTCCTTCAAAACCCAGACCGAACCGGACCGATAACAGCCCTAGATGGCATCACTTTGAGCTCAGAGATATACAAGAAGACAGAAGAGATAGAGGGAGGGAGAGAGAGAGAGAGAGTTTTAATCAGGTGAGGCATCTCCAAGAGTTTTTAAGACAATGTTACAGGTCAGATCTATCTAAAGAAAAAACAGTTATCGTATCGTGGAAAGATTTAATATTTAGGGATCTCACAAATAAAACCTAATGAAGCTATAGACATCGATTGGCTCCCTTCCTCCCTTGCATGAAATGTAATACCCAACTAGAAATATAATATGAAGAATAAATATACATTTAGAAAAGGAAATAATAAAGTAGCGTGACAACTCAGAACGAAACTTGAAATATCCAACTTGGGTATATATACATAATCCTGGATAGGATGTCATTTTCTCTTACTTCTATTATGAATGAAATCTATCTTTTGGGAAAAGAAACTAGTAAGTTTCATAGAAGTGATAAGGAGATTGGCTTTTGAACTACAACACTAAAAATTTCTACATGATGGTTTGAAAAATGCTAGAATCGTTGTTCAGAGATAACTAAGGCGTGAATGACATTCTATCTCAACAATGATCGCTCACTCTTTATGATAAAAATTTTAGAAGAGAAGATCATAGTTTCAGTATGTCAAATATACTTTGGGCAGGCCATTGATGTGCAAAAACAATAGAAACCGAGGCAGATAATGTAAGAACTTCAGTAGTCAGAGGGGTGAGTGTATTTTCAGCACTTTCAAGATTAATCGCAATACACATTGAAGTATTCAAATGAAAACAATTGCAAGTTTACCTGGCCAACAGCTTCTTTCTCAGAATACTCCCTTAGAATACAATCAGCGCGAATAGCCCGGGGGTTTCTTACTCTTTCCATTGTGGTTCTATTACTCAAAACCTCCAAGCATCTTGTACAACTGGCACCAATCCCATCAACAGTCAATGAGAAAAAATCTAATGCCCCGCTTACTGGTTGTACGAAAAATCCTAAAAATGCCTGCCCCAGTCCATGAGCAAAACCCAAGAGACCATTCTGCCTGGCACTCCGCACAGGCTTTGTCACAACTCCAGATACCCCAAAAGCAACACCTTGTGCAAGGGCTTCCGTTCCTTGAACAATTGCATCACCTACCCCTGTGATTTTTCTTGACCATACCTGAACCATTGAAGTCTCTTTAATATTTGATTAAATATTTTATAGCTATTCAAGTTTTACATAGATCAGGGAAAATACCTGTTTTGCACGTAACTGCAGAAACTGACCATCAGTTGAAAGCTCAGCAAAGCCTTTACTAAGAGAAGCCAAGGTTGAGCTAGTCATACCAATGACATCCACTGAAAATATTAAATGCAGCGGATTGTGGATCAAATCTCTCCATATACGGTTTCCAATGGCAGGAACTATTGAACTTTTCCTTATGAATCTATTGTTGTGCATCACCCTCCTTAGATGAACCTGATCATAGAGATAAAAGCTTATATTATACAAATTGACTCCACCTGCTCAGCATTTTACTTATATTTACGATTTGTAGGATGGTACACAATGATGAAAAAGGGGCTGAATATATTTCAAAGCAGTATAAACAAAAAAGTAAACACTCCAATAACAGTAGTAATTTACATGGTAACAAGCTAGAAAATCAAACCTAGGTAAATACAACCCATGTCCAAGGAAAATTAAATAGAATGTAGCACTTTGGGTTCACGTTTAACACCCATAGATGACTTATGGTATACGGTGATCATGTCAATTACCACAGTAGATACAAAAGTGTGTATAAACTCAAACTCTTTGCATGCTAAAGAACTCGGATATACAAAAGCACCTATAATACAAAATAGAAAACCTCCATGAATGTTTCTCATAAATTTGTTGACAGCCTTCAGCAAATCCATGAAACTATAATATATTCCAGCAAGAAGAAATCACTAGCCTTGCAAGGAAACTAGGTTTGACAAATTATTGTATTAATCCATTTCTTAATTCTTTTAGTTTCATATGCCTTTTGAAAGCCCTTTACCAAAGAATTTTTAGTATTAGAACGCTTTTCTCTGTTGACTTTTTGCTGTAAAAGCAAAATAATCTACTTCGTGTTCTAATTCTTTTTATTGGTACAATAAGATACTATTCTTAGTTTAATTTTTGTTCATGTTATCAAAACCTCAAGGTTATTGAATTATTTTCTGGAGATATCTCATTGTTTTTGGGTCTGTCCCCGGTTCTGTTTCCACGCCATTGTCTAGGATTACTCCCAAACTGTTAGTGTTCGGGCTTGTGTCCAGACTGTTGTCTGGCTTTCTTTCCGAACTGTTAGTATTTCTGGTTGTTTCGAGCTTTCTTTCAGAACTATTAGTGTTTCTGGTTGTTTCCCGACTGTTTGTGTTTGCAATTGTTTCTAGACGTTTTAAGGAAGTTCTGAACATTGTTCATGGACATTGGCTACAAACAATGTCAAGCTTGTCCTTTTAATGACACAAGGTTGAGGGAAGTGTTAAAGCAAAACAATCTAGTTCTTATATTATTAGTCTTGTTTTAGGTCATATCGACTTATATCTAGATTATCATCTTTTTAACATGACTTTGTTTGGTTTATATACGTATAAGTTTGTATTTTATCTTCTAGTTATTTTATGGATATTGTTTGATTGATGCGTTAAGATAAATTATTAAATTCTACTTAATCTTTCATTCTTTCTACGTTCTTTAAACAAGAAAGTGTTTTGCAAAATCATAATCCAAGACCAGCCTCATTTAAACTTTCTAATTTGGTCCCGTGATGATTTCATACATAATTTCAGCTCTCCTCCTTTCCACCAAAGTAGTTAAACCAGATACCAGAGAACAAAGTAGAGAAAAAATGTAGTATTGTTCTATATGAAACTTCCAGCTTAGTTACCAGCTATGAGTAGGAACCAATGTAAATTTAGAACAGACTAACCCAATCAGCTAGACACCACCATCAAGTTAATGGTTAAAGAATCCCAACGTGCCAAACCTAAAATGACTAGTTTAAATGCAAGTATGCAACCTCACCTGAATCTTAAATGCGTTTCCGACAGCAGACAGTACAGGGCTCCAAACACCGAGAACCCCATGGGGTCTCTGAGCTGGTGCAGTTTCCAGTGACACCTTCAGTCTTACTTCTGAAACATCTATGAGACTATAAAAACCAAACAGGAAAAGTCATTTTCACGCGAGAATCAGATCTCCCATTAATACATGCTCATAAATTTAATTAGAGAAGATATAAATCAAACAAAAAAGAAACGTCCTTCAGGCATTCTGATAAAATAAAAATTTAACAAGCATGCACTAATAGTATCCACTATTAAAGTGGGGCACTAATAGTACCCACTATTAAAGTGGGGCACTAATATCACGCAATGTGCAAACACAGATCAGGGAGAGTGCTTCCTTGAGCTGCATCATGCATTAACACAAATCGTCATTTAGTATATGATATTACAGTGGATGCAGTGCTGTTCTAAAGGTATATGTTTAATCATTAGTGTATTCTTTGCAACATTTTCTTCTCACAAGAGCAGAAAAAGATATACAGAGACTTAAAGCATAGAAGATAATATCACGAAAAAATTGACTCTTCAAGCCTATGAAGAGTATGAATTGTATAAGAATGTCTACATACAGGCAAACGCGTGTTGAAAGAAGGAATATTGGTTCGAAACAGAAAATTGAAGAGATAATTTGTTTGCCCCTATTTAATTAAGAAATGTGTTTGTATATGTGCATTTGTTCACGCGATACCATACAGTACAAGGCTTGATGACTCGCTTTTAATAAGAGATAACAGCTACAGCCTGAGTCACAGTTACACAAAAGTGACAAAACTTAAATTCCAAACAGCAGTACTTGCCTAGGCTAGCACTAGTTGATATTAAGGCTACTAGGTGTGGCCTGTTTAACATGTAATCTATCTAAACACTTTCGCGGTGATAGTCTTATAAAAAGTAAAAAACTTACTCGATGCGTATCTCTGGATCAACTACAGTAACACTAGAACTTTTCGGGATACGATCAAGTTGAAGATTATTGTAGAAGTCCACCAACGTCCAGATAATCGGTTCGTGGATGTTAAGCCTCCAACCAATTTCAGTAACCTATCATGTCAGCAAAGCATCATAAATCCAATACTTCCATGATTACTGCATACTGCACTTGAATATACATTTAGATAATGCATACCCTTATATATACATATGGATAGACTTGAATTCCATCAGCATCCTCATTACGCATTGTAATTGTCATCTTGAATACAGGATGATGTATATCAGTAACACGTTCAGGTGTCAAGAGAACTGGCATCAAAGTTAGAGGAAGCTGGTTGTCAACTTGCAGATGGCCCAGTATGAGTTTGAACCTGACATGAAAACCACACAGACTTGATCTGCTTATCTAAAACACTGAGCGCGAAAAAATACTTAACACTGCCGAAGCCATATATATAAAGGATATAGCAGTAAAAACCGAAGTTTAACAAAGGGATAATTAACATAATAAATTGGTAAAATACTGGAACATGCAGCAACATCATACCTGCTTGTTGTACCACCATCATACCCAGTAGAGTACGATACAAAAACTCTTTCGAGAGACATGTAAGAGAGTTCTTTTGGTCTGTGATCCACTACAGAAATCCCGACGACACCCAACTCAACTATAAGCTCAAGAGTTGTTATGTTTTGCATTTCACCCTGAATGTGAGTATCTCCCCACTTTCCAATAGGTGCTAAACACCTAATTTCTTCATGTGAACTTTCCAATGATCTATTGCTGATGAACCTCGCAACCTTGATATCACCCATTTCTGAAACATGGAACTGCATCCCTAAGCTCTCTTCCACTTCAGCAAAAAACCCAACCTTATCCATATCAAGTTTCCAGTCTCCAATTACATCGCTGCTGTTAATTTTAGCATCAATAACTTTCTGACCATATGGATCTTCCCACGAAAAGTTTGTTGTTGAAAGAGGTCTTATTTGAGTCCAGGCGTCTTCACCAAATCCAGATTGGCGAATGCTGATGACTTTAGTGTCTGTCCTGTTCTCAATCCTAATTTCACGATCCTTCCAGAAGTTAGTGAGAAATAACATAAACAAACATATGTGTGCATGTGTGTGTGGATCTAGTCGCATGTAGAGTACCTGATAGGACCACTGGTTGATCCAAGGCGGAACACAACAATAAAACGTGAACCTTCTTCAAAACCTCGTATCTCAGTCTTCACAAATCGCCGGATACCATTGTCTCCCCTCAAAACCAGTGTAATTGTATCCTCTTTCGCTATATGGATTGGAAAAGACCAATTTGTATCTCCAAGCCGAACCTGGAATTACAGAATAATAGATGAACACAGAAATAGCTCTACATACATATTACAATATTATATTGTCAATATAACATTTTATGAAGATATACAATTGCACTTCCCCATAATTGCAAGAACTTTAAGCATATAAGCAGTATACAAAGGTTTTTCAGGTCACAAATAACAAAAATGTGTCTCATGGTCGTGAATGAAGACTACTTATTAGAGAAATAAATAGGGATGGTCATAGGCAAATGCAAATACAATGACATTTTATATTTTCCCATTGCCTGGTTGACTAGAATAGCCGATGTTTTCATATCATTATAGGAATTTTAGAAAGCAACCAATTCTCAGTTGTGATATTACTTCCTTTTATCAACGAATTGGCAGGAGTAAACAAAGACTGGCATAAAAAGGAATTAAATACTAAAGAACACAAGAAGAAGAATTTGCTTCCTAGATAATATAGTGTTTTAAATCTTTCCTCTCTCCTTATCAGTGGTATTTCTGATTCCATGACTTAACGAACTCATATTTAAGCTACAAAAACGGTCATACTCCTAATAAGGCTTATCACTTGAACAGGTTACTCTTGTATCATACTTTAGCAGGTGGAAAAAAAAAAGTTGTAAAGAGATGAAACCACATATATATATATCTATATCTATATCTATATATATATATATATATATATCCGAAAGATTTGTTAAACTTCCTCACTTAAGCGTTTTTCACCAAATATTGCAGTCGAACCCACGGTCGTAATATGTAATCATTTTCTTCTTACTCAAATATCTGGTTAAAAAGCCCTTAGCTGAGGAAACTGTCCTTAGTTACAAGGCTGCAGTCTCCTCCATCTCCCCCTCTGTTTAGCTCTCTCTCCCCCCCCCCCCCCTCTCTCTCTCTCTCTCTCTCTATATATATATATATATATATATTATATACATCACATAAAACGATAGCTATATAAGTTCGCAGCAACAATGTGACACGTGATAAAGCCTGCCAAAGGTTAAGGATATCGCCATATCACTGACCTGGAGTTCATCTCTACCACCTGATTTACAATAAAGAAAGGAAACTCTTGAATCAGATGCTCTGAGAACATTTGGTTCATCTTCACTATTCAATTTTATATGCATATCTTCCCCGAGTCTGTTTGTGAACGTCATGAACGGTCGAACAGAAACAACCTAGAAGGAGATAGGGAATTTGATAAGTCAGACAGCTTCTAGCTAATAACTTATTCGCATAATTCTACTTGCTACCTTTGTTGGGACAGATGGATAGGGACAAGGCTGTGTAGATATGAAAAGTCGCATGCATTTGCCATCATTTTCATAAGCATAAAGATCCAGAGATCCATCCTATTTAACAAACCCAAAGCAAAGAATCATTAGTGTGACTAAGAACATCCTCCTAACAAATTGTGCTTGTGTACACAAAGACAGAAGTAACCACCATGTCACCAAGGGCAGAAAGATCTTTAATAGGTCCCCATTGTTCATGCTCTGACCGAGCAACTGCAACTGAGAGGCTTAACAGCTTAAAGTTCAAAGCTGAAGCTATAGTATGGCCTTCATATATCTCCTCTTGATTTATCTCCTCAAGGGATACGTTATCCCCTTTTTTGGGATTATAAAGAATATTAAGCTTCCTTGTTTGCTTCTTCGTTGCCAAGTCTATGAACCTAAATGTCAGGGGGGGGCATCTAGCAATTGAGAACCAGTAAGGAACATAAATTCTTATTGTTTTTGACAGAAGTGGTTTCTCCTTATTATAATTTTGCTCAAGAATCACTTGAACGATCCTGCAGAAGTTCAATCGAATAAGGTGAGAAAATCAACATCAGAAAATACTAGAAAAAGGATTTTGCAAAAGTGAAAATACCTTCCAGAAACTGAACTACGGAATCCAATCGCCTTGGTTGGAGCTCCCTGAGGATGAGATATGAGAACTGCTTCCTGTCAAAAGGTATAACAATAAATAAATAATATGTACAAAAAAATAGGAAATGAGAAACATGTACATCTGTCATTCAGCTAAATATTAGCGATCTAATTGTAACTGAGCCTGTAATATCTTACATTTATTGGGAGCCATTTACTTTGAGGGAGCAGTGAAAAGTATAGTGGGTTTCTTATGTTGGCATCATACACCTTAACAGTTTTTCCTGGGCCAAAAACCCCTCTACTGCAGCCAACAAAGTGACCACTATCATGCTTCTCAAGAACAGAGTACTCAGCTGCAAGAGGCAGGTAATTGGTAATACATAATGGGGATTTAACCACAAGAGTCCAATCTTCAATAGGATCAGAGCGAATATCTTTCGCAATCTCTGTTGCTTGTATGCTCACGCAAAACCACAACTTATGGGAACCTCCAGACGAAGTACCACCAATAGGACTGCAACATAGTAATTGCTCGGATTCCGTGAGAGTAGATAGACATATTTCAGATGAGCTTGACTGTTCCCCAGAACAATCAGGTTCACCAGGTTTAGCAACTACAGAACTCCAAGAATACTCTTCAAGGCTATCACAACTCACAGGCTTTAGTCTTAAAACATACAATCCAGATTGCGCCAGGCCTGATAAAGGAAGGGAAACAGCATCTCCTGGTTTTATTAGACCAACAGGTATCTCTGGTCCTGCACCACCGACATTTGGTACAAGACACAAATCTAGTATAAAATCTGAACTGTTGCTTACTGATACCAGCGACCTAATGTTCACATATCTGTTACCATCCTTCACAATAACTTCACTCGCAATGACATCATTTCCTAGCCGCCAACAAGCAGCAGGTGTAGCATAATTTAGCCTGACAGTGGTCCAAGGGCCTTCCATGCTAGGACTGATTTGGATAAATCCAGATTCTTTTCTAATAGAGACTTCCTTTTTGTTTTCTAATTCTTGCCTGGGAGACAAGAGTACAGCACATCTTATCTTTGCACACTCCTTAGATTTGTCTCCCTCGCTCGTCTGAAAGAATGTAATTCATCAAAAATAGTGTAGAAAATTAATACTTTCAACGAAGTGGGCTATGTATGAAAGCCAGACAGGGGATTTTACAAAGGCTACATTTTGTTTGACCGTCAGATTTCTTGAAAAGCTTCAGAAAGTTACGCTGATGTACAACAATTTAGCTCAACCAAACAAAACCACACTCCTTGTATAAATAACAAGAAAAAGGTATGATTACCATTGATTCATTTCTGCTTAGGTCAATCCACACTAAGTTGTTAGCATACTCATGCTGATTCATACTATCATGGACATATCCTGCTAGCTGACCCAAAGGTGCTGAATAGAACCCCACTACATCACCTGCACATTAATAGAGAATTTGTCATGAAGTCTGATTAAGAGACTTATCTTACAGATATTTAAGAGAAATACCATAGAAGACCATTCAATTACTAGTCATAAATAGTGAAAACAAACCTCCTCCCATGTCCGTCAAAAGTAACTCCAAGTTGTAGAGGTCCTGCAAAAATAAGACAATCATTGCGAGCAACATATAGGTAGTCTAGATTAAGTAGAAGTGAAACAGATATTTTGTTTATAGTAATATATGTTCCAAATGTTTTGCACAGAAAGACACTTTCAATACAAAAAAGCTTATGTTGTGAAAATATGTAATCCTGAGGAGATAGCGAGAAAATGGTTTATGGACAAGGTTCGAACCCTTAAAAAGAATGCAGACTAAGCTTAATAGATGCTATTTGATAAAATCCCAAATCTCCTAGGCACGGTGGTTTTGTGATAGTATATATGTTGAGGATGTCCCTCTACTTAGCAACACAGAATTATAGGATAACTTAAGCCTAATGTATGTCTTGATAATCCTTGACATTTTTTAAAATGGCCATTTTGCAGTAACCCAACCAATTTCAAGTGTTACCTAGCTAACATTTTTATGCAATCTAGGTTTCCAGTACGTCCTCACACTTAGCATGAACCTTTTCAAACCATTGCAATAGAGCCATTTATAAACATAGATATTTGATTGTTATACATTGTAACATCAAGATTGAGTGACCAATTATCCAGCAGCTTAAGCTTTAAGGGCTAAAGTCCAGCCTATTTATTTAAATTCTAACGTTATTTATAATAATTTAAAGATTGTTCATCACATGCACCTCTCATTTAGTCAAACGTCGACTCCAATTCAAACCAATTCTTCATAATTCACGAGATAAAAATGCATGATAGTATGTTACTGAAGAGATACCATATTAAGAAAATCAAACATACATATAAAGGAAACAGGACAATACCGGGGAATCCACTTTAAAAAAAAATACTTCGCTCCAATTAACCACTTCGAGTTCTGAAGTTGACTGATTTGAAATGCTTGCGCTTGTGCGTGCACTTTGCTGATGAAACCTGGATTCACTAGGGAGACTTGTGTTCGGAATAACACGCATGGATACAGTATACTGATGAGCAGTCAACCCTCCCACTCCGGCAAACTGCAGGAATAACCGAGTGCATGAGACAAATGAAATTGAAAAAGTTGCAAAGCCATGAAAGGTATACCTGTGCCTCTATAATAACAACTGTCACCATTGTTTTAACGTTTCCACAAAGTTCTCCTCTCACGTGAGAATCTAACATGTTCTTAGAAACAGGAACTTTCACGGCTTTCATGTCACCAGAGGGCATTCTAATCACATCTTGGTACCCCCCCAATTCAATTGCTCTGATAAAAATGTCACGTCCAAGTTTGTTCTGTGGAATTATATAATAATTTCTCTTGTGATGAACATCAACAATAGATCTTCCACTGTAACTTGAGGAAAAGACATCCTATGTTGTAAAAAAAAGGGAGCATCAGAAAAACAGTTTATAGGACAAAAATAATGCAACTGTATAAATTGAAAAGTAAAAGTAGCAAGTAAGGGCACAGACATATCCATAATCAATACAAACTTACTCTTGCTTTCTGGTATTCATGAACATGAGTAAGATTGTTCCAGCTTGCATAAGCTTGAATGATAGTATTAGCATTCGATACTGAGACATTTACATTAAGATCCCTTGTGGAGGTGAGACGCAATTGTGAGGCCGCACTTGGGGAGTTGAGATCATATTGGTATCTGCAAGTCACCAGAACTTAAGTGCTCATTCAATCAAAAATTACATATAACATTGATCAATGAAACAATATGACAACAAGAAGAGGATCGTAGAGAGCTAACACTTGCACATAAAACAGGAGTAACTTGCCCTCTCACTAAACAAGTAGCATTATCTTTATCTTTTCACTGCAACGTGTTCTTGGTACTTCAGCAATTTGTCATACAAAATGTTAATTTTATGGGTTTTGTCGACTCAAAATAATCAAATTTCGGATTATTACTTACCAAATCTTTAATCCCATGGAGGAAAAACAATAAGCAGCAACACTTTTTATACATAAAGGAAAAAATAATTTGATATTCTAGAAGTCACGATGAAGGCCATTATAAAGTTAATTGCATCTTCAGTGTTGGATTACACAAAAGTCACTAAAAACAACCAGAGCTCCTGATAGTTAGATCTATAGACAATACCTTAGAAATCCATCTACTGGCTCAATAAGAGGCTCCCATGATTCATATTTATCGTTATAGGATCTAGCAGCCAAAGAGAAGCTGACAGTGGAGTTCAAGTACTCGGTTCTCCCATGCAAACTGAAGGCTATATTACTTAAAGATATGTTGAACAAGGGAACCATCTGCAAAATTGAAAAACAATCCTTACTTGCAAGCACATAGTACAGCAAAACTCTAGTTTATAATAAAAAGTTCGAATCATCATCTAAAAAATAAGAAATTAGAGAAGTCTAAGGAAACCAGTGAGCTGAAAGGTAATTTACAGCCACCCAAATAACTTTTAAACATTAGCTTTGTAGCTACTCAAAATGATCGATCAATTTGGTAGTAGAAGCTGCTAAGAAAAGAGCTTAAGATTTCGGCCTTAGTATATTTCTTATTTGTACTAGAGCATTTCCTATATATCACTGGACTAAAGTTCCTAGTCTATGAGGACTTAGCTCCGATAAAAGTGTATGCCTTATAGCTCTATCTTAAGATAGTATCAAAAATATTTTCAGTGTCCTACAGAAATAAAAAAGAGATGTGACAGCATACAACATAGATCAATCAGCAACTTTTGCACTAATGGTCCACTTAAAAACAACAAAGGTACTTACTAGAGTTAACCTAAAATCATCCTAATATTTACGTGGGTATTGAGACATTCGCGCACTAATAAAAAATATTGTTTTTACCAGGCCACTGTAGTCATCAAGCAGTGCTGCAGAAAAGGTTCCGATCTCCGCATCGACCACAGTGTCATCCGAACCACTAGGTAGCCCTTGTCCGGCCAACTTGACGGCATACCTTCTCGGTGGTTTTTTTAAGCCAATACGAGTAATAAAGGTATTCAACTCATTCCCAATCGTCCATAAGCTAAATGGTTCAGTTTTGAGCTTTGCGTCAGATGTATCCCATATGCTTTCTTCCAGAAATTGATCCCCAATTACCATATCACTGCGAACGCATCTAAAGGTGTTAAAATCGTATTGCTTTGGTGTGCTCTTGCATGCAATACAACCCAAAGAAACGAAACCAGGGGGAGCTTGAGGCATCCAGAAAGATATATTTTCTAGTCCCCTTTGTTTTTTTACTTGTCCAATAAATTGAAAATCCAAAGCAGGTTTAAATAGCTCCTCGTCTCCACCATCATGCAGAACAATACATGTATTTGGAGGTTCATATCTGTTTTCCAAATACAAAAGTTAATTCTTGATATACCAAAATAAAGAAATCACACAGCATCAAGAATCACGTACCCAACGACAGCAACATCGCCAAAATATACCATCCCTTGAGGGACTACAGGACGCCAAATGGATACTTTCTTGCTTGAGTTTGAACCCCTGTTCCACCATATCAACTGAAAAGTAGCAACAGCTTCGAATCGCCGAGCAGAACTTAATATTTGTTGGGATCGAATATGACCAGAAGATGAAGCTTCGCCATCCGAAAATTTAGTAGCAGAAGGGACTTCACGGTGTTCGAATAGAATGCGACGCAAATCATACGCTCTACCTAACGAGCTGAAGCTAATGGGATCGGCTGGCAAGAAAGTACCGACAGAGCTATCCACGCGCCAAAAGGCCAAACTTGATGGACATCTGCATTAGACTCGCAAATGAACATGGTTTATTAGAAATAGGGTGTAAATTGTAATATACCAGTATAACTCTATTACTAGTGGCAGAAAAAAAGATAAAGATGCATGCATCACATCAAAGTTACGAAATAAATTGCTGTTTCTGACAAACAAAAATCCAACATTAATAGCCACAAACATCATGCAATTCTCTACAAACACCAACTAAAAACAGCATCATATAATACTGACACAACAGCATGACTTAGATGGACCCTCCAAGCCGTAGATTGCATACGATCGTGCATGATTGCCATAAAGACGTACTTTGGTGACTAATTTCACATATTAAGATGCTACTGATGTCTAAGATAGAGAAAATAGATAGAAACCCACTCATATTCGATACAGCAGTATATGCATGCTACATTAAAATACCAATATATGTAATTCTATACTTCTATACAGATAAAGATACACATATACGCATAAGACACTTATAAGCAAATATTAACCGTCACAGCGATATAAGAGGGAAAGTACTATATTTGTGTGCAACCATTTAGTCAATAAAAATATAGTAAGTAGAAAACAGATAACTACACACATATTGGTAGAGCTTATAGCAACACAGTCCCGGAGGGAGCAAGGAGACACCAAGGATTCCAAGATGCAGAAAGAAGAGGAGCGAGAAGGTTGCATTCTTCCTGTCGAAACCACACAGCCTAAAGACACATATCCCTTAGGTGCTTCAGGGAACCAAACAGAACAGGAACTCTCTCTTTCACCAACACCATTTTCTGAAGGGCCGATGTCAGTAATTTCACCAAAACTGCCCTTGGGATGTAAAATTGGCCAAATTAATTTAAAAGATACAGGTCTTTTGACTCTCACAATATTCGTATTAACAGCAAGAACCCCTTTTGTCGGTGGCTTGTCCCTGTCATGCAGAGACCACTTTGATCAATACTTAGACGTAAATATAAAAACTAGACATCGAAACAAGATGTTGTGCAGAGTATTCACTAACAATGGTGTCAGATAGTCGCCAAGAACCGCAAAACCTGGTGGTGCCTGAGGTCTCCAAAATGCAAGTACCTGGTCATTCTTGGGATCTATAGAGTGTAATAAGGAAAGAAGTCAACAGAACATAGGTGCCTAGCTTTTACGGTGTTGATAAATAAACAGCAATGAATAAACGTAAACGAAATAGGAGTATATGATATCAACTCACTTGTAACTGTTCCAATTCTGTCAAACTTCGAGCATGTCATAGTCTTTTTCTTTGACGTCATCCTTAAAAACGACATAATGTCCTCTTCAACGGCTAAAAATAGCCTCAAGGTACTGAATGTAAAGTTCATGAATACATGCGAAACCGACAAATTTATATTTGTCTTCCCAGAAGCATTTGAAAACTTTGTGGAAGTGTCAAAAGGTTCCAAAATTCTGATTCCATTACTTTCCATGGTCAAACCAAGCACATTTGCAGTCATTTCAACTGTATCACCCTTTAGAACAACCCTGCAGCATAATTAACACCGCCAATAAGTCCTACCTTATCCTTAAGTCGGTAACTTAGAAGTAAAATTACAATGAAGTGCACATTTGATTCATCAATTGTACATCAAGTAATAGCTGCAACAAAAAAAACCAAAACTGGCTTTCAATCTGACATCATGCACAGCACCAACTTAGTTTGGCAACAGATTGAAGTTCAATCATTGAACAAATAAGAGGCATGTAGATAAGCTTCATGATGTAATATACTTTGCTTGTATTGATTTCATTTTAAGTAACTATATCTCATGAACGCTGTGAAGATGACTAATTGGAAAATGATAAGGCTACCTGAAAACACGTACGCATTGAGCATTCGCCAAAAGGAAAGGATATACATACGTAATTGTATAATATTTAACTAGGCTATCATCATTAAAAGAGCAATTTGTCAATAAATCACCCTTGAGTTTGTCATGATAGTAATTCATTTGATTTCTTTAGTAAAAAGGAGAGAGAAGGGGCATCAAAGCCAGTAACAAAATTATTTAAGTATAAATTGGTCAATGAGTAAAATTATAAGGTTGCGAATTCCAAATATTTAAGTCTATAAATACGAAGTACCACCACATGCGCAAAGACAGTCAACATAGACATTTTATCTACAAATTTAATAGCCAAAGGCAAGAGAAAATGTTAAGAACTCTAAAACACAAACCTCCCAAAGGCATCCAACTGTGCATGCAAAAGCTTGTTAGCGAGAAGGGGTGATGCACCAATGTCTTTGGACGCACTGTAAAAGGTCAGCTCCGGGCCAATAGCCTGGAAAGGAGCATGTCAGTCACTGGGCATCTAGAGCCCATATAAATAGTAGATCACGAGATTAACTCAATTTTTGAATACTTCTAGACATATCATAATACATCAAAGCAAAGATAGTATATAATGAAGTAAACTAGTTTCCATATTCCAAAAAAATGAGATGATTCATGATCCCACCAAACTATGGATTTGATAAATGTTATCAAATTTCTAACAACATAATAACAATTGTGTCAATCGTTTTCTAACGAGGATTCCAACTTTCATATTAGTGTTAGGCCTTCTAGCTTTTTCAAGCAAATCTCTAAACAATAAATTCTTCGAAATCTTATATGATGTGTACTATAGGTTGATGCATATGTTTGTTTAGTTTCTAACTCTCTGATGTGCATTTTGTAAAACAACGCAGTGAAAGTATGTATACATGGGCTTGGGAGCTAGAGAGAATGCGGATAGCTCCGCATTTGTGTTTGTACAAGATCATCATGTCTACCCGATAGATGATAACAATAATCATTCAGAACTCTAGGATACTAATGGGTCTAATGGACTAATCCTCATGAGAGATTTGGGAATTCAAACACAGTATATGACAATCCGCATAAGATCTACAACAGATTGATCTTGGAAATTTTATTTTTTTTGGTTTGTAACTTTATAAAATTCTAGTTCTGCGATAAAAAAATGTTATGCACTTGACAGCATATATGCATTGTATAAATGTGTGAGGGGACAAATAATCCTATTGAAGAAATATGTAAATTAACCGAATTTTTTGCAGGATTTGACTAATATTGTATCTTGTTTTTTTTTTGCAGGATTTGACTAATATTGTATCTTGTTTCGAACATGTATGACATAAAAAGAAAGAGTTGGATCCTTTGTATTGATGGTATAGAGTCCAGTTTTCTTTTTCTTTTATGTGAAGGAGTAGCTTAGTTATAAAAGCCTAGTCAAGTCATTTAAGGAAACAAATTGTTGATCATTAGTATGTAGAAAACAATGAAATGCAGAAAATAAACAAATAAAAAATGCAAAAGGAAGAAGGAATCACTTGACCTGCAGCTCAAGGATGAACTCCATGGATCTATTCGCTGCAGTGGTTGAAGATGAAAGTACATTAACATTTTCTTCTGCCCTTTCCAGGTGGACCTCTTCAGTCCCTATGTCCAAATAGACCCCATCATTCGATGAAGCCGAATAGCTGCTGTTGGATCCCAGTGAAATACAAGAATCCAAGTATTGCCCGCTCTGAATCAAATAGAAGAACTCAACAAAATTATTTTGTTTATTCTGAATGGATCGCATGTATAGAGCCTTACCTTTATAGTAACATTTTTGAATTGCAACTTTTTCCCATTTCCCACATATATAAGAGCCTCTGTACTTGGTGATGAAAGACTGCAGTCATTTCTGTCTTTAAGGAACAATGTTCCATCGTTGCCATCATAAATAAAATAGTCAGACCTTTCATCTTCAACAATTATTGGTCTCTGGGGAGAGAGCGAGATCTCATTAACTGGTTGCTTGTATATTGCCTGATCTATAATGATTGCATCGGCCATATCCAAACACTTATTTTCTTCTTCACCTGATAGCAGACTGCCAACTGTAGGAACAAAAAATTCTACAACAGCAAACAGAAAATCAAGCGCAACAAGAAGTTGCGGCCTTTGAACACATACAGAGACAAATGTCAAGGTTCTGCCAAATTTTGCATCAAGAATAAGCATAGAAGGAATGGGCTTAATACTATCTCCTTCAGTAAGATTACCACCGACCATAGACAGGCTTCCAGTAGCACTTGAGGAACTTAAATCAGCATAAACAGTGCTTGATGGTGTGCCTACCGCCAATCTAAATTGATTTTCAGTTCCTTCACGATCATCAATTACTGTGAATCCCTTCAATGTCGCAGAGAGGAAGCCCTCATCTAGTGTATTAGCTTTATAGAGCAGCCATGCACCACTGATCTGCAAAACAGAATGCTACTAGATAAATCTAAATTCTCTAAAATATTCATTTTTAAGATCAAGTTCACTCAAACGATATTACAAAGGAAAAGAATAAAGACCCCAAATCCTAAATGTAAATATACCTCTATTATAATATAGAAACACAATTGAAAAACTACCTGTACAGTAGCTAGAGACACATCTCTTGCTGAGCCAGTATACAAACACAGCTCGACCAGGTCGATGATAAGAGAAACCTTCATTGTTATCCATGATTCGCCATTGCGGAGTTCAACAGCAACTGGATCCTGTGGAGTAACAGGTTCTACCTTATCATATGAAGATGTCTCAACAACATTTTTCAAAGGTGGCGCAGAATGTGGAGTTTCAGAAATATTAGATTGTGCACACTCAGTGACAATCTGGTATTCCTTATTAGTTAGGGCTGCTCTTAGCTCCTCTATCTGAAAATGTACAAATTACCACTTATGTTAATTTTTATAATAATGTTACTACCAATGAAGGGACGTTTCTTCAGACACAAAGAGGATAAAATTAGATCCATACCTTGATTAGAACTTCCATACTTGGTATCTGATGCAACAAGTCACGAAGTGACCTATGAATGACCACAGAAACCCCCTTAACATCTCGAACAATGCTTTCACCTAGTTCCGATTCGGTGCTAACGTTTAAATTGATATCTTCAACCTAAAGCGCCACAGAAAAATAAGAGAACACATAGAAAAAGTAATAAAGAAAAATAGATTGATACATATCCAAAACCTGTATTAAATGGTGACAAGAAATGCAAAAATTTACACCAAAACATTTGTTTAGAGTCCTCTAATCATTTTAATCCATTGCTCAGAAATTCTATAGTTCTCACCATTATGGTCAGTATATCCAAATGGACAGCACCGAGTTCATGTTTGGCATCACCATACCACTGAAAGGTATTCTTGAGAGTAATATGAACAATATCAAGCTTCAAGTAACTACAAGAATAGTTCATATCAAATAATGTAAGTCATAATATGCAGAGCAAACAGTGAGAAAGCATTATCTAATATACAAACTTAGGGGAAGACCAAACTAAACAAGCTTAATGTCAATGCATCTTACTCGAGGCTGTCTGTATTCCGAGGCATTACTATTATAGGTTTCCGAAGGGATATATCTAACTTCACTGCAGGTGATCCTTCAAGTTCAGTAGTCGTGAACCACTTTTCAGAGTTTGTTACTTGATCTTTTAACTTGACAATCTTGTCTGAGCTATTGGGGACAAGACCCATGAAATAGGAAACAACCTGCGGAACGAAGTCATGCGTATAACATCCAAGGTATAACTTCTCAGATATATTTAGATGAAATGAGCTTTACCTCCTGAATGAAGCGATTTAAATAAACAATGCGTACTTCAGAAAGCTGCCCCAGAAGGAAATAATCATAACCTTCATAATCTTCATCTTCAGTACTGAACGATGTAAACTGTAACTGCAAATTAAAACAAGAACTATATGACTCCCCCGCATTAAGACCCAGACACATGAGAAGGAATGGATTTCATATAACAATACTGCAAGTAATTGGGCCGAACGCTAGCTTAGCTGATCAAAGTAAAGAATTATATAACTCTATATGCAGTAGCCTAAATTTTAAGAGATTACGATTCGATATTTACATAAAGCTAAACTACTCTTAGCCCCCTGTAGGTATGCCATTCCTTGGATTCAGCGAAAATAAACAAAAGATTCCGGTTAGGGAAAAAAGAAATCACACATTTTGAGAAATTTTAATCCCGTAAAATGACCATTTAAGATCCATTCATTAAGTGATATGAAAGCAACAATTACCAGTAAAAAAACACCACAAAGGTAAAAAGAGGTTACAGTCTGCAGTCGCAAGTATCGCTTATTCTCCAAGCACAAATGCAGAAGTATCTCTTACTTTAAACTGATAAAACAGAAATAGAGTACCTCAACAAAAGAAGTACCCCCAGGATCTCTCATATCGCAGCTCCAGAAGTACATATGGCTGGAAGGAAGACTGTTGTCACTTATTCTCAGATTCCCGAGGGCTGCCTTTATACTAAAAGAAGATGGAAAGACCTACAGACATAGAAGCCAGTGAGCATAATGAAATCATCATATCGATTCAAGAAAAGTAGCACAATAGACTAAGCAAAGCAAGACAGACACTGAAATAAAAATTTGCATGAGCAAACCTTTATATCCAAAAGCAAATTGTCTTGCGACAATGTAGCAAGCTTGGTTTCGTTTTCATACATCAGCACAATCTGGGCACGAGCCATGTTTAATGTTAAGTTAAATACTATTCTAGATTTTCCCGTCCCCAGCAATCCTTTCGCAGCAGACTCCTCAGTCATCGCTATAGTTTGATTGTTCAATGCATCTTCTCCGCCAACAGTGTGTTCCCCATTAGCTGCTGGAGAACTATCATCGAATAACTCACAGCTTCCTTCCTCTACATTGATAGCATTCACGAATTCCATAATGGCAAGAATCGTCGGTCTACGACAGAAAAAGGACAATGTAGCCAAGGTCACTATGACCTGAAACAATCATAAACAGAATTATTACTATATCAACTAATTTAAGACTAGAAATTCTTTATCAGAAAGTTAAACTTTCAATAAAGGAAATTACAAACCCGCTTATCAATGTTTTCATATTGGAAAGAGCTTTGGTCATAGAGTACTACTTGAGCCTTCACAAAGCTGTCCACTGACTCAGTTGCTACAACATCCTCTCTCATGGTGCCGAAGCTGTCACCGGGAAGTAAACCATTGGTACGAGCAAAACTAGGTGTCATCAATGACAAGTTCTTTGGTTGCAGCAGACTTTGAGAACTACGGTTCCTAGATACATTCAGCGGCGACTGCATTGCATAGTCTATGTTGTCAACCAAATCCTCTGCTGCCTCGTAGAACTTATCGTCCCCTTCACTTATAGAAAACTCATCGCCAAGATGCTGATTCCCAGTATCATCAAAGGATGAAGCTGCATCTGCATTACCAAGGAATGACCTTGCCAAATAACAAGGTTGAGATAATTGGTTGCAGCAAACTAAGTCTTCGACTTCCAATGATTTCAACATAGTACCGATCAAAATGTCATTTTCTCTTAGTGAAATCTCAACCTGATCCAACCAGGGCAAAAAGAATTGAGAAAAAAAAATAACAACAACAAAGTTAAGTGTAGATGGTCAAATACTCATCATACCTTGCCACCTACTGCTCGAAAATTAAATAGTCGTCTCTCCTCAGCAAGAAGCACCGCCATATAGTCAAGATCATGCTTGAGAGAGTAACACATAGGTCAAGATAGTTGAAGCAGTAAACTTACATAGATTATCATACAGAGATAGTTCAAGCTTACCTGAGAAGTGTAAGTGAAGCAAATCTTTAGTTCATCAAGCATGCCCGTGACAAAAACACTCTCGTTTTTTGATAGATCGAACAAATCTTGATTGTCGTTCAGTTCGGCATCTGACTCATCGGTACTTGATGAAGTGTCAGACAGACCACTAATCGGAGCAGAACCCTGCATATAAGGAGTTTCACTAAGGAAAACGAATGGACTCGCGGATCAATAGTAAGTACCTCACAAAAACAACGTGAAGCACAAATCCCTAAGATAAAAAGAATAAATATCATTCTAGCACAGTATTTGAAGTCTATGGTTCCTGAAATAAGATAACATGACTTATTCATAACATCCCCACATGCTGAAGTACTTAGTAGGTATCTTTGAAACATAGCTAAGAACATCAACACGAAGTTCACTACAGGACAAAAAAAATTGATAAATATATCGTGACCGTGAAACGCAGTTTACATGACTTATAGACAACCCTAATATGGCAGAAAGACAAATAAAGTGGAGGTAAGAGATATGTTTAAACTGTAAAAAGATCTACCGAAAAACGATATATAGCCCCTTGCAAGCGCCTTTTCCAAATTTTCTTCGACTCATCTGAGTCACACCTTAATACTAGCGCATTGACATCTTCCATAACCTAGATCCAAATCAACGGTGACACATACAGAAGACCAAATCAGTTCTGGGTAACATGCAAACAAAATAGTAATATATTCAGTTACGATGATAGCACAACCTTTTTATTGGAGCTTGAAGCATATGAAATAGCCAGGACATGCGGCACTCCAGCAGCCGAATCTGCTGGAACTTCATATATTTGCTTTCCTCGTAGGCTTTACGATAAGAGGACATGTTCGAGTAAATAGTAAATAAGATGTAAATTGGAAAGCAACATACATACTGACTGGAAAACGTATTCATCACATTCAGTTAGCTTCATTCATGGATGGGAAGACTGAAAAATAAAAGGCTTCCGACAAAAATGTCCAAAATTATTGGAAAATAACCGTCTGCCTCACTCCAGGGAGGCAGGAAGTTAACTTCAACATGTTGAATAAATTCTTTCAATTTTTATGGAGGTAGTAAAATTTGGGCGCTAATTTAACTGCAGACCCTGAGACATCAGAATATTGAACCTGAGTTAGCTAGTCCGACTCTCAAGTATTAAAAAAGTTATCTGCATTGCAGATCCTATGCTACTGCTGATCCTTTGAGTTGTATACACGGTCCTAAGCATATATTCCCTTGCTTTCCTCCAAAGCTAAGCTTCCTTCCTGATTCTTCATTATGGTTTATGATCTTAAATTAATTACAAATAGACGATGACGAGGTTTTCACACAAAAAGGGAGCTTACCTTGAGAAGATATTTATTAATTATTAACATGAGTTACACTTCACTTTCTATTCTCTGATGTGAAGATTTCATACGTTAAATGACTTTTATAAAAAAAACAGTTTATATTTATTACTCATTCATCAACTTAAAAAAGTTAGAATCGGAACCTGAGATACTGTTTGTATGATTTAGAGCTAGGACTTTCAAGCACGTAAAGAAAAGGCCCAATCAGACAGAAGTATAGACGCTGCCATACAGCTTCTCTAGCCTATACGATTTGAATTAAACAATGTAAGTACAGGAAATATTAGAAGGAAGGGACGGGAGGAGGTAAGAGGAAGGAGATCAACCTTCCAAACAAGAAGAAACAACCACCCCTCAAGATCAGCTTCATCCCATGGACGGAGGAGAGTAGACCCCTCGTCACTTTCCTTTTGAAAGATCTTCATCACTTGCATCAATCTATGGTATCGAGCTGGAGAAAAGTGAAATCCTAAAGAAGGTAGCCGCATGGAAAGTCTTGTCGAAGGATAAGACGTATTTGGTATACGAATCTGTAAAGCACGTAATATAAAAAAAAAAAAAAAAAAAAAAAAAGAGCTTCAGCACATTAACATGGCATGGTCACATTTATGCAAACAATTAGGTGCTTCACTATAAAGATGTCCAGAAAGTTACCTGTTGTAGATTTAAGACAATCCCACACTTATCAACAACAGGCAAGACAAAAACACTGCTTTTATGGGCAGAGCCTAAGAAGGCCTGGCTCCAAGAATAGTCACCATCAACCAAGGAAGCAGATACATTACTCAAAACTAAATCAAATTTCAAATACATATCCGATTCCTTAGATGATCCTTCGTAGTCATCCTGCAAACGTTTACGTTCATGTGAGATCTAGACAATCAGCAGTAAGAATTATAATCAGGATCAGTGCAGTGCATTTGCCTGTGAACGAATGACTAAATTTCCCAAGTCAAGCAGAAGTTTTGTTGGATTGGTGTTGTCTGGACAAAAGTCTGTCGGAATTGTAATTTTGGGAGCTGCGATATCCAAGTCCAGCAGAAACCTATAAGTAGAAATTAAATTCAATAAATGCACAAGCTCAGGCCCACTGCACCTTTATTAACAATCCCCACTCATCGAAGGCACCAATTTCTCATAAATAATTAGCAGGATACAACAATAAAATCAATAAACTAGTTCCTATGAGATTGAGAAATGAAGATAAACAAATAGACACGATGGTGACTCAGAACACTAGTTGCATGGTCATGTAAATTAAGCACACACCTCGTATGATCCTTTAGGGCTCTGTTCATCTGTTGCTGAGCAGTACGTTTGACTTCATCAATAGTCATCTGATAAGCATTTGAATTACTATTAGTACAGTAATCATAAAGTTAGAAAGACCTATAAATTCTTGCCAGAGCAGAGCATTAACAGTAGCCTAGAGCGTGATCCCACAGTAACTGGCCATTATTTAACTCAAAAATTTCCAAACCCAGGAAGATGTTTACTAATTAACAGACCCGTTGTTAGAGAAAATCAAAACTACAATGAACATTGTATACAATGATCAAAGCAAGTAATAAGCCTCTTTTAGCAACACGACAACTATAAAACTGTTATTCGATTGTAAAAAATTGCTTAGAAGTTAGACAAACCTGTACAGCAGCTGCAGTTTCCTGAGCTATAGCCTGGCTAACAACACTGTCATTTCCAAAAAAATTGACAATTGCGTCAACTGAATCCTTGAGGTACTACAGAAAAGAAACAAGCAATCAGATGAAGTACAAATCCAACAATTTTATCTAGTGTGATATAATACATACAGTCATGTAACATGGAGAAGCTTTGGCAACCATGCTCCAGTCCACTTTAGCTTCAAAAGGCTTATAGCAGAACATAGCAACCAAAGAATCGAAAGCAGCTGCACTCTGCATAAAATATGTGATGAAAATTTGAGAGATTCTGCTATAACCTAGGTTCTGAAGTAGATGAAATTGATTGTAAACACAATGATAAACCTCAGCAAGGAGACCATTTGGAGATGACAGACGATATGATCGCAGTTTTAGATCAATAATCTTAGTTTCTGGGTAGAGTTTAATAGAAACATCCAGCCCTTCACATGATAGATCTGCAAGACACTTCTTGTCCAGGCCATAAAGTTTTGAAGCACTATGCCTCATGCGGATCTCTAAGAAAGTATGAAGAACGTTGGGTTTATCATTAATAACTGTGAACTGTGCATCATCATCTTCCTTATATCCTATCATTTGGTTCAATTGTTCTAAATCTTCCTCGGTGAAATGTACTGATTCACTATCACCTTCCACTGATTGACTCTTCCTGAGTATGTAGATAAAACAATTATTATATTAGCTGGCTAGACAAACCTTTTTTGATGAAACATACATATATAAATCTTATAAACATATAAGAGACAAGATTTACCATCCAAATGACCACCATGAAGTTTTAGTTTTTTGTTCCTTTAAGTGATTTTCTGATTCCATGGAGCGTGAAACAAACTTGCGAGCCCACATCCTGCATAAGACCAGGCTAGATAAAATATACTTCTGAGATAAAAGGTGTAAATACAAATAGAGTCCACATGAGCACCAGCGATTTTGACCAGCATATAGATTAGAATCTAACCGAATCCAAGGGTGTTAAGTAATTTTTCTATAGTGAAACTTAGATGCGATACTACAGAGATGAAAAGATGAGGTCAGTGAAAAGGCTCTACATTAATTATATGAAAATATCAAATAGTAAGAGATCAACAGAATATTATAAACCACCAATCATTATAAAGAATGATTTCTTTAATAAATAAGAATATTATAGGTTTGCAAACAGAACAATGTACCTCCACTGTAGTATGACTTCAATATCAAGCTCCCGATCAAGTTCCTCGATTTCTTCATTGTCATCAACTATTGCTCGACTGGCATCGGATCTAAGGAGTGATGCATACAGTGAAATATACCTCTTACGTAGAGTAGCATACTTAAGAACATGCTCCCACGACAACTTTCCACTGCAGAAAAATTATGTACTTAGCAAAAGCAGGAAGAAAACCACACTTCATAAACATGTTACTTTTACAACATATTTTAGTCAATAGAATTAGAATAGATATAATTACTACAACCACTTCATTCCATCTCTTACACTCATAACCACCTTAAACAAATACTGTATGAAATTAACCAAACTCGTAGATCATGATCTAGGGCCATCTAAAACCCAATAGACAATGATGTAGGAGCACTAAGTACCAACCTCAAATAGGGAGATTATTTGTTTCTATGATTTTTGGGTTTATAGTAGCTACTATTATTCATTGTTAATTTTATTATTTTCTCGTTGATTAGGTTTATGGGTAGTAAGAGCTATAAGTTTCTCACATACACTATTATATCTACAGATCTTGGTTCTCTAAGACTTTTGAAGTAAAAGTATTTTTGAGATTTATTCAGCTCCTGTTTTTTCTATCAGTCTCCATTATGGTAGAGACAAGGGAAAGCAATCCACAATGAGAAAGACACATAATCAGAGGTTATCAAGAGATGTATGAGCTCCATAATATAAAAGCAGGTGAAATTCTGTATTTAAAGGAAGGTGCTCTCAAAGATGACAACAGCTTAATTAAGTGGAAAACCATTTCACGCTGTTGAACGTGCACAGTTTGACAGAGGTTAAAAAGATGTTGAGTATCTGCAACTAAATTGAATGGCAGAGGAATTGTAATAGAAGTTCATGACTCTATTATGAGATCTCTCCGACTTATTTTATTCAGTAGCCAAGCTCTAGAACTAAATTTGAACTTAATAGAGAAGAGTTACAAGTGTTAATTTTTGAGAAAGAATTAAATATTCCACTATATAGAGAATATTTGGTGGTGTGGTGTGTGATGACAACACCATGAGGTAGAGAAGATATTATTTCTAAAGGAACATAAAATTTACTCTGCAGCAGATGCAAATTAAGAAGTTGAAGGCCGGCAGAGTAGTAGAGAAGTTTAATCTTTGAAATGTAATCGTGGCCAGTGACTATTAAGCATGCTGATCAACTTCCAAAAGAAACAGTGATTATGGCATCAACATTAAAGAATTAATTGGAACGAAAGGTTACATTCACTTTTAGTAGTAAAACTGCTACTGAAGTTACGTTGATTGCTAAAGAGTCGCTGAAAATGATATTTTCTAGGTTTTAAGAATGGAGACATTATTTTATCTCACAAAACTGTGTTTCCCAAGAGTCAAGATAGATGTTTCTGTCATTGTTCAATCTATAGCCTAACTCATTCTTATCTACTATCTCTCCTCATGAACCCCAGATTTATATACCCACATATTCTCTCCGTATCAAATCAGACAAAAAATTACATTTTGTTTTGGAAGAGTGGAGTAAGTGTGGCTGCTAACCCTACAGTTGCGCAAAACAACTTCACAGCAAAGGTTAACGCATCTTAGTTGATTTTTTGGCATAATATGAATGATGTTCTATAAAATTTTATACCGACATTTCTGGTGAAAAGGATTAGGCAAAAATCAAATGATTTAGTTGAAGTACCTTTCCCTTTTTTGATCACTAGAAACAGCTTTGTAAGCGAATTTCCACCATGATCTTGGATCAGAACTCACTGGAAGAGTAGGACGATAATGAGCATACTTCAAGCGCTGATTGAAAGCAGCGAAATTATCAGCTAATTTCAATGCATCCCTGTACCCATCCTGTAAAGAGTAAGGCACTTTAATGAACCAACGGTAACAAACAATATAATTAAACAAAATTTATGAGAGTTGAAGATTGTAGGAAACCTTAGATAGACAGAGAATCACATCATCCAAGTTCACTGATGCTTTCTGTAAAGGCTGACTGTTATCAGAAGATGCCCCTGTCCGCATCTTCGAGTAATTTGCATTCCCTGATACTGGTTCTAGAATGTAAGAATGCTTTTTTATAAGACAGTCAGCTGGTTTACCATCTTTTGTACCGAATCGGAAGACCTAAAGAACAACAATTACAACAGAACTTCAACTAAGTGTTTAGGGAAACAGCCAAAATGGCAATGATCAAATAAAGTTGCAGATTTCATGATAACAGGGATCCACTGGCGTTACCTGATCCCACTCAGAAGGAAGGAAATCACCCCAAGGCTTATCAATTAGCCATGGAGAGATATCCGAATCCAGATAGAAGGCAAGGCGCTCAAGTTTGACGAGCTACAAAAGAAGACAGATTAAGGTTTTTTTATTATTTTATTTCAAGCTTTCAGGGTTAATTCCATGCAGTGCATTATGAGCTATATAAGAAACAAATTCCGTGTAGAAATACAGTATTTATAACACCTTTGTCAGGAATTGCATTATGAGCTATATAAGAAACATATTACGCGTAGTGCAGTTTTTATAAGACCTTCGTCAGGAATTGCATTACAAGACACATTCCGCGTCTAAATACAGTTTTTATAAGACCTTTGTCAGGAACTCCCTGGTTATCTTCTTCCTTGGAGCTATAGATAAGCACTACACAATAATACATTGACATCTGAGGTTTATAAATCTGCCTCTCTTAATTGAACTCAACTTCTCAAATAATAAAATTTGTCATGGTTTAGATGTGAGGTGTCATATAAATAAGAATAGAGGGATAAAAAGTTGCAATTATTGAATAATAATCAACAACTCTTCAGGTGGATGTAACATGCGGTTATTTGCTGGCGGATGTAACATGAAAGAAAAAATATAGTGATGGTCATAACTCATTGGTACGAATGGTGACATTGACTGCCACATGTATTGAAATTTTAGTTATGGAGCAGAGACCCGGACTTCCTAGTTCTGTATGTTTGATTCTATGGTTCTACAATATTATTCTGATGCAATAAGATTTGAAACATATAAAAGAAGCAATATTTTTCTAAACTTCATCCACATCAATGTTAAACAGTTTCTTCATCTCAAAAATACGGCCACAAAATTGTTGCATGATTAACAAGCATAACAACATGTCCAGTTGGGCAAGACACTAATTGAAAGAGTATTGTATAAAACATATACCTTCTGGATACAGTCCAATGTACCACCAGTAACGAAGGTCTCCCTACCACTATCATCAGTTGTAACAGCTGAAAGTTTCTCCAAGGATAAACCAGCAGCAAATGGATGACCAGGATTGCTAAAAGAAGAACTCATTTGTCATTAATATATACCCATCTGATGATAAAAACCAGCACGTGAAGCTCAATTTACCTTTCCAGATCCTCATATCTTATGTGAATGTTTGAGATTGAAAGCTTCAAGTTGCCAATTACTGTGTTGACAAGTGATCCCAACCAAGTCTTGTTCTTAAAAGCAAATAACAAAAGAGAAGTAAATGTACTTTACACAGTAATTTAAATAGGACTACTACGAAGGAAGGTAAATGCACTTTAAACTATAATCTAGGTAGGACTGCCAAAAAGGAAACAATCATAATGTGAATTCGAAAGGAACTAACTACATTAGATTTTTTCTTCTTTTTTATTGGAACAACTTCTGTAGTAATGTAGCAATACACATCCAGGTGTTGGAGGTTAATGAAAAAGTTAACTCTTTTTGGCTTTGTTTGATGTAACCCTAACCTAGCCCGTACTTACGCAGATGAAAGACGATTATTCAGAATATTAAATTAAAACTCAATCGATTATGAAACTCATTGAGAAAAGAATTTTATGAAAATTAAAATTTTGAATTTGTGAGTTTAACCTGAATGAAAAATTGCAAACCAAAGATATAGGAATCATGCATAGAGGGGCTTTGTGTTAGGAATTTGATATTTTACCCTCATAAAAGAGCATGCTAGTCTAGATAAACATTTAGAGGATCAAGCCAGTCATACCATTTCCGATTTCAAATCTTCTGCCCGCTCCAATAGTTTTCTTTCCATTTCCTGTTCATCGCAAATATATACAATATATCAAACTTCCTCACTATTTTAGTACTCAATCAGGCATTAGGCTGATTCTGTCTTACCCGTATACGACTTTTTTTGGCCTCTTGGACAGCAGCCTCGCTGCATCCTTCAACTTGTGTCGCAGGTTCTGCTAATAGATAAATTCGGTCAAGGTAAACTATTACAGGATCTTGGCCAAGTTTGTTCCACGGGACCTAAAATTTATATAAACATGTTAAGAGTAAGCCTACATCTCAAGTAGCTAACTTGATACTTGACATGCCTCTACACAGAACGTGTTCCGACATAGTAGTCATACACAATTACTATATCAGAAACAAGAGATGAAACAGACTCATACATCGCTCAACCCTTGCTAAACTTATTTCCTTTTTCATCTTACATTTAAATTAAACTGCTAACGATAGAAATTAGGCTATTAGTGTTAGAACTGCCACCAATGTTCATTATGGAAGACCTGTAATAAAGATTAGAAAAATAGAAACAAGAATGACAAAATTGAAGCTGTATCATAAGAAAGGAGAGGAAAAGAAAGAATCCATATCTATAATAGTGCACCTTGTAATTATTTGTTTAATTTTATAAATAAAATATTTGAAGAAAAGGAAAGAAAAACTGTAGCCAAAAAGAAACTATGCATTTATTTTCTAATTTCACTGTGTATATATGAAGCACGTTAAGAGGTGTCAAATGCCTGCCAAGAGGAATCGATAAAAGATAGCTATTTGCATGAAGGATAATTCTACTCAACCTGGTTGTGCCATGCCGTGCCGTCAGGACAGCATTTTGGTACATTGTTATACACCTTTCACGACATTGTTTGTAAATTTTGCTACTTCCGAAAAAAATGTAAAAGTTTTAAAATTTGTGGAGATCCTGAATCTACAAGTGTTCTCAGAAGGTCGTATGGTAACATGAGATATGTTCTATATAGTTGGTTGCTTCAGGAATGATTTTTCACCCAACTAAGTATTAAACTAAACCTCTCGAAGAAACTACAAGCACTTGAAAGTCTCAAATTATAGGCATTCTGGCTAAACAGACATGCAACCACCAAAGATGCAAACGAGATAGTTACAGCTTATAGATAAATATACACAAACCCACATTTTGGTCTCCAACTCACAATCCCATACTAACAAAACAAATCACTACTTCAAGCATTGGAGGGAAGATCCCAAAAGGACAAAAGTGCAACCCCATAGTCATTTGTTACACCATCACATCAAGAACCAATCACAAAAGGTCTTTGGCAAGAGTAGTTGAAGTACTAGTTTAGTATTTGATTTTTTATTCTTTTGGAATGGTGATATGAATATTGGAGATCACATGGACGTACAAGATTACTTTGCACCTAATAATAGTTTCTTCCGAAGATTGCAAAAATAAATCAATCAATATGCATAAGAAAAACAAAACAAGTGGCACAGACCTTGAGCTTCACTGATCCAAGAAATCCAGCCTTGACTCTTATAGGCAACTTCAATGCATTAAGCGCCTCTGGCTTCAATTGCATATTTGTTAGCTCTACATTTCCTACAAAATAAGTCATTGCCAGAAATACATCAGCATATGCCAAAATTTAAGGAACCATTTTAATACTCGCTAAGAATGCACTTATTTGGTGGCAGGATTTTCAGAGAGTTTAGAAAATGAGTAATCGTGCTGGCACGTCTATGCTTCTTTTTCAGAAAAGGTACTTTTCAAAATCACAGCTACAACTTCTACCAATTAGTCAGTTTGGTATTGAATACCAGTCAAAACAACACCACCAAACAAAGACTTCTAAACATGGCTTCTTTTTCTAGTTCAAGGTAGTCAATTTACCCTTTAAAGTTAAACACAAGCTACCCATATTAGTTTATTTCACGAATCTAGCTATTTAGCTATGACATGATTACATTCAGTTTCATATATATGTTAATATAAACCTAGTTCAGACCATATCCGTAGACAGGAACTATAATTCCAAATTTCAACTATTCCAAACTTGACTAGGGCCACCTTGATAAGAACAGCTGTCCGAAACTCAACAAACTCATTAATTTCAGCTGAATATAACTCTAAATTTTCCCTTATGAAGTATAGTCTCACCCATCCAAATAGCATTCGGCTATCACCGGTTAGGTAGTCCACCAAAACCAAGCAAGCAATTCCTTAAAGAGATCACATTTGAAACTACCTAGTGTTTCTATCTACAGTAAATGACCATAGCATTCCAGCCATTCCAGGCACAAAGATTCACAACCAATATACCGTCACTATTTTCATTATGACATCGATTTAAACCACGGTTATTCCTTAAAACTATAGTGAGCAGTAGACAGGATACAAGTGATCCACAATTCAGTCAAAAGTCTGGAGTAGAAAGCAGTCAAAACTTCACAAAAGATACAACAAATTGCGCATAATCTATCATCGCAACCACTAAACATTTCACTGAGTAACACGAAACTGAATCAAAATACCAAAACAACTGTACCTGCCCATACGCTGATCTTGAGAGCTTCTTTATTAAGCCCCAACACGTAGTTCCCTAGATACCTCTGCAACAGTTTAGCGACTTGATCCTCCAACATTTTGTTGATTGATTCCTACTCGAATACTTCGATCAATTCGTCAAAAGTTAAAAGAGCAGATATCTAAGTTCTGTGATCAACAAACAACAAAAACAACATCATTATCATCCTTGGTAATCGCAAAACAAAAACATGTATAGTGAAATCAGTGACAGAGGTTGAGCGTCTTTGTAAGTCTAGAGAGAGAGAAAGATAGCGCGAAGAGAGAGAATCGCGGTTGAAAGAGCGAGCGACTTTTCTCAAAGAGACACGGCAGGCGTGTTGGAGGGGTAAGATTTGTACACTCTCTCTCACCTCACTAATTGATTTGTTAAGTTACCCCTGGATTATTAATTAAATCTCCGAGAGTATTTGGCACACGTAGTATTCCGATTTGGATCAAATAAAATCTGGAAAATTATTTATAAGGTACCTACTCAACTATTTTATTGTCATTTAGTATCCAAGTTTTGATCAATTGTTACTTATACCCCACTCAACTATCTAATTATCACATAGTCCCTAACTTTATTTTAATACTCTAACTACCCACGTAACTAAAAAAAAAATCTTACTTTTTTTTTTATTTATTTTTTAAAACATCTGTATCTTTCGAACCGGAGCTCGAAAAAAATAAGTGAAAGTACCATCACTTTTGTTTTTTTAAAATGAACAAAACTAGATCCATTAATGATATTTTTTTATTTTTTTTAAAATAAAATTTCACCAGTAACAATTCGCATCATATCATGAGAATTGTTCAGGAAATCCTGAGAGTTGCAAACAATTCGCATCATATCATGAGAATTGTTCGGGAACCCTAAAGTTGCAAACAATTCGCATCATATCATGAGAATTGTTCAGGAAACCCAGAGTTGCAAACAATTCGCATCATATCATGAGAATTGTTCAGAAAATCCTGAGAGTTGCAAACAATTCGCATCATATCATGAGAATTGTTCAGGAAACACATAGTTGCAAACAATTCGCATCATATCATGAGAATTGTTCAGGAAACACATAGTTGCAAACAATTCGCATCTTATCATGAGCATTGTTCAGGAAATCCTGAGAGTTGCAAACAATTCGCATCCTATCATGAGAATCGTTTTGAAAACTCAGAGTTGCAAACAATTCGCATCTTATCATGAGAATCGTTTAGAAATCCTGGGAGTTGCAAGCAATTCGCATCTTATCATGAGAATCGTTCAGAAATCCTGGGAGTTGCAAGCAATTCGCATCTTATCATGAGAATCGTTCAGAAATCCTGGGAGTTGCAAGCAATTCGCATCTTATCATGAGAATCGTTCAGAAATCCTGAGAGTTGCAAGCAATTCGCATCTTATCATGGGAATCGGTCAGAAATCCTGAGAGTTGCAAGCAATTCGCATCTTATCATGAGAATCGTTCAGAAATCCTAAGAGTTGCAAGCAATTCGCATCATATCATGAGAATTGTACCAACGCGTTTTTTTTACCAGCGCGCATATTTGATCGGGGGTATTTTTGTCCAAATTTCAATTCGAGGTACCAAGTGACACTATCCAAAAAACGGGTACCACTGGGTAATTACATAGTTGAGAAGGTATTTACAGGTACTTTTCTCTAAAATCTAACTTACATGAAAAAAATTAAATCAGCTATTCCGTTATATGATATTTTTATTTACTTTAACTTGTTTTAAGAGGCAAACTATAGCAGATATAAATGTAATATATCTTCCGATTATAAACTTTACTTTTATTTTATTTCAACTAAAAATATTAATTTAGGTTTTGATAAAATATAAATAAATATCCAAAAATTAAAAGTTATTCTCTATTTAATATCTTTTTTATTTTTATTTTTATTTTTATTTTTATTTTTAATAGATATTTATTTATTTATTTGTATAATCATAGTGAAGCTAATGTGATAGTTAATTTTATGTCTGAAATTTTATTTTCGGTTATTTTTTTATAGTTTTTGTATATTTAAGTTTTTTTGTTATTTAGAGTTATATACATAAAAAGGGGAAGAAGTTGGGATTTAGGCCTCCAAGAACCTAAATCCAATTCTTGATTTCAAGGCCATGGGCCTGGTGTCTAACAACGATATGAAGCTTCTGAATAGTCATCTCTTTGACTAACCCTAGCTCGTCGATCTCTTTACAGCCAACCTTAACCCTCTCTCTCAGTTTTCTTCAGATCCATATCCTTCTTCCACACAAAATCGATACAGCCACCAAAAATTGATTTCATTGATCCTCATCTTGAAATCAAACATGCAAAAGTTACCACACAAAATCGATCCAGCCACCAAAAATTGATTTCTTTGATCCTCATCTTGAAATCGAACATGCAAAAGTTGATCTCTGTTCTTCATCTTGAAGAACAGAATCGGGTAGATCCACCCTCATCTCAGAGACCTTCAAACCACAAATCATCAAAAACACAGCCATCATACAACTTCGCTTCAAAAAAACAGCCATCAAACCAGATCTCACATCCATCAAACCTCATTTCTGAAGCTCATTTCTTCGAAAATCCTACTTTCGAAAGAAATGAGTCTCCAAATAAATCCAGAGTCGAAAAGGAGTCTGGTAGGCAGGAGGTTCCAAGAACTTATGCAGAAGTTCTAAGATCGGGAAATGAGGCAACGCTATCATCTGTTGATGCTGTTGAGGGCTTCGTTCACGACAAGGTGGAAATCGGTGTTGAGGAAGGGTATCTGTTTGTTAAATTTTGTGAAAAAGATAAGTCATTTTTAAACTCTCTGTCTAAATACACGTTGATTGCTAAATTTTCATTTGGTTGTCCTCCTGCTGTAGAGTTTAGGAAATATCTAGATTCTTTAAAGCCTATAGGAAATTATAGTTTATATAAATGGGATTTTATGCATGTCTTTGTGGAATTTGATAATTTGTTAGATGTAAAAAGTTTCTGGAAGTTTAATGTTAGGTCTTTAGGGCAGTATACGTTTAGGATATTAAAAATGGAGTCCTGATTTTCACCCTAAACGTGAGTCTCCTATGACTCCTGTTTGGGTTTCCTTTCCTAAACTGCCTGAATATATGTATAATAGAGATACTATAGAAAATTTAGCTAAAGCAATAGGGTTTCCTTTAAAATCTTGTCTACCTTTTAGAAATAGGGCGAGTTTTAATTGCTGTGAAGTTTGGACTGTTTTGGATGTCTCTAGTATTCTTCCTAAAAAATATGGGTTAGTTTTGGGGATAGGGAAGGGTTTTGGCAAGATATAAGTTACAGAAATAAGCCTGATTATTGTAAAAAATGTAGACATCTAGGTCATAAGGATATTGGTTGTAAGTCAAATGATTTAGAGTTTAAGAAGTCTCAAAATTTAAAAAAAGTTGATGTTAATTCTATGGTTAGGAAGAATGATAATATTTGGATACCTAAAACTAAAAACAACAAAGAGATTAATAACATGCAACCTAAAATGGATGAGTTAGTGAATGTTAAAAAAAGTGATAAAGGCAGTGGCAGTTCACAGATAGTTGATAGAGTTTCTAATAATTCAGATTGTATTGTTGTGCAGATAGAAAATGTTGGTAGTAATAAGGATGTTGACATGCATGATAGTATTACTATTTTGAATGATGACAAACATTATGAAAGTAACACTAAAGAGTCTGCTAGACATTTTGATAATAACTATGTTGTTAAAGATAGTAATTTTGATAATAACTATGCTGTTAAAGATAGTAATGTGCTTGTTGTTTCTGATGTGGCATTGAATGTTGCTGAAGGTGATACTTTGTCATTGATTGATAATAATGCACATAATAATATTGGTAATGCACTTGACAGTGTAGTTGAACATTCTGATTTAAGAGATAAAGAGTCTTTTGTTTCTAAAGTGGATTCTTTGTCTTTGAATAATTGTAATGCAAAAGATGATATTGTTAGGAAAGATAATAGTTCAACCATGGATAGACATGTTGATTTAATTGATTCTCTGCCTTTGAATGCAAATAAAGACATGATTAGAAAAGATGATGGTTTAATGGTATTTAGACATTCTGATTTAATTGATTATTTGCCTTTGAATGCAAATAAAGACATGGTTAGAAAAGATGATGGTTTAACTATGGATAGACATGCTATTTTAAATGATTCTTTGTTTTTTAATGCAAATAAAGACATGGTTAGAAAAGATGATAGTAATGTGCTTGTTGTTTCTGATGTGGCATTGAATGATTGTAATTTTGCTGAAGGTGATACTGTCTCATTGATTGATAATAATGCACATAATAATATTGGTAATGCACTTGACAGTGTAGTTGTACATTCTGATTTAAGAGATAAAGAGTCTTTTGTTTATAAAGTGGATTCTTTGTCTTTGAATAATTGTAATGCAAAAGATGATATTGTTAAGAAAGATAATAGTTCAACCATGGATAGACATGTTGATTTAATTGATTCTCTGACTTTGAATGCAAATAAAGACATGATTAGAAAAGATGATGGTTTAATGGTATTTAGACATTCTGATTTAATTGATTCTTTGCCTTTGAATGCAAATAAAGACATAGTTAGAAAAGATGATGGTTTAACTATGGATAGACATGCTGTTTTAAATGATTCTTTGTTTTTTAATGCAAATAAAGACATGGTTAGAAAAGATGATAGTTTAATGGTAGTTAGACATGCTGATTTAAATGCCACTTTGCCTTTGAAATCTGCTGTTAAACGTTTTGAGTTAAATACTAAAGAGTCAGTTGTTGTTGAAGTTGATTCTTTGATATTGATTGATGCACATGATAATACTGTTAGAAAGGGTGTCATTGAAGATACTAACTGTCTTGCTGATAACAATTCATTGTCTTGTAAGCATGTTGTTTCTGTAGTTGATTCTTTGTCATGTAATATTGTTGATAAAGTCAATGACTTATCTGTTAAAGACAATAACATTTCAATGATAGTTGCTGATAATCTTCCTTTGAATGTTTGTATTTCAAGTGATGATGTGATTTCTGATAATCTTCTTAATATAGTAAAAGAACCATCTATTAAGAATACTGCAAATATGTCTTTAGAGCTTCAAAGTAAAACTTTAAAATTTTCTAATCATTTAGAAAATTCAGTTAAAATAACTAATGAGGATATAATTAATGAAATTGAGAATATAAAGTTGAATAATCCTTTTAAACCTTTGTCTGATAATGAATTTGAAGAAGTAGATGATGTTGTAGATGATAATAGAATGAAAGATAGGTCTAGTCTTAGTGAGTCTAATTCACCTAACCAAAGAAACATGTTAAAAGAGACCTCTAATGTCAGTTTAAGAAGATCTCCTAGAAACAGAATGTTAACTAGATCAAGGAATTTCAAAAGGTCTTTAGGATCTTCCTATAGAAGTTTTAGATGACAGTGTTTTTAAATTGGAATATAAGGGGTGTTGATAATTTTAAATCATTAAGAAGATTAAGGCATTTGGCTAAAAAAATTGTTGTTGACATAATTGCTCTTCAAGAGCCTTTAATATCAGTAGATAAAATTGATTCTATTTGTGTAAAACTTGGTTTTGATTATTATTTTGCAAATGTAAATAATAAAATTTGGTTATTTTGGAGAAATGGTTTTGAAGTCAATGTGTTAGATAATTTTGATCTACTATTAAATGCTTTGGTGAATCATTCTGCTTCTAAATCCGTAGTTTCAATTACTATAGTATATGCTAAGTGTAATAGGGCTCATAGGTTAGTGTTGTGGGATCAGTTAAGGATTATTTCTGTTACTAATCTTCCCTGGCTGGTTGCTGGGGATTTTAACACTATCTCAAATATAAATGAACAACTGGCCTGTAGTAATCTTTAGAATTAAATGCAATAACTCTGTTGGAATAGTTAAACTTAGGACATTTTAGATTTTTTGATTAACTAGTTGGCAAGTTGAAAGACTTGACCGCAAATGTGTCTTGATTTTATAGAGCAGGTGCAAGATTGATGGAGTATATAGTAATGGACAGCAAGGGGATAAAGTCTGAAAAGTTTGGACACCAAAGGAAGATAAGGAAGAGAAGGCAGGCAGCAAGGGGAGAGAGGCTTGAAGGAAGATAGCAAGGGGAGAAAGGCTTGAAATAAGGCTGCAAGATTGCTAGGATTAGATTGATTATATCTGTATAAGTTAACTACACAATGTAGTTTTACTTAGTTAAGAAATGCTTAATCAATCTTGGTTCTGTAATGAACAAGTTGTAAAGTTTCAGATTGGGTTCAATAAAATTTCATTTCTTGGGGAAAAAAATAAGTTTTTTTGTTATTTTTTAATGGATTTCGTCATTGAATATATTTGATTTCGTATCCACGTCCGATTTGTACGTCATTGGTAAACATGCAAAGCCACGTTGTTTTAAGAATATCAACATGAACAACCTAGATTGTGAAAATCATGCCAACAAAAAAGCATGGATGAGTGGGTTGGTTTTCAAAGAATATATTTGTTGGCTGGATAAACAAATGCATGGTCAAAAAATTCTCGTGATAGTAGATAATTGTCCATGCCACTCAAAAAACATCCGACTGTTGCAAAATATTTAGTCCGTTTTTCTACCGCCATACATGACTTCAAAAATTCAACCATGTAATAATTAGAGTTTTTTAAATGTACCATCATAAAAGGTTCTACCATAATATTTTGGAAGGTTATAAGTTGGGTATTTATTCTCTGGGAAATATCAATGTTTTAGATGATATCAGTTTGGTTGTCTCAATTTGGAGAAATGTGAAACAAGAGGCCATAACAAGTTGTTTTCGGCATTATAAATTTTTTGTTTCGGTGAATCCAACCGGCTCACATGATTTAAAAGATGTAAATATTATGGAGAAGACATTCGTGAGCTTTAGAACTTGATTGCAGATATGTATTATCGGCATAAAAAGATGTAAATCACGTGCGAGATTATCCTGGTGAAAATAATTAACGTTACGAAGTTCAAAGCATTAAAGAAATTATGGAAGATATCATTCAAAATCAAACCAATAATGAAGTTGATGATGATTAGTTAGTATTGAAATCTTTTAGTAATTATTAATCTATAGTTTTATTGGGACCAATATATATATATATATATATATATATATATATATATATCACAAAAATAATAAATAAAATTATCTTATTATTTTATTGATTGGGGTCCAACTTTGTATTGGTGCCAAGTTGGAATTGGACATATTATTAGTTTTATCGAGGTTATTAACTTATAGAGTATTAATTTATAGAGGTTTTACTGTATAAAACACTTATCGTCGGATTTAATTTATAATGAGATACATGATTGTATTAGGACCACCGTCGATGTTACAACAAAAAACATAAAATCATTTGTAAAGAACGACCACGATTTAGACATTTTATATCGTCTTTCATATATTATTTTAGAAAAATCGAAGAAGTTTGTTGATATTTTTACTTCATAAACTACTCGAGAATTACTTGAAAATATTGAAAATCCTTCATAGTACAAGTGATAACTTAATGAAGCATACTTCGCAACCCAATGTCTTCAAACAATATTTTATAGTAATTGGTTCGTCTCTAAGGTTTCCATTCTTTTTGTACAATTTTATTTGTTGATAAAATTGTTATTATGGGAAAACATAAAGGGGTATTGATATCTATCGTGGCTAAATATGGTAACAATAGTGAGTTTTGTTCTATACTATTTTAAATTGTAAAACATGTTATTTTGTTATGTGAAATGCAAAATTCAAGACAAACACATCATAAATGCGAGACTATGCATAATCAATATAATAGATTAAGATTGGGCATAACCAATATGATAGATGCAATACTAAGCATAACCAATACGATAAATGTTAGTCTAGTCATAACCAATATGATAGGTATGGGGCTAGTAACCGATATTATAGATGCAAGACCATGTATAAATTTAAGATAATGTATAACCAATATATAACATATATGATAGGTGCTAGACCAAGTATGACCAATGTGATATTTACAAGACTTGACATAAATAATATGATAAATATGAGACTAAAAATAAGCAATACGATGTGAGACCTCATATAATAGATGTGAGATTAGTAACATGCGAGATGCACTTATAACATTGTGATTTATATTTTATTTTCAGTACTTTTTGCATGTATATTTTATGTTGTATTTGTTATTGTTGGGGTATAAGATTGTGATAATTAGTTATGGTTTATAAATATATTGAAAACTTATTTGTTGGATCATCGAATCACATTTATTAGTGATCGTAATTTAGTTATTGTTAGTATTGTTACTGATTTGTCTATATATTGCCATCGTGCAACTGGAATTTTACATCTTATAAAAAAATTAAAGTATTTGTTTACTGGTACATCCACACCATTTAGGAATAATATGTTTTAAATGTTTAAAAAATATGTTTATGTCACGAATTATAACTTGTACACCCAATTTATTGACAAATTCAATAAAGAATGATGTTATAAATTAATTAGTTTTTAGGAGAATTTATCTTTGGATAATTTTGTTTATGTTTCTTCAAAGACAATCGGTATGGTTATATTACTTTTATTTCAACGCAACTTTTTAGGAATCAGATCAAACAATGTTGTACTTTACTTATATTGGATAAAAAATCACACAAGAAAAATTTAAACGAAACAAATCTATTACCAAACATACTTTAAAATTTTAACCAAGTAACACTTGCAATTTTTTGTGTTTCATTTACTTCTTTTGCGCCTTTTGGTATGAACAAGCTTAAATTTAATAATATTCTATGATGGATGTTTATTACCAATAATGTCCAATGATCAATTGTACCTCATGATCCTTGTGTGAGAAGTATAATGAAAATTTAATCTTATTTATGGTAGTGTAATTCATCGTCAACAAATCTTGATTTTCATATATCATGTGATACATTAAAATAATAATTTTTTGAAACAATTTTGTTTATTAATACATATACATGTTGTAAAAACTATATGATTCTTGCAGTTATATGTCTATAAATGGATTTTGTTGGACTAACTTCATTTATAGTTCCTTGAAAAACAGTGGTAGGTACTTTAAAATCGTTTTTGTGAAAGACACTAATATATATAACCGTTAAGAACTTATATAATACCAAAAGTAGAAATAAGAATAAGTTAATTGCAAATAGGAAACCAGACATACAAATAAATTCCAAATAAACTTTGCATTATAGTTGAGTTATTCTTTACATAATATCTTCATCATATTAGTAACAAAATATGTCATCTTCATTATGGAACCAATCATATTATAGGATCATTTTGCTTGTTCTTTTTGAATCAGTTCTAATATGTGGTATTGCTCGACTTCAATTATTATCATTATTAGGTTTTCATATTGCCACTATATCTCATCATTATAAATTCAATTGGTTAATGTATTATATAATGAGTATGATCCAACAATAATTTAAATGAATGATTTTCTTCTATTTTTTCTTGAACGTGAAACCAATATATGAATAAACGCACTAAGATGAGATATGATATATGTGATAAATGATTGTAGATGAGAGATTTGTCATACATGATGAGAGATGAGAGATTTTCCATACATGATGATAGATGAGACACAAGATGATCTATGTAAAATCAACAAAGAATATCCATACAATACCATATAAATATGATTCATGCAAGGATATGCAAAGATGATCTATGCGAGGCCAGGAAAAGAAGATCCACGCAAGTCAGGTAAAGGTGACCGATATAAGGTCATGCAAAGATGATCCATATGAAGCAAGACAAATATGATATATGCGAGATCATGCAATATATACAAGGCCATGTAAAGACCCATGCAAGATCAAGGAAAGATGATCCATGCAAGGTTAGGTAAAGATGATCCATGTAAAATAATATATCCTGATAAATGATAAGAGATGAGAGACAAGATGATAGATGAAAGATATTGTACATAAATTCTACTTAATTGTTTTTGGTTTTTTCAATCTGGACCACCTCTTCCTCCATAGCATAATTCAATTCATCGTTTTCTTTTAGGCCTTGATGAGTATAAGTCTCAGTTTTTATAGTTTGGCGTACAATGGCAGGTTCTTGTACAAAACTTTTTATATTAGTAACTCAAAACCAAACAATAGCAATTTTGTGAAACCAAGCAAAAAAACAAAATATGAGGTAGCGATAGGTGTAAGAAAATATGAAAAATACGAGAAACATTACAAATGTGAGACTATATCATGAGATATCAATTTATAAGACGTTATATCATGCAATACCATAAATTACAAATTTTATGCGAGATTAAGTATTAAAATATATAATTAAAAATAATTTAATATATATATATATATGTGTGGAAAAATAATTACACCAATACATAGGTTTTAAAAATATTTTATCGATATTGAAGAAGTTGGATCAACTTTTTGCCCAAGGAAATATTCTCCATAATAACATCATTCAAAAAAATATTCTCCACAATGTCGTTAATAGGCTTCTCCTTGTCTAAAACATTTTCCACAATAAAATTAATAGGCTTCTTCTAGTAGGGAATCATCTCATAGATCAGTTTTTTCTCGTAGATCACCTTTATATCAGGAGGGTCCTAATTTTACATTTGATTATAATGAGGGTCATGTACAACTATTTGTTGATCACGAGGCTGCTATATAATAGTAGGATCATGTATATTTTCTTTAGCTTGAAAGGTTATTCTCAATTCTTTGATATTTTTAGTATAAGAGTCATCATTACATGTGTTTTTATTAGGTGAATGTTCTGTCTTTTCATGTGTTCACCTTTTTGTTGTATACATTTTAGATACCTTTTGAGGTTTTTTTTCCACCTCCGTGTTTAAATTCAATATAGGCTGTTGAGGTGTTTATTCAAGTTTTACCTCTCTCTACTTTGTCTTTTTTTTATCTTAGTCTATTTTTTGTCTAATTCTGATATTACTTTGTCTTTTTAGTATTTGGTCGTTTTAGTTTTACAATATTATTTTCAAGATTTTTATAATCAATTGTATAATTATATATTTGATCCAATATTTCTCAGTCAATATTTTGGCTAAACACATAATTGATTGTTGTTGGAGTTTTCATGTTAATCCTCTACAAAAAAAATATGAACCTAAATATAAAAACTAGACAAGAGAAATACAAGAAATAATATATACGATTCCATACAATGATGATAGATAAGGACCAGGAAATGATGATAAATAAGAGATCATAAATGATGATAGTAGTGAGGCCAGTTAATAATAATTCGTACGAGGCCAGATCATTATGATACATGTAAGATTATGTGATAGAGATAGATGAGAGACCAATAAATTATGATAAATATTAGGTCATGCAATGATGATAGATGTGATGTCATGTAATGATGTAGTAGCGAGGCCACAAAAAGATGATAGATGGAAGATTCTTATTTTTGTTTGCATAGTAATTTATTTAGTCGTTTATTGTCTACTTTTAAATCGTAGGTTTTGTCAACTATATTCATTGAATACTTATTTTTTACTAAATTTTTAAATCCTTTTTAGATTCTTAAAAATTTAAGATATTAAATTTTTCTTATGTGAACCAGCAATAAGTTTTCTCGATACCATCTTATGTTTTTGTACAATACCAGTTTTTATTTGATTTTCATAAGATTTTTTTAATCGTGCAACATTATTTGGTGTAAATTTCTTTTGATTTTTTGTATAGTTGATTTTTTTACTTGCACATTATTGAACAATGAATGAATTTAGTGTTTGATCCACATAAATATAATCATTTCCATTTACCTCTGGTTGCATATCTTAGTTTGCTCCTCCATCATCATAGTTAAAATTAACTTCTTCTTTATTCTTTCACAACAACCTCATTTTCATATTTTTCATCGACAACAATTTTATCTTCTTCTTTTTCCTTCGCAACAATATCTTGTTATTTTTCTTCTTCTTTTTCTTCTTCCTTTGTAGTAATATTTTTTTATTTTTCTTCTTCCGTGTCAACCTTTTCTTCTTGTTGGACCTTCTCACCAAATGTTTTTTCCTTTGTTAAGTTGTTTTCATAATGTATAAAGTAGTGTCTATCGCAGAAACGTAGCTCATGGGTCATACACATAGTGATTTGACTTAAAAGCCATTTGACAAAAATTAAGTGCTTAAACGCTCATGGCATTTTGCACATTTGATATTATGACACGAGAGTCGAATTGTATATTTGGTTTTTTGGTATAATGAGTCACTTTACACAGTTGATATTTTAGCAATATGACCACATTATATAGTTTACAAGATGACTCACTAGTCAATTCAAATGTTATAGTTGTCGGGTAACTAAGCATGTTTTGATGATATAGTTTAAAAGTCGTTGTCCATTAAACATTCAATTACATAAATATAAAAACACACTGATTAAAGTACTAGTGTATATCTAAAATGAGTGTATTAGTGTATATCTAAAATGTAATTTATAGTTAACATGAGTGTACTATTGTATCTCTAACTCAAACACTTTGTTATTAATAATAATTATCTTAATATTTTATTTTTTGAAAATTTTATAAACCATTATAATTTTTTATTTTTAGATATTAAAACGATATAATTTAATTTTAACATTAATTCCAAATCATAATTCTAATATTAAATTTTAAATTTCTAGAATAAAATTATTTCAAAAAAAATATATATTTATAAACTAGAATTATTATTTTTTTTCTAAAAACTAAAACTTAAATATATTTTTGAATTGTGTTAGAGGTTGCAATTTTACGTTAGAGGTTGCTAGATCACTGCATACACCCTGATATGTTACATGTGTTGGAAGATATCCCCTGACTGCATACACCTTGATATGTTAGTTGTGACAGGTTGCTATATGTGTTGAAAAACCTACGATGACTCCATATACCCTTATAGTTTAGGTACTTGATATTGTTAGATGTTTTTCAACCAAATTCCCTGCCTGCATACACCCTGATATGTTAGCTATAATAGTTTGCTAGATGTGTTGTATAATAGGCCATGACTCCATATATCCTGTTAGTTTAATTATGACAGTTTGCTATATGTGTTTAAAACTAGACCCCGTATCCATATTCCCTGATATGTTAGTTAGCGGATATTGCTAAATGTTTCCAACCATTCCTATGACTGCAGACACCTTGATATGTTAGCTATAATATGTTGCTAGATGTGTTGGAAAACAGACCAAGAGTCCATATACCCTGATAGTTTAGTTATGACAGTTTGCTATATGTGTTGGAAAATAGACCACGATGCATATACCCTGATATGTTAGTTACGGGATATTGCTAGATATGTTCTACCATTCACTAATATCAGTAACACATTCAGCTGTTCTACACCAACGTTAAACAAACTAACCAAAACTCCTACAATTCAGGTTACACAATATCGAAACCAAAAGTTTGCATTTTCAAATTTGGTATGGAAACAACTATTGTTCCGCGGTCCGAATTCGAAAACTTCGAGTCTTTTCAACAGTACGTTGAGCAAACATGGCAAGGGCTTGTTAGAGGCAACTACAACATTACGTACTCTTGCGGTGCTCAGAATAATTGTATGTTTAATAAGGAGACCGATTTTATTGGGTTGGAATGTTACCTTGATGTTGAGCGTCTGAAGAGTGTTAGTTTTCTTATCGAAGAACATGTTGTTGATAAGGGCTCCGTCATTAAACGTAAACAACCCGTTCAACTGTTCGAAGAATCCTCTCATATGCATTAAAGAACGGTTTTGCGTTTAGGTACATGCACAATACCTTTAACAAGATCACCGTTTATTGTGTAAACAAAGATTCGGACGGCTGCAAATGGAGTCTTTACGCTTCTGTTGATTCTAAGACCGGTTTGATGACAATTAAAAGATTTTTCAGTACCCATACGTGCAGTCCCGTATTCACAAAGAAGAAAAGCAGGCATCTGTCGTCCGATTTGATTGCTGATGAAATTCACGATTCTCTACGGAACTGCCATTCCGTAACAGCTAAGACTATACAATCCACCATCAAGCAAGACTACGGTTTAGACGTTTCATATCGTCTATCTTGGAATGCGTTGGAGAAGGCCCGTCGTGTTGTATTTGGAGATAGCAATACCTCTTTCGGATTGCTAAAATCATACTTCAAGAGACTAAAGAGTCGTGACATCACTACGGACTGTCATCTGGATTTGGCTCCCGGCAATGTTTTTCGTCGCTGTTTTATAGCGTTTGGGGCGTGTCTTCAGGGTTTCCATTCGTGCCGCCCTCTACTGTACGTTGACGGAACCCACCTAACAGGGAAGCATGGTGGCGTGTTGCTTTAAGCAGTGGCAAAAGATGGAAACAACGGTCAGTACATGTTTCAATATACATTTAGTCCGATATATAGGTTTACATAGTTTGCGATTTATTTATATTGTCTGATATATTCTCTTACCTACCCTGCTATTTTAGTTATTACTGCGTGCTAGTTGATGAAGCACTATCTGATAGATTAGGTTACATACACTGTTCTATCTTTATTATTACACAGGCGACCTTAATGTAGTTCTGTTAATGTAGTTCTGTTTTTAAGCTGTACCTTTTCCGTTTCAGGTCTCTTCCCCGTAGCTTTTGGTATATTTGGTAGTGAAGACTCAGACAACTGGTTTTGGTTTTTGGAAAGTTTAAAACCTCATCTGTTAGGGCGCCAAATAACTTTCATTTCAGATCGTCATGCTGGTATTATTAGCGCTGTCGCAACTCTTTATCATACTGACTACCACGCTTATTGCATCTTCCATCTTATCCAGAACTTGACTAAAGCTCTTGAACACACTAACAGAGTCTACAAACAAAATATGCTAGTGATGTTTAAGAGCTGTGCTTATGCCCCTACGGTGGAACTTTTTAATGAACGTTTTGGTCAGTTTTTACGCCAAGGCGGTGAGCGTATTGGCAACTTTGTAAGAAATCTGCCACCAGAAAAATGGGCTCAGGCATATGTCAAAGGCAAACGGTATAGGGCGATGGCATCAACCGCTGTTGAATCGTTCAATGGCCAGATTAAAAAGTTGTGTCATCTGCCTATAGTTGAATTAATCGACCGGATTAGAGCTCTTCTGATGACTCAAATGTCTCGACGTTTAGGAGAGGGCCTGAGTTGGAACACACATTTGTGCCCCGAGCATGACAAGATGTTCAAAGAGAATCTACAATGCAGTCGGACATGGTTAGTTCGCAAGTCTTCTGCCGCTTATTTTGAGGTTTTATCAGACCCAGTCATGGTGGTCAACATACTTGATTTCAAATGCATATGCGGCTCTTGGCAGCAAGAATGTTTCCCATGCGCTCATGCGTTGGCTGCAATTGTATCTCTAAACGAGGATCCTATGACGTTGGTTGAGCCGTTTTTCACTACCCAAAATTATCGGTCCAGATATTCATTTAACATACCCGCTATAACAGAGTTTGGTGAATCCAGTACTGCAGATTGTGATGGAGAGCCCGTGGTGATGCCCCCGAATGTTAAAAGACGACTTGGGCGTCCGAGGAAAAAGCGTATTCCATCAAGAGGTGAAGTTTCCAGCAGCCAGTCCCGATGTGGTCGATGTTTCAAATCGGGGCATAATAGGAGGTCATGTGATGCTCCGTTCTAAACGTTATTTACCAATTTTTTTGTAACACTTTACATCTCAAAGATAAGCACTCCTTATCTTTTGACTTATGTTTTATACACTTTTATCATTGACGACAACCATGTCTGTTTGTTTCTGAGTCTGCTATCTATTCATGTCTACATTTCTATCTATGTTGTTATACTCTGATAGCCACTCTATTCACCATTGATAGATTCTGGATTTTACATCTAACAGATACATCAAAGTATGTTTTCGGTTTTGGTGTACATCCATCTGATACTTTACTTACATTTGTTCACGAGGTCCTTCACATCTTCCCTGCCTGATTCATCTCAAAGATAAGCACTCCTTATATTTCGACTTATGTTTTGTACACTTTTAACATTGACACGTACCATGTCTGTTTGGCCCAGACTCTGATATCTATTCATGTCTACATTGTTATCTATGCTGTTATACTCTGATAGCCACTCTATTCACCATTGATAGATTCTGTATTTTACATCTAACAGCTACATCAAGGTATGTTTTATGTTTTGGTGTACATCCATCTGATACTTTACTTACATTTGTTCAAGAGGTCCTTCACATCTTCCCTGCCTGATTCATCTCAAAGATAAGCACTCCTTATATTTCGACTTATGTTTTAAACACTATTAACATTACCACGTACCATGTCTGTTTGGCCCAGACTCTGATATCTATTCATGTCTACATTGCTATCTATGTTGTTATACTCTGATAGCCACTCTATTCACCATTGATAGATTCTGTATTTTACATCTAACAGATACATCAAAGTATGTTTTGTGTTTTGGTGTACATCCATCTGATACTTTACTTACATTTGTTCAAGAGGTCCTTCACATCTTCCATGCCTGATTCATCTCAAAGATAAGTACCAAGTACCTTTCGACTTATGTTTTTGTACACTTTTAACATTGACATGTAACATGTCTGTTTGGTTCAGACTCTGATATCTATTAGCAGTTACATTGTTATACACGCTGTTATACTCTGATAGCCACAAAATATAACATTGATAGATCGTTGATTCTACATCTGACAGATACATCAATTTCTGTTTTCTGTTTTGCTGTACATCCATCTATTACCTTTCTTACATTAGTTCTCGAGGTTCTTTACATCTTCCCTGCCTGATTCATCTCATTATTTAATAGGCAGATATATTGATGACATAACATATGAAATAAACAGTGGTTGATATATAAGGTAGCTTACATCTTATACATTAGGTCTACATAAACTGTTCTTTTAATGTTACCATAACTCTGATATGTTAGTTTTCATACAATGCGATTCTGTGAAATAACTGCAGGTAAAACTGTTTCCGTCAATTGCAACATATCATATCATATCATACCAGTTTAATCTAGAGTACGGAAAATGCAAGCAAACATTGACATTAAAATCAGTAACTGCTACAAATCTTCCAAATATACCAACCATGTCAAAAAATGATACTACTGCACAGGGATTGGTGAAAGTTACAGTCCAAAAAAACATAAACAAACATTAAAAACAACAAAATATAAACCAACAGTTCCATGAAACTACTTCGACATGTTCAAACCTAGTCAGAATAATCTCCATCAGATCCCTCCTCTTCTTCTTATTCTTTTTCTTCTTCCTCTTCCTCGTCCTCTTCGTCTTCAGAAGCCTCGTCATCTGCCTCCTCTGAAACATCGTCGTCTTCTTTTTCAACCCCCAAACTGCTCCTGCTCCTCTTCAGTGTGTGAAGTTTTTCATCCTCAGACTGATAGCTGTCGTCCAGCGACCATGAATCTCATGAACCATATGGGTCTTCTTGGTCCTCAGACCAAACGGACCACGTGTCTTCTTCATCATCGGAGTACTCCGATGTTGTTTCTCGTTTGTAAGCCTTAGGGTCTGCGTAGTAGTCACTTGACCACCCGTCGTCGCCGGAATTAGGTGGTGAGAAAGGTGAGGAAGGTGCCATTTTCGAAGGTGGTTAGGTTTCAACTAAGGCTAGAGGTTCTGGTTTTTTTTTGCTTTGCAGGGAAGTGTGTGAGGAATAGGTTCAAATATCACCCTCTATTTATAGCAAAACACAATGCCCAAGGCTGAGTCCCATTAAGCAACCATACTTACTTTCACAAATTTAATGGCACACGTATATTTAATGCATGTAATCATCAAGTCCACCTACCTTTGTCTTTTCAACTTCAATCTAACCAATAGGTTTAACGCATTAACTCCTATTGAGTAATTGGTGTGGTTAAAAGTCCTTTCAAAAAATTAATTTTACTCATCTACCAATAACCATATTCTCCAGTCCATATATGTATTTTGTGCATCACTAATATGTTATATGAGATTTACGAGTAATTTAGAATGGTAGATAAATTATATTTAAAATTTAAAACCTATTTGGTCTAGATAATTAGTCTGACAGATATGTAAAACTATACTATATGGTTCGTAACAAAAAAATTTAACATGTGGACATCCATTTCTAGTAGATAATTATGCTGACGGATATGTAGTTCGTTCTACGATAGATGATTGCTTAAATCCAGATAGATAAACTGCTAGACAATGCTGTGTATTTGGATATAAGTATTATAGGTAGTTTATTAAATCTCTGATATGTAATAAGATAGACATTGCGATATAAATTACTACTACTCTGTCATATCTAGAACATAAAAAATAGTAGAGACATCTGCCCATAGATGAAATTGATTCATGCAACTAATGGTGGATATGCCAAGGTAGTTTATAAAGATATTTGGCCTACATATTTACTTGAGTTTAAACCTGATTAAAAAAGAATTTCTTATAGATCTACATACACCACCTGTTTATTATTCTGATAGTTAAGCAATTAGACATTGATAGATATTTAGTTCAAGCCTGATAGGTCATAATAAAAACTTTGCTAACGACTTCAAAAATACTATGAATGATACAACATATATAAATTAGTAGATTCAACACTGAATGATGTAACCGTGATGTGAAAATTTGTGTTTACACATGAGTTTTCTACTACCAACAGAAATCATATTAGTTGTCTAATTCACCCATTGCTAATCTATCCGAATCGTACAAATGGGTACCAAAAAAAAATACATACTACCAACGTTTGTTTGTGTTACGATCATTCATGAAATGCATAAATATTTTAGCTCTTGTTTCTGCCAGCATTTCCTCACCATATTCCCACGGAACAAACCCTCTTGTAATGATGTATTCTACGTACTTACAAACAAAAACCCCGCAGTCAAAGCTGTCCTTCTTTTGCTGTGGGATATTTAACACGGTCTTTATTTTGTATCCACCTTTTACATGAGGTATGTACTTCTTACTTCATGCAATATGTGAGCTGCATTGATAGATATAGTAGCAGTCATTGATATGTATTACTATATACATTGATAGATATAGTATTCGAAATTGCTAGACAGACAACCAAAATAGGTTACTTGCAATTTAAATTGCTTACCAGAGCATCGGCTGTGTTTTTCGTCTTATCGGCAATGTGTTTGCTCCACGGCAACAATGGGTTGTAGCTTCTGGCAGCCCCATTCTCCATGTCTATTACCAGGAGCGTCTAGTGGTTCACGTCGTCCGTGTTTACGGTACATAGGGGGACAAATGCAACATATGTTTCTGGTCTTATTGTTTCAAAAACCTTGTCCACAATGACAGACATATCTCCCTTTTTAGCCAGTGTCCCCTGTAAATTTAAGTCATTAATACAAGAAGTAGATGTTTCTAATATAAAACCAATAATTCCCTGGGAACTTACAGTTGCAATCCCAGTTATTTGAATGACGTTGACAGGAAATGAATACTTATCATCAAACCCTTTAAGAGGGACTTTCAAATCTGAATCCTTTAACAACTTATGTATTCAAACATCTATTACCTATCAAAACACAATTACAAGCTCAAATAAATTGAGTGACAATTAATGAAAATAATAACCAACGGTTTATTGGTTGAGACATTGATAAATGCTGCATTTAATATTGATAGACGCATATAGACACGTTGCTAGACTAACAAGTAAACTACGATAGATACATCCTGAAAGCTTATTACCTTGAAGTCAACTTGAGTTTCGTTAGGCAGTTCCATTATCTCTGTCACACTAATGGAAAGCCTGTACGAGAACTCTGTTGTTGGCAAGTACCATACTTCTGGATCTTCTTGTTGTTCTACCTGTTTGAGTTTCAGCACCTTCTCGTACTCACTTACATCGATCAGTTCCGTTGAACCTGTTTGAGTTTCAACTTCAATCTGCTGTTGTTGAACCTGCGTCGGAGTAAGTAAGTTGAACCCAGGCATTTCATCAACGGGCACCTAAAATAAAGCATCATAGTAAACAGTTAACATTATTTTTCAGGCATTTACTGATAATACAAAATATCTACTGAATACTCCTGTTTTTGTCATTTTGACCTATCAACGTTTACATAATAAGCTAGTTAGTAATACCATGGTAACCAAAACAATAAAACTAAGCAGCCACTGCATTATGAAGATTGGTAGAAGTGACCAGAATCATATACTTCTCCCATAGACGTGCTGTCTGACATGTAAACTAATATCAGACCCCGATAGATAATATAAGCTACATTGCTAGATGTCTAACAAACCTACGTAAACTCACAGCGGTTGGAACAGCAGCCCTATAGCTACGGTAGCCGACTTAACACATTCACGATTCAACCAGGCCAGGTTCAAATCGATGGCTTCGGTCAGGTATAACTATAAACAAACAATGATAGATAATGCACCCCATATTGCTAGATGTCTAACAAACCTACGTAAACTCAAAACGCTTACAACAGCAGCCACATACCTACGATACACGACGTTACATCATTCTAATCGATGGCGTCGGACAACACTACCAACACAACTATCACCTAACGTCGTCCGGTCACACAACGCAATACCCTTACTGCCTACCGAAGGGTTTAACGTCAGACAACATGACTAATTGACTACCAATATAAAACAACCGACTATTCTAACAATCAGATTATTAAAAGTATTCCGGCGACAGTGGTTGCTTCTAACACCTACCATCGACGCATGAAAATCGAACAGAGACAGTATGTAGACGCATACCTGGTACGGTTCGAAGAACAGAGACAGTGGTCGACGGTTCAGTTCGACTTATACTTCGTTTCAGTTCGAGGCTCCCCGGTGGTTGCTTGAGAGATCGGAACAGAGACGGTGGTTGCTTCGAAGGTTAGTACTCGCCGGGTTGTTCTCACCGGTTGGGTTTGGTTTAAAAAAAAACTTTTGGGTTCCCTCTCGTGAAACGTGTTTCTCTCTCCTCAAATTTAGAAATGTGAAAGTGGGGGGAATTGGAACCTAAAAGTCTGATTAGAAGGTGTAAAAAAAGTGGGTTTCAAGAAAACAACCCCTTTTATACCCTAGAGGGTATAATTGTCCATAATTTGGCTCTAGGTATTTTATGAAACTAGTCCAAAACGGGTACCATTTTGGTATTTGATACTTGAGTGGGTATTTAGGGGTACTTTCCTCTTTAAAAAATTAGATAAAAGAAATAATATAAACGAAAAGTAATTGCACCACTTTAATATACAGTTACAAGTAAAGTCATGTATTTTTATGAACGAATTTTGAAGCTAAAGATAGACGAGTTGGTTGGACAATGGAATATTGTAATCAAAAGTTATAAGTTTGAATTTTTATATATATATTTTTTCGGTTAAATCTGACATCTTGTGTGGTTTAAGGTTATTGTGTTAGATAGAGGGTTTATCCTGTGCACACTCATTGCACTCTAAATAACGGCGGCCAATTTTTTTTTAACAATAAATAAAATAATTTTTGAAATAATTTTAAATAAATTTTTTTTATGACCGTAGAGCTTGACAGAACTGTCGCTATATGTCTGCAATGATAATATATTGTTATGGGTCTACTGTGCTATTGACATACTATAGTACATCAAATTTGACAGAATGGTATATTTAATTAATAAACTCCCTAGTTTAATTCACAGGTAGAGAGTACAATTAGCAAAATAATTTATAAAGAATCTATGGATGAAAGAGTTTGTTGGCGGTCGCAATTAAAGGCCACGTGGCGGATCGAGTGCTACAGGCTTCTCCACCTGTTCGTCATATCCACCTGTCCAACGCTGCTAAAATAGTTGAATTTCCTCACAACGTTAGCTAAATTCAAAGGGCATGAATATTTTATTGGGAATTGCTAAAAAAACGGCCAAAACTACTCCGTGAAGTCGCATGTTTCTGATTTTCAATATTTACAAAAATGCCACTAGGCAAAAAACCCAAAAAACCCTTTGAAGTCTAAATATTTACAAGTCATGCCATTTTAGAGAACCAAACTACTCCATGAAGTTGCAAACATAATTTCAAACTTCATCTTCTCCAAACCTACTAAAAATAGAAATTTAACAAGCAACAAAACCCATTTTTTAAAAAAATTCAAAACCTTTACAACATGATTTTCTTTTAGCAATTCCCCCAAATAATTTCATATAAAACCCATATGCATTCTATTTGTATATACCTGCATATTAATAGTCGTTAAGTTCTGTGAAAATTATTTTTTTATTTCATATCATAGTGGGCGATAAACTCACAATTGAATAGTTTTAGTTTTTTAAGTAAGGAAAAGTTTCAGAGGAGATATATTAGTAATTTGAAGCAGTAACAAACAACATCTTCAAATTAAAATGGGTAATTAAGGGTTTTTAATCTTGGACACAGAGAAAACCTACACCTCTCCTTCTGAAGTGGTTAGAAAGTAACCTTCACATTTAACAACAGGATTTCGAACAGGTTACAAGATCAAAACCCTCGATTTTGTGTTCTTCGTCATTCGATGACGTCGATCCAGTGTTCTTCGTCAATCGAAATGGCGAAATGTTTCATGCATACGCCATCTCATGGCGTAATAGGCATATCTCACGCCATGAGTTGGCGTATAAATGAACCAATTCGTCATTTCGACTGGCGAAGAACACTGTATCGACGTCCATGAATGGCGAAGAACACAATTATTACTCCATACGAAACACTGCTGTTCAGGGTTTAGGTCTGTGACTCGGTTCGAAATGCTGTTGTTAAAAGGTTGGATTTGGTCTGTGTGGAAGAGGTGACTGCGTCGAAGGTTCGAGTTTTTTTACTGTTTCAGGGATGTTGGTGGGGTTGTTCGTGGACGAGGGTTTTGTTTATTAATTATTTAGATTTTTTATATAGTTTTAATTTATGAAAAAAGCAATTGTCAAAAGCATTTTTACCTTTTCTTCTCCAGTGTGCCGATTAAAAAAAGCTTCAAATCTATGGTGCCTCGCCGGAGAGTTCTCTTACAGGTCATAATCCTCGTCGGGGTTGGAAAAATGAAGCTCGCTGAAAATCTATATCTTCCTGACTTCATGGATGTCGTTGTCCTCATATGTCAAGTGGGTGTGAATGCTATATATCTTCGAATCTAATTAATTGTTTTGTATTCCCACCCACTTCTGTAAAAAAGAAATTTCAGGAGGTTTGAAACTCGTCTGTTTTGATTATAAAAGAAATTAGTTTTTATTCATTATATTAGATTCCCGATTTAGATTTTTGTTATTTATTAGTTTAGTTTTAGTTTAGGTTTTCAATTTAGGTTTTTGAAAATTGAACATTTTTTAGAGTTTTTAGAGAGAAGGGAGAGAAAATGTGAGAAAAAATTCGAAATTATGATAACTTTGCGGAGTAATTGTTTCTATTTATGAGGTGTTGTGAAGGGTAAAATTGTCTAAAAAAATAACTTTACGGAGTAATTTTTAAAATCGAAAACATGCGACTTCACGGAGTAAAAACGGCTTCTTTTTTAGCAATTCCCTATTTTATTTCGTTTCGGTCGGAATTATTATTGGGAAATTGTACCAAAGGTACCTACTCAACTATTTTATTGTCATCTGTACCCAAGGTTTGATCAATTGTTACTTAATACCCAACTCAACTACCTAATTATCACATAGTACATAACTTTATTTTAATACCCTAACTACCCTCACCATTCATGAACAGCCACGTAACCAAAATTTATCTTTCTTTCTCTTTCCTTCTCTTTACTACTTTTCCTTTAATTTTGTTTTAAAAGATCCGTATCTTTCGAACCGGAGCTCGAAAAAAATAAATGAAAGTACCATCACTTTTGTTTTTTAAAAATGAAAAAAACTAGATCCATTGATGATATTTTTTGATTTTTTTAAAAAATAAAATTTCACCAGTAACAATTCGCATCATATCATGAGAATTGTTCAGGAAACCCAGAGTTGCAAACAATTCGCATCTTATCATGAGAATCGTTCAGAAATCCTAAGAGTTACAAGCAATTCGCATCTTATCATGAGAATCGTTCAGAAATTGCAAACAATTCGCATCTTATCATGAGAATCGTTCAGAAATCCTGAGAGTTGCAAGCAATTCGCATCTTATCATGAGAATCGTTCAGAAATTGCAAGCAATTCGCATCTTATCATGAGAATCGTTCAGAAATTCCAAGCAATTCGCATCTTATTATGAGAATAGTTCAGAAATTGCAAGCAATTCGCATCTTATCATGAGAATCGTTCAGAAATTGCAAGCAATTCGCATCCTGAGAATTTGCAAGCAATTCGCATCTTGAGAATTGTACCAGTTTTTTTTTTACCAGCGCGCGCCTATATTTGGTCGGGGGTATTTTTGTCCAAATTTCAGTTCGAGGTACCAAGTGACACTATCCAAAAAGTGGGTACCGCCGGGTAATTACATAGTTGAGAAGGTATTTACTGGTACTTTTCTCATTATTATTTATAATTTTTCTAAAAAAGAACCAAACTCAAATCGGCTAAAATTGGCATCGACATGTATTTTGGGTTTAAAAAATAGTAATAAATATTGAATAAAATTTCGAAAAGATATAGGATACAAATTTTAAATGCAATCCATATATGCATTGAAATGAATTTGAACGCAACATACCCCGATAAAAAGTAGGTGATATATAAATTTTTATATCGAACCGCTTTTCATTATGAGAAAAGTACCATTAAATAACCGTTCAAATATCTAATTACCCAGTAGTATTCAAATTTTGGATAGTGTTATTTGGTACTTCGAGTTAAAAATTAGATAAAATTACCTCCAACTATATATACCATTTTTTTCACTTCAAACCCACTTTTTCCCCCATTCTCATCACCCTAAACCAACCCAAACACGTTTAATTTTAGAAACCACCAGAAACCGTTCGACTTCGTGATATTCTCTCTCCAACCCGAAACCCTTCCAGCTTCTCTCTGAAATCAGTCGTCCTGCGCACCTTCAACGGAATTGGACCGGTCACCGTCTTTTACTCTGTCTAACGACTAACGACCTTCTGTTCGACAAGTTTCCGTCAAGATGTCTCCGGCCGGTGAAGCAACAATGTTTAGCAGTAACCAGGTAAGCATTCTCGTGGAAAATGTTTTTTTTTTGCATTTTTGATGACTTCGAACCACTTGTTTCTGTTATTTCACGATCGACGTTGCTTTTTATACCGGAATGAAGTATTTAGCGACGATAGTTGGTCAGTTAGTTTCCGAGTTTATCGTCGAACCGAGGGTAGAAGTTAGGTTGCATATAATCTTAATGGCTTTGAACAGTAACTCGTCCCTGGACTATCGCACTTGGTGACAGATAGTCCCTGGACTTTCAAAAGTCCGTTCGTAGTCCCTCGACTATCCAGTTTGGATAAAGTTAATCCCATTGCATGTGTTGACTATCAAATTTTGTGAATGATAGTCCTTCAACTATTCATTTTCAATAAATTTAGTCCTTTGACTTTCTATTTTTGATAAAGTTAGTCCCCTTAATAAACATGCGCATGAGACTAACTTTATCCAAACTGGATAGTCCAGGGACTACCAACGGACTTTTGAAAATCCAGGGACTATATGTCACCAAACTGGATAGTCCAAGAACTACGAACGGACTTTTGAAAGGCCAGGGACTATCTGTCACCAAAGTCGATAGTCCAGGGACGAGTTACTGTTCAAAGCCTAATCTTAATACTTCCCTGAGAATTATGATGTATGCTACATGTGCATTAGGTAGCTAATTGTTGATTTTGGTGTTGTTTTCATATTTCCCAAATCCCTGCAACGTGCATGTAAAAAATAGAACAGTTCGCAGCTTGTGCGTATGCGCTGTAGTACAATTCGCAGCTTCGTATCTGTAAATATTTCATAGCAATTCGCAGTTTGATTGAATGTGTATGTCATACATTTCGCAGCTTATATTTACAAACAATTCGCAGGCCAGCCTGCGAATTGTTTGTAAATATTTTATTGACGTGTAGCCAGTTCGCAGCTTGTCATGCGAGTCATTGACACTCCAACTGATAGATAGGAGTTCACAGCTTGTCATGTGAGGTGTGTGAGACTTCAACTAATTTGTGTTTGTACAGAAAGTATGATAACAAAACCAAGCTATTACAGGTCATGGTTGGTGAGCCTTCTGAAGCTGCTGAAAGAGAACCGTATTACCCATGCCCATATTGAAGTTGCAAGAAACACACCATTCTACACGCTTTTGAAAACGACTTTCGACATCCGTAATGAGGTAGAGTTGCTGATGAAGAAATTCTACTCGCTCATTCAGTATGTTATCGAGAGGTTCTCCGTCGATGAAGACGCCTTCCATATTGGCTCAAAGTTAGTAAAGCTAACTGCAGGCGATATGAAGGTCATATTCGAGATGAAGCATGACACATAGGAAATGTCGTTAACGAAAACCGGAGCATTTCATAAAAAATACGCGCCCGACAAGGAGAACGAATCAAGGATGATGAAAAAATACTTCATGGGTAAAACGTCCAGGAAGATAGGACCAACAAATACTAAATCAATAACGAATGTCATTTTAAAGGTATTTGTAAAATAAATTTCATCTTATAAAGCATGATTCTGTACTTTACTAACATAGCATGTTATCGTGGGTTTTACAGGCAGATATAGAAACAGCCATAAGCGAAGGGGGGGGGGGGGGGGGGGAGAGCATGAGTTGGAAGACGTTGCAAGGATGCTGATACTATTTTTGTGCTCAACCCTATTTTACTCGGTATCTGGAGATATCATGGGTTGGAGTACGCGTTATTTTGTTGAAGACCTCAGCAAAATAAACAATTACGACTGATCCGGATCAATATGGTTCAAGCTTCGACAGTCTATCAAGAGTTGCTTAGCTATCAAAAAACCCGATAGAGTCGTCGGCTGCGTCGCCCTTCTAATTGTAAGATTGATTTATTTAGTATAAAAATTAGTTATGTACATAGCATCTTGATGATAATACTTGTCCCCATGCAGCCCTTCATCATGGAGCACTTAACAATCGGGCTAGAGATAGTGAAGCCGACCTCGATCCCAAGGTTTTTCAAATGGTTGGGATTAGAGTGCCAAGCATCTACCGTGTCACTGCTTGCTAGAATACTCAATCTGAAAGATGATCAGGTATGAGCTTTATGTATGTATTAAATTGGGGTTGCAAACAGTTCGCAGCATATCCTGCGTTTTGTTTAGTATTATATAAGAACAACATATCAAATAATTCGCAGCCTACCTGCGTTCTGTTTGGTTCTCTGTATAATTAAGGTACCGAAAAATTCGCATACTAGGATGCGAGTTGTTTGCAACTCTAAACTGACAGAGTTTCACACAATTCGCAGCATATAATACAAACTGTATGTAAATAACAATCTGTCTGTCTACACCCTGATAGTTTCCAAACAAACCGCTTGCAGCTATTTACTTTCATGTGCCTCTGTTGGTAGGTTTTTGAAGGTCCACTATGTCTTACTGAGGCTGAAAACGAAGTTTTCGGAGGAGCAGTAGATAGTAGAGATGCAGATGCTGAATCTATTTTGCCAGAAGAAAGACCAAAGAAAAGGAAGAAAAGCACAGCCCCAAAACCAAGGAGACGAGCATCACAGAAACAGAAAGAATCGAATCAGGTGGTATCACCCAGACCCTCAACAACCAAGACTCCCCTAGCCAACAATTCCACCTCCAAGACTCCACCAGCCAACAAATCCACAACCACCGATCGGCACATCCCAGCAGGAGTCCGACGACGATTGCACAACTAGTATGAGTGAAACAATCGGTAATTTTATCCTCAAACGCAGAGCGACTACTCCAAATAAGTCTGAAACTGTAGGGGAATCAAAGCGTTTGAACACAAACACCGACAAGAACAAGTACGAGAGAAAGATAGAAAAACAGGTCAAAGAAGTAAGTATGAAATTGAGCCTTACATAATCGCTATAATCAGCACTTAAAATGTTATAAAACGTCTGTTAGTAATTTTTCAGCTAGAAGAAGTGAAACTGAAGATAGCGGAGCTTGAAGCACAACAACTCGACAATGCTATCTCTCAGCCAATTTTCCAGATTAAAATCCCAGAAGTTGAGAAGGTACCATCAATCTATCTAGAGCGGCGTCCACTGAATTGCAGGCATCTGTCCGTGCTGAAAATCTGGATAAGGACACGAACCATGACGGGGAAATGCAGGATGCTGATCACCGTGATGCTGATGATGGGAACCATTCACCCATACCAGTACCATCTGGTAGGATACAGGAAGAGTTGTCGGTGTCCACAGAGATAGACACCACGGAGAGACAGACAGACAAGCCTCCTCCTACACAGGAGGCAACCACAGTTTTGATTCCTCCAACGGAGAAAGAAAGACACGAGTCTCTTCCGAATGACCAACAACTCGTACTTCATGTAGTAGAGGAGATAGAAGAACGCGGGAAAGAAGTGGCAGACCCAGACAGCCTTAAAGATGTAAGTGGATCAAAAGTACACTAAGATTCAACTATCTTATTTATTGTTGTGATGAAATTGTTTCTATAGTAATATTTACTGTTGTATACATATTCAAACAAAGTCAGTGTATGTATTTAAAACAGTCAGTGGGGGTTTTCTCGTTGAATACGTATTCAAACAATGCATCAAATTATATGATGCTGTCAAACAAATATCAGGACTGTTGTGTAGTCATGTCCATACAATTCGCATCGTATATTGCGAATTATGTTATGCTCTATTGGTTTCGCTATTTTACATATCGCAACTTACCATGCGAATTGTTTGAGATGGATCAAACAAATCTCAGGTTATCATGCGATTTGTACCCAACTATGATTATAGTATGCTTAACCCCTCCACCTTTTTATTTTATAATTTGTATGGAACATGAGGCCGACAGACAACAACAGCAACAACAGCAACAACAACAACAACAACATCAACAAGTTCAACAACAACGGCAACAAGAACAAGAACACCAACAACAAATAGCCTTGGCAAAGAGAGAAAGGCTAACACAAGACATAGCTCCGGAAGAGTCAGAACGTGTCAATCCATGTGGGAAGCTGAAACTACTAAGCCAGGGAGGACCATCGTTCGAAGACCAAAACAAATATGGAGATGTACCTCAAAGACCAAAAATGGTGTGCGCAAAGTCAGAATTTCTAAGCCAACGCGAAATTGTAGTACCAGTACCAAATCAAATGCAAGCTCGAGAGTCAAATGATAACACAGTAGGTTTACCTGATGCTTCCATTGATGATATTTACTCTCAAGTTTCACAGTCTAAGGAGCATAAACCTTAAGCTAAACCTGGAGAAATGTTCTTTTGGAGTACGTTCAAGAAAGTTCATAGGATTCCTCGTTAGCAAAAGAGGAATCAAAGCAGACCTGATCCAACTGTAAGCTCTAGCAAGCATGACCATGTCAAGGAATATCAAGGAAGTCCAGATATTAACCGGGTGCCTAGCGGCTATAAATCGGTTCATATCTCGTTCATATGCCAAATGTGCTCCATTTTTCAGGTTTTGAGAAATGCAAAGTCTTTCGATTGGACACTGACTTGTGATGAGGCTTTTTTGGGAATAAAAAATTATATCATCCCCGAATCTCTTAACAAAGCCTTTGAAAGAGGAGGTTCTTTTTCTATATGTGGGAGTTTCTGATTTTGCAGTGAGTGCAACTTTGGTCAGCGAGTCGGGAGCAGTGCCTAAAGCGGTATATTTTGTGAGCAAAAGCTTGTTAGATGCGGAGACGAGGTATTTGAAATTGGAGAAGATGGCATTCGCTTTGGTGACCGCAGCACGAAAAATGCGGCCATACTTCTAGGCCCATTCAATTATTGTTCAAACATCGTTTCCACTCAAATATGTTGTTCAGCGTCCGAATATGTTAGGACGAATGTCCAAATGGTCGGTCAAACTAGGCGATTTTGATATCAATTTTGAACCAAGGACGGCCATTAAAGGCCAGGCCTTGGCTGATTTTTAGTCGAATTTCATTCCAACCGACCCGAAAAAGTAGAGCCACCCGAGGAAGACAAACAAGTTGAATGGATTATCCGAACCGATGGAGGATCGAACGTCAGTGGTTGCGGTGCGGGTGTACAGATAACCACTCCTACGGGCATAAGTATGCACCAGGCGATCCGATTTGGTTTTACCACGTCTAACAACGAATCTGAGTACGATGCTGCCCTAGCTGGTTTAAGGTTAGCACAAGTGTGCGAGGCCAGGCATATACGCCTCGTCAGTGATTCTCAATTGCTGATAAACCAAGCCTCGTGAGCGTCAGAAGCTAGGAAAGAGCACCTAGCAGTGTTGTGTGTGTTAGCCACGTCGTTTGCCAAAGCGACGTATGAGCACGTCCCTAGGGCTGAAAACGTGATTGCAGGTTCCCTTGCGTCGGCATCCTGCTCAAACAGCTACCCTTGGGTAAGAGTGCAAGAAAACCCTTCAATTATCAAAAGGACAAACCTGAAAATTCGACGAGAGATCGCCTGTCAAATATCCTTGGTAACCTTGGTGGACTGGCAGAAGGATCATTAGCGGATAATAACACCTTGGCTAGGAAAGTACAAAATAAGGCTCAGAGGTACATTCTTTTGGGATAAATACTATACCATAAGTATTTTAGCAGGCCTTTGCTGAGATGTTTGGGGACGAATGAATCACAGATAATCGTGTCCGAATTACATGATGGGGAGGGTGCCGCTCATTGTGGCTACAAAGCACTAATAAGGAGAATTTTTCTTGCTGGCTTTTATTGGCCAACGATAACTTCTGATGCTAAGGATATAGTAAGAACATGCGACACCTGTCATTGATTCGCAAACGCAATCCATATGCCCGCGGCCTCCTTGGAATCAATATCGGAAGGCCTCCCTTTTGACCGGTGGGGATCGACCTGGTAGGACCATTACCGATGGCATCCGGCGCAAGACAAATGATAGTGGTGGCAGTGGATTACTTTTCGAAATGGGTAGAAGTCGAGCCACTATCGAGAACAAAGACTAAATATATCATCAAGTTCATATGGTCAAACACCTGCTGCAGATTTGGGGTTCCACAAAGGCTCACGATGGATAACGGACCACATTTTGATAGTAGCGAGATGAAATCCTTTTGTTCGACCCACAGGATCAGGCAATGTTTTTCGGCTCCTTTCCACTCTCAGGCGAACGGGAAAGTCGAGGTCACAAATCGGACTATAATAGATGAACTAAAAAAAACCTGGAAGGAAAATCCGGAAAGTGGCCGGACTACAAGAAGTACTATGGGCCTACCGTACCACTCCCCGAACGGCGACTCAAGAATCGCCCTACGCCTTGGTATGTGGGATGGATACCGTCACCCCCGCATAATCAATTTTCCCATCTTTTAGGATCGAAAACTATGATGAAAATAGAAGGGGGATGCCAGACGACTAGCTCTTGATTTAGTAGAAGAAAAACGAAGCCGAGCTCAGCTGAATTCCCTACATTATCAGACCTTAATAAGGAGACGATATGCGTTAATCGGTACGCCGACGAGAGTTCAAAGTCGGGGACAAAGTTTTGAGAAGAGTTTTTCTGCACACCCAGGACAAAAGCTTCGGCAAACGTGCCCCGAATTGGGAAGGCCCGTATTGGGTAGTGGAAAGAATCAAGAGCGGGACGTACCGATTACAAGACAAGCACAAACGTCTATTGAGGCTCTCCTGGAATATTGAGCATCTGAAGGTGTATTTGGATTTTTTTTTGATTTCCCTGTAATTATTCTCGTTTATGTAAAACATCCTTGTCGGGGATGCACTATTGCCTACCTCGGTGGCGTGATAAGGTTTTAATGAGGCATCTATGGCAACCGATATTTTTAATCTACTCTTTTTGCCTTCAAAAATTCAAAAGAAAGTGTCAAAGGGAAATCCATCAGCTGGCGAGCTGATAGACGACTTTTGATGATCTTAATTGATTTACAGAGCCTTAATTGGTTTTTTTTTTCAGTTTTCAACTGATCTACATTTGTTCCCGAACCTAAGGGAAAATTTTGAATTAAATATTGATCTACATAGCCTTAATAGGTTTTTCCGTTTTCAACTGATCTACATTTGTTCACGACCCTAAGGGAAAATTTTCAATTAAATATTGATCTACAGAGCCTCAATAGGTTTTTCAGTTTCCAACTGATCTACATTTGTTCCCGACCCTAAGGGAAAATTTGCAATTAAATATTGATCTACAGAGCCTTAATATGTTTTTCAGTTTTCAACTGATCTACATTTATTCCCGACCATAAGGGAAAATTTTCAATTAAATATCGATCTACAGAACCTTAACTGGTTCTTCAGTTTTCAACTGATCAACATTTGTTCCCGATCCCAAAGGGAAATTCTAAATTAAACATCGATCTACAGAAGCGTAAAGACGAATAATTTTGAAGACAATGGAAAAAAATTTAAACAAAATTTAAAAGTCATCGGATCAAGTACAAATTGGAAAGGGTTCATTCACCCAACTGGTTACACAATAGAACCGCAAAAAACTTCAACACTTGGGAAAATAAAAGAAATTTTAGGCAACTTCATTTTCAGGGTCAGTCTCTGTGGCATCTGATTCTTCATATTCAAAGACTACTCCGGATGGACGGTCTGCTTCGGGAACATCTAACCACATTGACCCACGAGCGAGGTCGGGGAAACGGTTATGTAGGCTTAAAACATAAGCAGATTTAGCTTTGGAGGCTTCTTTATCTATCCACTTCTGACATTTTACAGCAAAAAGGTCATTGGCGGCTCGAAGGTCAGCAATTTCCTTTGTCTTCTCTGCTGCGAAGTGACAGAAAAAACGGCTTTGGAATTTTGCTGCTACCAACTGTTGTGCTTGATCATCACGGTCCTTTTTTACCCGCGCTAGGGTTTTCTCAGCTTTTGACGCTCTTTCCTTAGCCTTTTTAACCCTTTCTTCCAGGAGCTTCTTTCCCGCGTCTTCACTTTTAAGTTCATTCTCCAGTACGATTATTTTCTCCTCAGCATCTGTCAACTTTTGATTTAGCTCCCCCGCGCATCTCTCCTTCATCGCCAGTGGCACAATCATGCTATACAAGGATAAGGATAGCACATCATTGGCTTGTAAAGCGAAAGTATGAGGACTCCCAGGAACTGACAGGACGAGAAGCTTGGTGCCAACTTGATGAAGCCCCATCAGCTTTCGTTACTCTAGAAGGACCGATATTTTTGCCCCCAACCTCATCATCATCAAGAATCATAACGACCGTGGAATTCTCGACCGACGCAGCTGCAGGAGCAATAATATCCCCACCCTTAACCTCTTTATAGTGCTCAAAAGCTCCGGAATAGTCGCATTTTCTGCAAGTGCGGAAGCATCGGCAGTTCCGACCTCCGTTTTCTTCTTCACGCGCTTCAGTTTCTTGGCTTCATCACCATAAGCCATAGACTTCTTTCTCTTCTTCTTCACGTCTTGAGGCGTTAAGAGAGGTGAGAAGGGTTGATTTTAGTTGTGACCGAATGGTTGGGCGTTGGGCAATGTAACCTTTCCCGAAGCTTTAGGAGACGCGATCCCGAGGCACTTGGCCAAAACGCCCACCAAAACCCTGAGCCCGAGGTGATTTTTGACTGTGGCCGTTTTCTCGAATTACTCATGAGTCTTCATTCCTGATGCTCTTGAAAACTGGGGGGCTACTGATAAGGAAATAATTCGCTGAGTCCAGTTGCAAAAGTGTTAATTGAAAAAGGGGCTAATAAAATAAACCTATTAACGTATTTATTATTTATTAGAGAGCAATATGTAAAGGAAGTAAAATGTAAAAGACTAGCCATTGAATATTCAAAGACTACCTAGGAATAAATGGGGACCACTTTCCCCACTATATAAGGGAGCCCCTTTATTCTTCGGTAGGTGGACATTCTTTAATACTTTCTTTTTCTACTTTCTCTCTCGACATTCCTAACACTAGTCACATCAAGCGCTAGATCCAAGATTCCCCATTTCTTGTCATTATTTTACTCATTACTAACTATTCAATTACTTTTAAACAAATTTTAAAAATGCATGATCAGGATATGCTGCGTACTTTGACCAAGTCAGTTGTATTTAAATACAAACAATTCCCATGTTGTCCTGATATTTGTTTTAAAATGCACTCCGTTTTAGTTTCATTTAGTTCGCAGCGTATCCATAATGGAATTCGCAACCTAGGTTGCGAATTGAGTGACATTCACAAAATGCTTGGATGATGAACACTTCGCAATATAGACTGCAAACTATTTACAGACAAAATGGATTGGATGCTGAACAATTCGCAACATAGGCTGCGAATTGTTTGACGTCCACATGTTGGATTGGTTGTCAAACAATTTGAAATGTACGATGCGAATTGTTTGACAACCACAATTTAAGTATTTGTGCTGATTCCTAACACTGATTATTTTAACCAGATCAACTATTTACTGGATAAAGGATACCTACCCGCTTCAAAGACAGGGTGGAAGCTAAAAAATGAAAGAAAAATTCCACAAAAAAAACATGGCACCCTTGACTGTGGTATTTTTATCTGCAAATACGCTAGAGATATTATCCAGCATGGATATGCGCAACCAAAACACGATAATTCATGGTTACTAGCTTTATAGCAGAAATGTTTGATTTTTTCTTAAACGACGGAGACACCTGCGAGTACTGGTGATTTTCTGTAAGACATTATGATTTTTTTTGGTGTACATACATTTATTGTAATTTTTTGGTGTATATAGACTTTTTTTAATTTCAGAAATGTGAAATTCCCAGATATATAGGACATATTTCTTATCAAACACCTCATATATATTAAAAATAGGATCCTCACAGACAATCCGCATCCTAACCTGATAAATGCTTAGGAAAATACCACAATAACAAACTACAGGCTGCGAAATTATAACTAAACAGTTCGCATCAACTCCTGATATAAAATAAATAATTCATAATCTATCTTTGAAGAATACGAACAGGCTATGACGTCTGCCTTGGTAAACGTTAACTGCATTGAGCACGCAAAAAGCAATCTAATCATCAGAGCCCATTAATTGCTGATTGGGCACGTAGGCTATGTAATGATTAATATAACCACACCACCTCATAAGCTCAGACTCCCTTCATGCCTATTAATAAACACTAGTAAATAGAGGCTAATTTTTAAACAAACTCTATATTTTTTTAAAACACCTCTTGTTCTCTTCAAGTTCTATAAGTCATGTCATTTTCTACCACCACAACCACCACCACATACTCTGGTTCACTAGGTTCCTTGGGTGACTCCTGGTCATCCTTAACCACCAACTGGAGCGATGACTTAATCATGCCGGCAGCACCACCAAACAGCCCAGTCTCTATCCTTGATTTAGACATTGAGGACTACTTTTCAGCTGACTCTCAACCAGTGGAAGTGGTTCCAATGGTTGCTGCTGAACCTCAGCCAACAGAGGTTCCACCTCAGACGACAGAGGTTCCAAATAACAAAAGAAAGATGAAAGAAGACGTCGGTCCATCAAGGACCAAATTTTTATGTATGATGGACGTAGATAACAAAGACAAAGAGGAAAATGAAAAGGCTGATGATCAGCATGAAGAGGACAAAGATGGTGAAAAATTCTCTAGTGATGACTGATAGAATCTGTTTTTTAATGCAACTAACAAACACTAATAGGTTGTTATGATTTTTTTGAAAATTTGTTAGTGCAAGAAGACTGTAATCCTCTTTTGGGAATCCATTTTTTGTATAAACTTTGAATCATATATACAATTCGCATCCTATTACCACTTGCAAACAATTCTCATCTTAACCTCAGATGTTGTTTATCAATATTACTGATTTACACACAATTCGCATGCGGACCTGAGTATTGTAATGCTTTCTAGTTCCATTCAATTCGCAGCATATGATGCGCTTTGCAACCAACTGAAAGTCCTGCTATTTGTATGAAACCACGATTCACAACTTAGCATGCGATATGCAAGCAACCAGAAGTCCTGATATTTGTTTGAGATATAATTTGCAGCATAACATGCGATTCGTAGTTAATTAAAAAGTCCTGATATTTGTTTGAAAACATAATTCGCAACATATCATGCGCTTTGTGATATTTTGTTTAAAAATGCAATATTTTAGAGTTGAAGGCAATTCGCATCATATCATGCGAATCATAAGCAACTAAGAGTCCTGATATTTGTTTGAAAAAGAATTACGTTTGAGCTCAATACAATTCGCTGCATATACTAATAATTGTTTGATATGATTTAACAAACAATCTGCATCCTGGTGAAATTTCACACAACTCGCATGGAAACCTGATAGATGTTTGCAACATGATATCAAGATATTGTACACAATTCGCAATAGTGGATGCGAATTGTATGCAACTCAAAACACTTGGCATTTTGTTACTGTAATAAAAACAAAAAAAAAAATATATATAGATGAACAAACAACTGTAAAAATGTTTAGTTTGTTATCCAGAACAATAACAGTATTACAAATAAATGTGGCCAACGAGAATTGTCGACAACACGGATTGTGGTTAAACTGGAACATCACAAATCCTCCTGCTATGGCATGATTTCGAACAACGACCACACCTCAACTGCTTGGTTGAGATGTCTCCTCTAGATGGGATTCGTTTTTTCTTAGGCCTTCTGGAGCGTCTCTTAACGTTCGGAGGCAGAATTTCAACAAACGAAGAATCGTTAGTGCTGGACCTTTCCCCGAAATCCGTTATAGTTGGTATGCTGAAAGAGTAACTTTCCTTGTAATTCTTAACCGTAAATAAGGGCTCTATTACAGTAAAGGAATCTAAGTCAATATACTGTATGGCCGCTAAAGCGTGATGACATGAAAAACACTCTTGTTGCCATGATCCCCAAAAACATCTTAAATCTAACAGATTAACAACAGCCACAGGATTTGAAAAGACTTCGAACATGGCGGAAGACGACTTACTTACTACCCAAGTTCGGCACATGTCAACATTCTGCTTAGCTTCCTCTCATACTCGGGGACCAAATTAGTACTCCAGCTTAGCCCCTCTTCGTATCTTCGTTAAACTTGAGTCATAAGCAAGACTCTAATCTAGTCAATAAACTCAACAATCGGTAGGTCGCAATATTTTTGATCTGATTATTAAACGATTCTGCTGCAGTAGAAGCCATAGAGCCGTATCGTTTCCCTTTTACGTAAGCCTGCACATACTTTTCCGCGGGTAAATTAGCAAGAAAATCACTCATTTTGTCACCACCTTCACAAAGAAAAATTGTTAGTATATATTTAAAAAGCTCTTGACTGGGAGCATAAGCAAGGTGATGGAAGAAACTCAACATCCTTTTTTTATAGTCTCTGTTAGTATGTTCCAGTTTTGTTTTCAAATTCTGCATGAGATGGAAATAACAGTATGCATGATAGCAGTTTGGATACAAGACAGAAACAACATTAACGATACCAAAATGACGGTCTGAAATAAATGTGATTTGACGCTCCAACAAATGTGGTTTCAAACACCCAAAAAACCACATCCAATTGTCCCAATCTTCAATGATAACTATACCAAGAGCAACATGGAATAGTCCTGGAAAAAGGAAGCTCAAATGAACAATACAACAACACTTAAGCGTTTCAAAAATGTAAACAACTCGCATGCTGTCTTGAGAGTTGTTCTCAAATATACGCTGCGAATTGTGTACAATCATAGGCTGCGAATTGTTCACAGTTTTATGGTTACATCGACTAATTCGCATCCTCTCTTGTGAAGTGTCATCAAATAAAAAACAATGCTTAATTCGTAGCCTCTCATGCGATTCGTTCTCAAATATCAAGATTCCATGACAATGGTGTGCAACTATAGGATGCGAAATGTTGCACAAAATTTCAAACAAAAAATCATAAACATTCATATTAAATAGTTTAATGAAATTAACCGTTGCTGCGGTCCTTTCCTACGACAATAAGCAACGTACCCTTATACTTGCCATATAAGTGGGTTCCATCGACAAAAAACATTAGACGGCGTGAATGAAAACCCTGAATGGATGAACCGAATTTTAAAAAACAACGCTTAAAGTGGTTTCCAGTTGATAACTCCAACTGACAGTCTGAAGTAATATCGCTGCTCGTAGAAGTACCCGCTTAGTAAACTAAAAGAACTTGAACTATCTCTGAAAACTCCCCATTGCCTTCTTTAAAGCATTCTATGACAAACGGTAAGATATGTCAAGACCGTAATTTTGTTTGACAGTCGATTGTATGGTTTTGGCTGTCAACGAATGGCAGGTCTGGAGAGAATCCTGAATTTTTTCCGCAATCAAATCTGATATCAAATGCCTGTGCCGCTTATGCTTCTAGGAGAAAACGGGACTGCAAGTATGGCGCGAAACATACTTCTTGATCGTCATCAAGCCGGTTCTGGAATCAATAGATGTATAAAGCCTTCATTTTCATCCGCTTGTGAACTTATTTTCACAATAAGCAGTGATCTTGGTTGCTGTGTTGTGCAGGTATTTGAAAGCAAAACCATGCTCTAAAGCAAACTTGCACAAAGATAACCTGAGACCTGCAACACCTTCTTCAAAATCTCGACTCACTCATGTAATAGCATCAGCCCTACCAGCAGTAGCAAGTTGTTTTTTTCTCTGATTAGAATTAACTAAACCGTTATTACTCTCCCCGCTAACTAGTTGATTAAAAGATGGTTCTCCCAAACTCAAGTTACGCTCTTTACGCTTTACACCATAATCCTTACCACCCGAACCTTTTTAACAAAAACACTTATCACCAGAACCCTTACCGAAGACGTGCTGTTCTATGAGAAAAGTAACCCCTTTTAAACGCTCCAAATCAAGATATAACACCAACCCAACAAAATCCTTCTGGTTATTAAATAGACAATTATTGTGATCCCCACAGGAGTAGATAATTAGGTAGTCACATGTGACAAGATCCTCTCATGTGTTCTCCATATAAGCTTGTATACTTTGAAAGCTTTCAAACTCCGTGAAAGGCACAATTTCAGTTTGGTGACCATGTTTAGAAATACAAACTCATGATTTAGACATACCTTACTCTGCACAGAACAACCTATTAGTTATTAATCCCAAAAATAAAGTGCAAGTTATTTATTACTGTATCAAGAAACTCGCATCCTATCTTGCAATTTGTGTATATCTATAAGCTGCGAACTATGTATAATTTTAGTATATAACTGACCAATTCGCATCCTGTCCTGAGAGTTGTTTGTAAATCAACTGCTACACTCACACTAACCAAAAATGTAAACAGTTTGCAGTTGTACCTGAGATTTGCTCTCAACTATTAATTCCCTGAGATTTGTCTGAAAGATGATAAGGTATGATATATCACACAATTCGCAGCATTTTATGCGAATCGTAAAGAAATTAAAAAAGTCATGATATTTGTTTGGAAATGCAATACTTAAAAGTTCCACACGGTTCACAGCATATCATGTGATTCGTAAAGTAACTAAAATGTCCTGATATTTGTTTGAAAATGCAATACTTCATAGTTACACACAGTTCACAACCTATCCTGAGTTTTGTAAGCAACTAAGAGTCCTGATATATGTTTGAACATGTATTACGTTGGATTTTCATATAATTCGTAGCATATACTAATAGTTGTTTGATTTTTTTTGAAATTGTTTCATGCAATTCACATTGAATACATCACACAATTCACATCTTGTGTCGAACGTCTGGACAACTAAAACTCATAGTCTACACATGTTTCGCGTCCGAAATAAAAATCTAATATACTACAAAATTTATATATAACATATAGACAAAAACATGAGTATACAACGACAAATATTAACAAAATAAACACAGATCACTCGAACAAAAACAAAAAAACAGAGAAAAGCTCGAAATCAGGCTCTGGCATCTAAAAACAGTAGAATAAAACCCATTTTAACTCAGAAAACCAACAAATAACTTCAAAATCAGTAGGTAATTACGCTTACCTAAAAGCAGCAACACGATTACTTGTAAAACAACAGATTCCAACAAGCACGATCCGTTCCTGTACGTAGAAAACAGTCGTTAATAAGGTTTTACACCACAACCTACAGAAATAAACAGACCTTTGAACGCTCCGATCACCAGAATTGTGCTTTCAGTCGTGCTTCGTGGTGGTTCGTAGGGTTAGGTGGTTAGAGCGGCTAACAAATTCAAATCTTCAAAAGCTAGAAAAATAGAAAAAAACAGAAAATTCTGCTTATATAGTGGGTTAAGGGTAGTTAGGATATTAAAATAGTATTAGGTATTAAGTGAAAATTAGGTAGTTGACTTGGGTATTAAGTGGTAATTGATCAAACCTTGGGTATTAGATGACAATTGAATAGTTGAGTGGGTATTATAGGTGCAATTTTCCTTTACTTATTTGTACTTTTCTTTTACTCTATTTGTACTTTTAGGATTATGTTATATTTCGTTAAGTTTTTATTGAGGTTTTTTAAATTTTTAGATTAAATTTTGTGTTCGGCTATATTTTTTTTGCCCTGCAACTATCAATTATAAATGGATCCTTAGAAATAAGAAAATTTTATGTTATTCATGTGTATTAACTAAATATTTTCATGAGTTGTATGGTCTGGTTTCCGAATTCATCTTGAAGATATTATCGGATAATTATAAGCGTGCTGAAATAGGTGAAACTGAAGATATTTATATAGGGTTATGTAATTCGGTCAACACACGAGTTACCATGTATCAATGAACTTGTGGTAATTCAGTGAGATAATTAGTGGAATATTTTATGTATAATCTGTGAGGATTGGAAAAAACTGTCTATTATGCCTCATTTCTAAACTTATTGGTGAAGAAGAGGTTTTCGCGTACTACGTATTTCTAAATAAAAAAAATTAAAGGCGCTTGTAATAGTGAAATATGACATTGGTTAAACAATATACATACATATTAGATACATCGACATATATGATCCTTAATAGATAGTTAAAACACGAGGTCATAAATGTGTCAAAAAAAATCTCTTATTTTAAATATGTCAAAAAATTGGAGAAAATATCATACATATAGCATAACCACTATGAAGTTGGTACACTAGTTGGTGTATATGGAACATCGAAGAGGTAGAACATCCCCGACGGTTGCAACTATCAGACGAAAACAACTATATAAATCAAAGGTATCATCATACATACATCCGTATAAGGTAACCCACGTTAATACAAACAAACATTGCAGATTTAAAACTATAGTTATAAATGTGTTTGGGAATAAAAATGGAGAATCATTTGTTAGAGAAAAACTATGCATTAAAATTTAACAAAACATAGAGTTATATTTACAAATTTATGGTAGTTACGTCAAAATTAACAAAAAACTAACACATAAATGACACTATCGAGATAGGACGCGACCAAAATATCGGATAAGTATATTATTTTTGTGGGTTGCTATTACACCATTTTCAAATGTACATTTTATTGTCTCGCTGTACTACATATCTATCGCCAACCTAAACCATAAAACACCCAAATGACCATTGATATTGTTTGATGAAATTTTTGTTTTTGACAACTTTTATCTCCAACGGTCGAATTTTCGTAAAAAAAATCAATCTTCTTTAAAAGGCATATAATGTGGCTGAATGAAAAAAATAATACATTTATTATCGTAATTTTTATTTTTTATAGTAATAAAATAATAATAAAAATATATTTTAATTTGTTTTTTTTAAATTTTAGCAGCGAAGCATCGTTCAAGTTCAATTTTAATTTTGTACTAGTGTTATTTGTGAAATTTATATTTATTTTAACTTTTACAAAAATTTTAAATTTATAAATTTTTCAATTTTACAAAAAATGTGTACTTTCAATTTGCAAAATTGTGTGTATTTGAACTTGTGAAATATATTGTACTAAAATTAATTTGTTAACAGAGTTTATTCAAAATTTTCAAAATAAAATGTAACCATATTAATTTTAAAATATAATGTTTATGAAACATCGTGTATCCAACTTTGTAAAACACATAGTTTTCAAAATTGGCAAAATGGTGTTACATTTCAATTGTGCAAAACAATATTTATTTAATTTCCAAAATAAAATTTTAATTATCAAATCAATTATTTTAGTGCTTCGAAAATTATTAAAACAGTATAACTAAGAATTGGAAATCGTCACACTTTTTTTATTCTTTCTAAATATTTTTCCTCTATTAATGGTGTCTCTCTCGATCACTCGAAACGTCACCAAACATTTTTTCTCTTTTTTTTCTAGTGTTTCATTATCATCATCCGATTTGTTACCGACGTTAGTTATTTTGAACTGCTATTGAATTCTTAGTTTTTTTTATTTATATGTTTCACAAATTCGAAACCCTAATATATTTAACGAGAATTTATTAATGAATGTCTGTTCAATTATTTTTTTAAAGCCAATTATGTTGAAATTTTTAAATTTATACATCTTTTCAAGTTTTTAAGAAACTCAATTGTGTATGTTTTCGTTATTATTGCTTCGATTTCTTATCACTTTATTCAAACATGATTGAGTTCTGATGCATGCAAGTTTCAAATTTTGATGTTCATGTATTAGATTTTGTTATTTAAGTTTCTTACTCATATGATGTTGCTGTTATCACACTTCAAAACTTTGATAAGTCTCAATTTTACATTTGCATTTCTAATCAATGAGGCATATAAATGTTTTTTTTTCATTTGCATTTTACAAATTTGTGCATCGTAAGTTTTAACTTAGATTAGCATTTCACATATTTATTGTTTTTAAATTTAAGTAACATCATGTTTATTTAACTTGATTTGATTTTAAAATTTTACAAGTTTTAGATTTCATAACTTTTTTTCATGTTTCATAAATTTTGCAAATAATATAATACTATATCCCACTACTTTCTTATAACATGTTTTGTAACCTTAATAACATTTCATAAGTTTATACTAATTTTATTACATGGAAACTGATAAATTGTTACTATTTTATTGTATATGGATTATGTCTAAATGTAAAGTCTTCTTAAATTCAAGTTTTTTGGAACAAAATAATCAAGTCTAAAGAAACAAATAAAATGCATATCGATTTTAAAAAGAACACGCCATTGTACATTATCTTGAATCATTATTTGATTTATAACATAAAAAAAATCATCCATTGAAAACAATGTGACCTAATAGTTGAGGTGATAAAAGCATACGAGTTCAACAAGTAGTGTTTAAGTTTGATAAAACGTATCACAAGACCAAGACCAGAAACAATGCAAAGAAGAGAAATAAATATTTGATCCCGTTATATACAAAACAAAAAGTTAAAGGTAGCCCCGAAAGGGGTAGTCGAGCTGGTGGAGTAGCTAAGCTCGTGACTAAAAGGTCATGCATTCGATCCATTCTACAAACACTTTCTTGGTTTGAGCCTGTCACGCTGTGTGGTTTACCTTCTCGCGTTGGTTTGCAGACTATTGCGTCAGACTGAGGGTTTATCCTGTGCGCACTTGTTGAGTAGCGACTGCGGGAGTAGCAACTGTTGGTTCCCTCCAGAAAAAGAAAAAAAAGTTAAAAGTACGAACTCTAAATTTATATTTTTCCACTAAATATCGATATATTTCCCAAACTTAATTCTCAAATTAGTATATATATCGCAATATCACAACATTAGTTTTGCAATTTTATTTACACTTATGTATCACAACTGACTATGTAGTTTACATTTCATATTTTATTTACGTTTATATTTTAAGAGTTTTAGTATTCTTATGGTTTATAATTTTTGTTAACACTAGTGTTTTACACGTTACTATGTGTTTATGTTTCACGATTTATATAATATCAATCGCTTAGTTATTTAAATGTTTTTTAGTATTTAATTATTAAAGCAACAACAAGAGAACGAGAACGAATCATAAATAATGTACTTGTTCTTCTAATATTATATGTATGGTTAACCTTGTTCTTTGTTACTTTCAACGAAGTGATATCCACAACAATGGTTCACTATGTCGATGATTTCGACAAAATCAACAACTATGATTGAACAAACGGATACGAGAAAACTGAAAAATTCTACAAAGAATCAATTATCCCACAAGCTTGTGAAATTATAGATTGTGTCACAATGCTAGTGGTTTGTATTTTTTTTATATAGAACTATTTTTTAAAATATTAAATATTAATATTGATTATTTACAATATTTTACAATCATTTCTTTTTTTATTACACATCAAAAACAATAAAATCAGTTCAAAAACCTTATTACTACGTTTCGAGAAGTGCTATGGAATATAAAAAATCAAAATACAAACTTAATTACCTCATTAAGAAGTATTAGAAGGCAATACATATATTTCAAGCATGTTTCACAAATTATTATTGTTACATGTTTACAAATTTTATAAAAGTTTATTTATGCAAATTATTTTCATCTAATTTTATGTGTTTTATATGAGTTTAGTTTTCCAAATTTAATGTGTTTTATATGTGTTTTATATGAGTTTAGTTTTCCAAATTTAATGTGTTTTATATGAGTTTAGTTTTGTAAATTTAATACGTGTGATGTTGCAATTATTTTGATATAAAACTATTTTCTTAGTTTTAAATATTATTATTAATTCTTTGATTTCTTCTCGAACACACATCAATAATAACAAAATAAGTTGAAAAAAATTTGTTACTACAATGCTTGAGGTTCTATGAAATAAAAAAAGTATTGAAATACAAGCTTAATTAATTCATTAAGAAATATTAAAGGGAGCACATATATGTGTTACAAATTATTATATTTATATATTTGCAAGTTTCGTAGCAAAAAAAAAATTCTTCCAACTTTACGTCCATACATACGGGAGTCATGAATAAAAGTATAGCTCGAATACAAGTTTAGGGATTCCAATTGGGGTTCATGTCAGAGTGATGAAAGAAGAGTTTGGCTTTGCAAATTTAATGCCTCTAATTTTGTAAAAGCAAATTGATATAAAACTATTTTTTTAATTTTAAATATTATTATTGAGTATTTACAGCATTTTGATACAACTATTTTACTCAAACACACATCAATAACAATATAATCAGGTAAAAAAACTTATTACTGCGTTGTTGTTTGAAGTGGTTTAGAATAAAAAGATATTAAAACACAACCTTAATTACTTCATTAAGAAATATTAAAAAGAAGCACATATATATATATATATATATATATATATATATATTTTAATATATATTTCAAGCACATTTCACAAATTAATATCTTTACATGTTCGCAAGTTTCATATAAGTCTATTTACGCAATTGTTTTCTTCCAATTTTACGTGTTTTATATGAGTTTAGTTTCGCAAATTTGACGTTTTGAATTTTGGAATTTTTTTACAAGTCTATTGTGCAAATTAATTTTTGTAATTTTGTAATTTGTTTATAATTATAGTTTAAAAAATCTTTAACTTTATAATTTGTTTTAAAAAAAATTATTTCAAAAATAGTTTTTCCTTTGTTCTGCAACTTTATTGTCAACCTATTTACACATTAACTTTTTAACATGTTTTGATTAGACTACATTATGTAGGTTATATATAAATAAAAAATTATATTATTTAAAAAAACATTCTAATTTAAGTTTTTGATGGGGTGTAACTAATATCAAAAGATAGGGTTTGAAACAGAAGAGTAATAAAGTACAAGGGATGGAGAAGAAGAATATGAAGATAAATCTGATGGAGAAAATGGTCACACGTCTAAAAAAGAATAATACTTCAAAAATAAAAATGATTCCAATAACGGTCAAGCACCTGGAAAATTTATTGGCTCTGAACAAAAAAAGATACCGATAACTTTTGGATTGATATATCTCGAATTCTCCCATTATGGTCACCACTGATGGTGTCAAAGATTTTACGGAGGGTGCTTTTATAATAAAGTAATTTAAATAATCTTTGGGTAGTGTTTAGAGAGATAAAATAGTTGTTTGATAATTAATTAGAGAGAGAAAGTCTAATCAAAGTAGTTGAGAAGTAAATATTATATTAAATTTCTTATAGCCAAAATTTAGGCTTTATATAAACTATTTGACATAGTGGGTTTATATGGTCCATGGGGCCATTTGGGATTATCTAAGCCTATTATTATATTAAATACCCTTAATATCACATTTTTATTACATTATCATCGTAATCTAAATTATGGTTCAGTAACTTATTGGTCCGACTTGCACTTTGGAGAATTTGGTTCTTATTAGTAGCCTCATCAGTCCTTGCGAATGTATTTTGGGAAAACTTAAACTTGGAACTACTTCAGATTAAATCATGCAAACATTTAGCACTTTGGATCAAGTGACACAAACGCTCAACACGTTTCACCAGTTTTAGTTGAGCCAAACACATATTGGAAGGATAGTCTTGATTGATCATGAAGTTGATTTAGATGTAGTTATTTATGTGCTTCAGAGATGGTTATCTGTAATGTTACTCTTGTACACGTGTCACAGAAACATCCGATTGATGACCTCCTTTCTTATTAGTGAAACATGCTTAGTTTTTAAAGCAATTCCACTTCTCTAAGAAAATACCATTGGGGGAGACCTTTCCACTTTTCGAAGCCTATATTTATTCGGCCTGTGGATATTATATATTGACTTTCTTGAATTTCTGTATAAATATTCATTCCTTCTCTCAGTATCACTTTATTTCTTGATAATTTCTAGAGATAGAGAGAGACATTCCAAATTTATACCATCGTAACCCCTAACTAAGCCTGCTATGTACCGTATAAATCCTTCTCCGACATCGTCTATGTCTTTTCTTTGTTATATGTTTCATGTTGTCAATTCCCTAACCAAGTGGTTGTGTTTGTCGGATAAAGCCGAAGGAGAAAAAATAACCAGAAGAGTTGTTGGGATCCTAGAAACCGAAAGGGAAAAACTCATTTGTCAAACCTTTCAATATAGAGGCAAGTATCCTTACAATGGGTATTCCTTAGTAGTTCACCCCCATCTACTAGTATCCAACATGCATAGGAAAAAACTCAACCTATATCATAAAAAACTATTTATTCTAGGTTGATACATTCTCAATGAGATGCTATCAATACATGCCAATCACGCTTTATCTCGACGAGGTCCTTGGATACCAAAGATAGATTAATGCGACGGATACCATGACCGTTGTTATGCTAAAAAGTTAGATTTTAGAGTATATGCAGAGAAGATAGAAATCTCAACATGCTTCTACAACTCAAAACACATCCCTAGATCAATCTGTTAGAGGCCGTATTTATAGTGCTGGGCCATAAAAAAAGGGGCATTATAATAGACTACTGACTTTCGGGGGTAATCCGATGCAATTTGTTGATGAAACCAAAGAGTGTACGGACATAGGGTCAGTAGTTGAGGTGTCTGGGCAGTATAAGGATGATGCTGAGAGGGATACAGAACTCACAAAGGAAGGTTTAGGGAAATCTTCGAAGGTTTAAGGCAACAAAAGAAAATTAATAGATGTTGAATTAACCTTTTATGTAGTTTAATGAATTGGGTCGAACTTTCAAGAAGTAAAAAACAAACACTTGATTTATTTTTATGAGATGCCATATAACTACTACTCAAAAAAGAAGGGAAGTGAGCTTCGGGCCAATTGGATAATTTCAAAGGATGAGGTATTATGGGTACCAATACCTGGAGAGACGCTACTTGAATGTGCAAAAACAGAGTTGGTGGTCTACCATGAAGTGCTGAATTTGAGGCTTTGGTTTCCCCTAGATCCAAAAATTATTCTTTATTTTGAGCTGGTTAGCTTATGCCCTAGTCATGCCAGACCATATACTTGTTTTACTTTGATATCATGCATTTTGATATCAAGACCCCCAAAGATCGAGATGCCAATGGAGTAATTCGTCCCAATCACCGGGATGTCTAGGAATCTTTGAATCACTTTCTAATTTCTTACTCTGGGAAATGAGTGCTAGTGAAATTTTGGAAGCTGATAAGTTATGGAATATGCATTTCTTCTTCGTGAGTGGTTGTTAATGGTCATCAAATTTCAAGGAAGAGCCATCTGAGTAGACTGCAGAAGGAGTGGCATAATACAAGTAATTTTTTCCTTATCTTTCGTTACGATTTTGATTTATATTGTCCTTTAATATCTTGGAGCTTATTTTTTACTATTTTTATGGCTATACCCAAATCACATAAACAACATATGGTAGCTGCCAAAGAGATGTTTGAAAAGTTACACCAGTGGGTTGCAAATGTTGTAGGTAGGCTTTCCTAAAGTTATATATAGTTATTCACAAAGCCTATAATAATTTAAAATATGGTAGAAGATATTACATTGAATGATTTTCTAAAAAACCTAAGCTTACTAAGCAATACAAATCTTTTATAAAAAGTTACTAATGTAGAAAAACAATTGGGAGATCTCAAGAAAATGGTTGCTAGCCTAAATGATACATTAAACGGTCTCACTTAAATAAATAAGCTTTCAGACAGATAATATATAATAAAAATGACATCATATTCATTTTTATGAAGATCTGGACGCAGTAAAACTGAGCACAACCTTTCAGCTACCTATACTACAATATAATAAGCATGCTATGGGAGAATAAAAAATGTTTCCAAAGAATAAAGGTCCTACGAGAAAAAAATATGAAGATCGCTTACCTTAAGTATTAATCCAAAATACCTCACATGCATAAAACATAGGCTATACATCATCAGAAGCTACAAGATGTGGCTGAAAATATAATATAAATATAGGTAAATAAAAATTCTCTTCTTATAAATATAAAGGTATAAGAGGATTTTCCTCAAGTAAATATAAAATTGCAATAGGTAGTTCATCGTTGAAATATTGAGGCACATAAGGTAGTTTTGTCATGCACATATTAAAATACATGAAAATAATGTTCAAAGTATAATGGATGAGATTCTTCTGTAAGTTTTAGAGGATAATCCTCTTCATAGTACACAAAAAGTAATTATATTTCACAAATTTATTACAAGCATTGTTTTGAACATTATGTTTCCCCATATTGTGCAAAAACATAATGCGTAAAACTTTAACTTGACAAAAAATTCAACAACTTATGGTCAAAGTTATACAAGAGAAACACAAGCTGCAAACTGAAAAAACAAGTCCATAATGCACAAGAGGTAATTACATCTGGAAAGCTTATTGCAAGCCTTGTTTCAAAAATTATGTTTTCATACATGTCTGAAATTACGTTTCCTTATATTTTGAAAATTATATTTATTTCATTTTTGGTAAACCTTTAATTTTACATGCATACTAACGGTTTGTGGTCAAAAGTCTACAAGAGGAACACGTATTACAAAATGAAGAGGAAGTCAAGACTCTTTGGGAGGAGTAGATTGTTTGAAAAGATTGACAATGAAAAATGTCAAGATAGTGGATGAGGTACATAATATGTAAATTTTGTAACCAAATAGGCTAAATATATGATCAAAATCTAAAAAAACATTTTGTAAATAAAAAAAAACATTTTGTAAATAAAAAAAACATAGATTTCACAATTTATTTTGCATGCATCTTAACAAGGTTTTACAAGTCAAGTGTATGGATGTTTTACAAATTAGATATTATCAAGGTTACATAATTTTTATTTTTATTTATTTTGTAAGTTATGGCTAGCAGAGTTTTGCATATATAATTGTAGGAATATTTGCAAGTCATATATAAGCGTGTTTCATTTTAGTATGATCTCGCAAGCCAAATTTAGACATTTTTTTGCAATTAATTTTTCTTAAAGTTTTACAATTTAGTTCATAAGGAGGTTTTATAGACATTTAATGTTACACTATAAATCAAGTTTAAGTTCTTAAAAATGTAGATTCAGTTCCAACCATTATAAACATTAATCCAGAAGAAGATCATTGAGAAGAATATTACACAATTTCATTTGAAAAACAATTAGAAGAAATTGTTCATATTGAGGATCTTAGAATCGAAAATAAAACAGAAAAGTGCATTGAAATTGAAGAAACAAAAAAGTCGGCCACGATTCAGATAACAACAAAATATACGGATCCAGTTGTATGGTCACATACTCATTCAAGATTTTTTTTATAATTAAAACTTGATATAAAAATTGGTTATCAAATAGATTATAAGGTAATTGCTTTATTTTAATGTGCTTGTGCTTGACAAATTTGTATATGTTTATGTTTCGCATATTAATTACAAATCTAATGCTTAGCACTTTCATATATGCTTATGTTTTGCAAATTTATTGCATGTCTTATTTTTTACAACTGCGTATATACTTATGCTTGCAACTTTGAATATGTTTATGTTTTCTAAATTTGGTTTTTTTATATATTTCGCATGTTTAAATATTCTCTTATATTTGATTATAAAAGCTTTAATATGCATGTCACCGATGCTTACATCTATATTATCCTCACCAATAATAATTTTCAAGTAATACAATCCCAACAACCATGACAAGTGTATACAAAAAAAATCAAAATAATGAGCATATCTGTACATGCAACGCTAAACATATAAGGCTTTCATAAACACAACATAATTAAAGTTTAGAATAGTATTTCTAATATTTATCGTTATATAGACATCCAATAATATAAAATAAGATATTGTAGAGATTGTTCACAACATTTACCAGACAATGGATAAGGATAACAAATTTGTCATCATTCCATTACACTATGGAACTAATATTAATGAAACTAATAATTGGACATTAATGTTGATGGACATTGACAATCATGTAATATAATGACGATGAAAATTGAAAATTGTGTAATAAGCCACTTGAACCCATTGCTTACAGCTGCAAAAATACTCAAAACATATATAAAATGACAACACAAGATGTGATATATTTTACAACTATAATTTTTCATGTTTAGCAAGTCTTAATAACAATGTGTTTCACAAGTTATATTTCATAATTATATTTCACATGTTTTGAAAGTCTTCATAACATTGTGTTTTGCAAGTGTAATAAGCGTATGTTGGCAAGTCTTAATAACAATACTTTTGGAAATTTAGATTTTATAAGTCTATTATCAACATGTTTTACAAGTTTTAAAATCATTATGTTTTATAGGTTTTTATAACATTATATTTCAAAAATTAGGTTATGTAAGTCTATATTCGCATGTTTCACAAGTCTTAATAACACTTTGTTTTACAATTTTGTTTTTGAAGGTCTCGTAATAACATGTTTTATAAGTATTTAGAGATTAGATTTCATAAGTTATATTTTCACAAATCAGATTAAGATGTTATGTCTCAACTTTAATGCAATGTGTTTATATGTGTAGATTAAAGATCAATAACACCAAGACCACCAATGACGATAAAATCTCCAAGGTGTATCCCATAACAACAAAATAGAATTGTTTATTGTGGTGCATTAGTGTGTGAGTGCGCAAGATATTCTGTACAAAACAGTATGCTCAAAATCGCATACAAAAATGACATAAGTGCATGTAAAATAATGTAGTTGTTGTATTTATCTTCAATGATACAAAGACAAACATGAACTAGTAGGATTTCATGTCTATATGTGTAAAATATTAATGATTTATATATATATATATATATCCAAAAAACTCAGTTTACCATTCATTCTCTTTATATATAGATCCCAAATTTAATATATTCACACTTAAAAAAAAACATATTTGACAAATGTGACAAAAGGGAAGGCTATTTCTGGTGAGGTTTATTTTCGCGTGAGGGTAATTTTGTCCAGAATTTTATGGTATTTTGAAGGTGTTTAATGTTCAGATAGAGTGTAGAGGGAGAATTGAGCTGCGTGATTGTATTTAATTTTCATTACCCTCATTTAATGTAGGTGATTGGGTATTTATACCCTTATTTTTTGGCCATATGGGCTTTCGGGTTGTGTTAAATGGATTCGGGTCGAGTTTAAAGACCCATTAGTTTTAAGTTAAGCAAATAATTAGCTTAGTCATGAAGTGGTTAAGTTTTTAATACTTTAGTTCTGTTCGGACAATTTAGAGAATTGAGGTTGTCCAAACTGCCCCTGTCCGGTTATGTGGATGTTGTCCGAATTGCCCATGTCCGGTTCTCATAAAGAGTGGTGACAAAATCCAGACTCATCAATTTCGAGACCCCATTTGGCTATAATGAGACATTTTTATAATGAGACCTATTTTGGCTATAATGAGACACCAAAAATAACCAATTTATCCTTAATATAAAAGCTGTATTTTAAGCCAAAGTTCTTATTTGCTCTCTTCTCTTCACCAAAACCTCTCAAAATCGGCAAAAAAAACTCAAGATTTCTCAAATCCGAACTTACAAAAACGTTATGGTACCTATATTTCATTCATGTAATTTTTATACAATTTAGTTAGGTATTTTTAGTGATATTTAGAGTTAAAGGTTCTGCCTCAAAAGTCCGATTTTCTTCTATATGCTGTTGTTTTTTTTGAAAAAAAGTTGTAGATACGTGTTAGTCGACTCATTATCAACGTTTTGGTATGAATTTTGTTGATTTTGGTTGAGTTTTTAGGAATATAAGGTTTTTGGTTTTTTAATTTGGGGAATTTCTGTCTGGGAGAATCACGCATGTCCAACGCCCGATTTTTGGCAAATCGCGAGCGCCCAACTTGCGATTTGACCAAAATTGGGCATTGGGCATTCACGATTTTCGTGAAATTACGAACTCGGAGCTCGTGATTAGCCCAAAATTGCGAGCATGTACTTTGTAATTTTGGGGAAATTGCGAGTTTGGTCTTCGCAATTTCCCCAAAATTGCAAAGTACATGTTCGCAATTCTTGCTGTTTCATGCATTTTTTTTCTTTCAGAAACGTGTTTGACTTAGACATTTATCTCGGTCATTCTCGTCTTACATTTATACATCTAACAATGCGTTGTTTTCAATTTCAAGATGCCTTGCAAAACACAAACTCCACTTCGCCAGTCAGGATTAGATAGTGATACGAAGGATCATGAGCTTGTTTCACGGTCAGCTAGGCGTAGGCCTCGCACCACCACTCCTGCGCCTACTGTAGACCTTGGGCTTGGGAGTCTGGATCTGCATTTCCGTAGAGTTAACCCCCACGTGCCGGGTTTTTATCCAGACTATATACAGCACGAGGCATACAACGTCTTTATGGGAGACGTAAGTTATGATTTGTTTAATGTGCAGTGAATACTGAATAATATTTTATATAATGTTTATTTTACTGAAATATTGTGTAGATTCGTCGACCATCGAGGTGCTACTAGATGTACGATACCCATCGTGCATGGGATCTTATCGGGCAGGGCAGGGTGAGAGAGCAGGTTATGATGTCTTGCTTCGCTCCCCTCGTTGGTGTCTTCAACGTTGGAGCACCAACATGCATTTGGTAGATGCCTTCATCAAAAGGTGGCATTCAGAGACCAACAGTTTCCACTTCTCGTTTGGAGAGATGACTGTGACATTAGACGACTTCCACCACTATCACCGGTCTTCCCGTCACAGGTGATGATCTTGTTATTCAGTCGTTTCCTAGGTATACCAGTTGATGATCTTAGGACGGAGCTAGCGAGAAACATGGAGGAGGGGGGGGGGGGTAGTTCTAGATCCGTGTGCTTAAAGTTTTTACGCGAGCAGTACATGCAACCCCATATGACAGATGACACTATGTCTGATGATATGGTAGAGTGTGTCACTAGGGGTTATTTGCTCCACATGTTAGGGTGTTGTGTTTCTGCATATCATATGGATCAGATTTTGGTATTACAAGGCTGTGGGAGCTGTTTGGTTGTTTGTTTTATCAATATTTGTACACTGTTTGCACATAGATTTAAAATAAAAGACGTTTATGGGACGTTCCATGTGAGAGGTGTTTGGTTGTTTGTTTATCCATGTTGGTACAATTAAACTACTCAATTTAAAAGTCGACGTTAAACTTAATCAATCAATCAATCATTCTACAATAAAATTTATCCATGCTTTTGTTGTTGTTTTTTATGTTTTTCTTTCATAATATTATTTTTATGTTTTCCTTTGATTATATCTTTTGTTTTAGTAGGTTTATCCATCAAGTCCGTTTTAATATTTGGAAATCTAGTTTACTTTTTTGACTCTTTAAAGCTAGTTTCAATGCGTTTTTTTACCATATTTTTGAGATTTTTTTGTCTAAATTTTACACCATTCATTGAAAATGACTAATATATTATATTGGTGAACAAAAATTGGCTTTCGAACTCGTAAATTTTAAAAAATGAAAAATTACAAAATTTCTAGAGAGTTTCGCGCGTGGGGAGTGTTCATTTTAGGTGAAATCGCGAGTACAGTGTGTCTGATTTTGTCAAAATTGCGAAGCCAGTATTCGCAATACTGTCAAATTCGCGAGCAGCCAGTGCTCGATTTTGGCAAGCTCGCAAGTTGACCGCGCGCAATTTCGTCAAAATCGCGTGATTCCAGCACTCGATTTTGACAAACCAAAACACAATGTTCTTCGCAATTCATGCTGTTCATAGCGTTGGTTGTGCTATATCCGAACTGAATTTTCAAAAAACACGAAATGTACCTCTTCTTGGGTTTGGAGATGGTCCGTCAAAGACTCATCATCCTCCAACAAGAAATCATCCATATTTCAACTCAACTCTTCGTTTAAATCACTTAAATCCATGATTTTTGGTGTTTTTTAAAAATTTAGCTTAGTTAGAGAGAGAGAGTTGTAGAAAGAAAAAGAAAAAAAAGTTAGTTTTTTGTTAGAACTTTTGTTTTATATATGAAGGGTAAAATGGTCATTTCACATTAACAATTTTTTTTGAGTAAGAGGTCTCATTATAGCCAAAAGGGGTCTCATTTTAGCCTAGCCCATGTGACAAAGTTTTTGCAAATTCAACCATATTCATATTTTGGAAATAAACCATTAATATTTCCAAATTCAACAAAATTTATATATTACATTTTTTTTATTTTGCAAATAAAAATAATTACATTTCGCAACTTCAAACATGTCCAAACTTTGCAAGTTTTTAAAAGATCTAAATTTTACAAATTTTGTAAAGTTTAAATTTTAATTAATATAAGTTATTCATATATTCACGCATCCTTAACTGATTTAGTAATAAAGATAAAACGGGTTTCCATTATATTATAATAATATTATATTCAAAAAATTAAAACTAAAGCCACAACATAATATATTAAAATATACAAGTTAAATACTAATTAGATAATAAAACAGATTGGTTATCTTTGTGGTAATTTCATTCATATGTTCTAGCCTACCGAGTAACGGTTCCATGTACTAATATCATATTGCCAATAATTTGAAACGGACCTCATTAAGGTTATTAAATAAATTCTTATTGTATATACTCATTGCTAACTTCATATCGTAACGAGCAAAGTCGACTACACGTGCTTCCATATCTCATCTTAATTTTACATATTTTTCTTGTACACAAAAAGAAAGGAGAATACCATTAAATTGATACACCTAGTAAAATATCACATCAAAATCTACCAACCACAAAAATGCACTATGGTGGTTTGTACCGCGACAACCGCCATCCTTAGACTTAGGGTTACGTTTATTGTCGTAATTCATTTGTGATAATGTAATTGATATTTACCAATAACTGAAGGATGAAGGATAAATGATAAATGATTATAATTCTTAACCAGAATTATAATATTAAAGCATGATTTCACCATTGGTTGGTGAAATCGGGCTTGTATCGTTAAACTTGATCTTATCGTAGGTTGGCCAAATCGGGTTTCATTGCTTATAAAATCAAGTATTATGTTGAAACTTAGTATCCTTTTATAACTATTTTTAACTATATTTTATTATAACTTTTAAGTTCAGACAACTCGTTATATAAAATAACACAATAAATAACACCAAATTCAGAAATTAAAATATCCTAATATAAAATATATTATTCATAATGTAAAACAATAATACATAACACATACCATCCATAATAAAAAAAATACTACAATATAATATTAAATATACATACTAGAAAATATTATAAAATAACATAAAATACATGAAAGAAAACATAAAAAACAATAGAATAAACTACTACCATCCTACCAATACATGTCCAAAAATATCATAATAATAATTTTACTATATATAGAGTTCATCATACTTCCATGTAAATCTCGACAAAATATAAAAATTGTTTAGTGCGCATGTCTCAGCTTTTGTGTCACTACAATTTTTCAGACATTATAGACATACACATATATGTTTATAAGTGCATGGTTAACAATATCGACCTCAATGGCTACACGTTTCAATTTTGCATGATTAATAGTAACATCAAAAATAAAAAAACTCTTACCTTTCTCTCAAAGAAGAAAAACATGATTGCTCTAGTTATACATAGTTATGATTTTATGATCTTATTACACAAATAAAATTCCATAATATTTTTGCAAGTGTCATACTTTTTTATCTGACTAATATTCTTTTATTTGATCTCATATGCTATATTTTTACGGTATCATATTATTTCATGAAGAGGAAAACTCTCACACACAACTAAATATACTGAAATATAATTTGCACACCACTGAACTCAATGAATTACTAACAAACTAAATCATTGTATTTAAAAAACATTTGACATTAAGTTATTTTTTTATATTTTTTTTATAAAATGGGGGAACCTGCTAGCTCTTTGGCTGGAAAATCTGGGACGTTTGTTAGAAATTCGAATTAAATATCAAAGGAACTTATTGGATATTCAATTAGAATATTGGTTGGTAATATTAAAGATTCGAGTAGTACGTTGAAAGCGTATTGAAAATTTGGCCATAGTCCAGGTGGTATTGGTGGCAGCTGTTGCATATTCTTCTGTATCCGAACGCCTGTTGGTAATGTTGCATTATTCTCATCCATCTCATAGTAGTTGGGATTTCTTTATGTGGATCTCATATCATCGTTGCCTTCCTCTTCATTGTGGCCCTTCAGAGGTCGAATCCCTAATCTTACTCGATGGGATGATGGTGAAATGCTAAAAACCTATAATTTTATGTCTTCATTGACAATCTGATCAATATTTATATATGAATTCACCATCCGTTGATATTGGATATTTTCTATTTTTGTAACATTTTGAGAAAAAAAATCTTAAGGGTAGCAAACACTTCTTAGAGACGGTGCTAATTTGGTGTGACAAAATCCAGTTAGATGTATCTGAATTCTTAAATCACTATGTAAACAATAAGATAATAAAATAATTCAGATTATGGTCGTATATATTTGTTATTCTAGAATATCATTTGTACATAAACAATTATCATATTTATAATTACATGATAAATTAGGAGATCACTTAAGTCACAAGTTATACGTATTAACTATCTATCATTAATTCATCAACCACGTTGTTGATCATGTTGATGCATATATTATCGTTTATATCTTGTTTCTTAGCTTCCTAATGAGTTTCACTTTTTAGCTGGTCGAGTAATTACGTCGAACAGATTCCAACACATTTACATTTTCTAATCTCCTCACATAAGTATTTATACTTTACATCTAATAGATTCTTAGCCCAAGTATAAAGCTATATTTTGAGGATATTATTTAAAATATTCAATATGACCGATTACTTTCACCCTGGTAAAAGAGTGCACATAATTTAATGTGATGGTCATTTTACTAAATAAAAAATAAAAAATATTGGTCTTCAGGTACCACCTAACACCTCGCAATTAGTATTTTTGCATTAAAATTGACCAAATGATCGATGATAAGTTTCCCAAATGACGTGGTATCGAAACAAGCTTGCATTTGCCTCTTATGTCATGAGCTCCACGATGACAAACTAGTATGATATATGTATAAACATATACTTCTCTTTAATATTATTTAGTACCCAAAGTATCATTTATGCTTAGTTAATACCCATCTCGATAAAATAACTCCCACTAAATACTCTATTTTCTAATACTCTAATTACCCTAAACCAACTATATAAGACTTTGTTTTAGTAGTGGCTGATTTTTTTAACTCAATTATAAATTTTTAAACATTTAAATTTGTAACCAACTGTCTCTTTATTTTTATACCTAACAAAATATCCGTTCTTCATATAAAACTAGTATGGTGATCATTATGATCAACCTATGTCAACCAGAAGTTTCAGACCACCTTCAGTTGCCAATTGTTTTTCCGACTTTGGCTATGGTTGTGGTTGTTGGTATATTGAAATTAGGTTATTATGATATTGACTAGTTTGTTTCTGTTTATAACTTGTTTCATAGGAAAGTATTGTTATCAATGTGATTTGGAAACTCAGGTGAGGATTCTGTTATACGCTGACTATCTTATTTTTATGGTTTTTTTTTTCTAAAATGAATTCGTAACAACACAAATTCATGTATTTATGTTGATTTCTAAGTTACAAATAGGTTGGTTTGTGTATTGATTGAGTTGTTATGGATTTTTCTGGTTTGGTTGGCTCTTCAGTAGCCGGATTCTAGTGTTTAGTGTTGCAAGTGGATGATGCAATTTTAGGTATAGAGGATGCGTGTTTCGACTAGGCTGAGAACATTGCGATTTATTTTCTAATATGAATATTGCTAGATACTTGATTCATAGGTATACAGTCATGCTAATATGATGCAATCTAGTGAGTGGGATATATTTCAATTTTTATGAAAACAATTATAATATTGCGATTGTTATTGCTAGATTGCTGGTTTATAGTTTGTTGCATATCATTGCTACTTCTGAATACTCGATTCATATATATATATATATATATATATAGGTACTTGATTCATGGGTGCACTGTCATTGTGACTCTATTTTTTAAACATTGCTAGAAATCAGCATGATTGATCATGATTGATAACAATTTGCTAGATTGGGATATAACATTGCAATTGTAATGTCATTGCTAAACTGCTAGTTTATAGCATGTTGTATTACATTTATAGATATTATCATGATTGATAATGCAATTTTCCGTGTAACAGATTGCTAGATCGGTGTATTAATGATAATACGATTTTCTATGTAAGAGTTTACTAGCTTTGTGGCTGCCAATACAACTTATTTGATTCAAACTTATACAATGCAAGGTAATATATGTCTAAACCTAAAGTTTATATTTTCAAATATGAGGACCAAACTACAATTGTTCCTTTGTCCGAGTTTGAAAACTTTCAAAGTCTTCAAGATTACACTGAAAGCACATGTGAGGAGCTGGTTAGAGGTAACTACATTATTAGCTACTTATGCGGTGATCACAAGAATTATTTGTGTAATAATGATAAGGAGTTTTGGGTTTAGAAGTATATCTTGATATGAAACGTCTAAAAAATGTTATTTTTGTTAAAGAACAATAACTAGTTGTTAAAGAACATATAATTCATAATTTGAGGACTACTCTTGAATACACTAACTGAGAGTATAAAAAGGCGATGCTGTTGTTGTTTAACCATTACGCTTATGCTCCCATGGTAGACTTTTTTACGGAGATACTTTCTCAATTATTTACTTCAAGGCGGTAGTAGAATTAAAAAGTTTCTTGACAATTTACATCCCGATAAGTATGCTCAGGCATTTGTTAAAAGGAAACAATATGAGGTAATGACATCAACTATGGTTGAATTGTTTAATGCACAGATAAAAAAGCTATGCAGTTTACCAATTGTCAAATTGGTGGACAAGATTAGAGCCATGCTTATGACTCAGATTTCAAGATGTTATTCGGGAGGGTCTGAGCTGGAAACAAATTTATTCCCCGAGTTTGACAATAAGTTTAAGCATAATGTTGAAATTGGTCGAACGTGGCTAATACGCAAGTCTTCTGCAGCTTTGTTTGAGGTTTTGTTAGACCATGCTATGATAGTTAACATGCTTGACTTCAAATGTTCTTGTGGGTCATGGAAACAAGAATGTTTCCCATATTTGCATGCATTAGCGATAATAAAACCGGTTAACGAAGATCCTATGAATTTGATAGAACCATTCTTCACGGTTGCAAATTATAGGCCCACTTATTCTTTTAGCATACCAGCTATAACAGATTTCGGGAAAGTATCATACTCTAATGATTTGTCGGAGCTCGAGATTCAACTCCCCTATGCATAAAGAAATATTACTGTACTTTGCTAGATAAGATCTTCTTATCATTCGATTCGTCAATTATTGTACTTTGCTAGATAGGTTTTTCTTCAATTGTGATTCATGTGTATTACAATATATAATAACACTTGTCAGGTTTTGGTTTATTATGATTGTAGTTAAAACAACTATCATTGCGATTGAATTTTCAAAGTATGTCATAACGATTGAAGTATGTTAAAACATCATTGTGTGATAGTTTGCGGAATTTCATTACCTGTTTTGCTAGATAAAACACTATCGTGATTTACAGGTTAACTCGACGACATATTTAATTCTATTTACAGTCTCTCAAGGTAATTATAGCCTTCAGAACATATTGCTCACAGTCAGTTCATGAGATTTACTTAACATATCTTCTTACGTTTCATTCATGATTTTGTTGCGAATAAAAAACAACTATGATTGCTATTTGTTACCATCTAAAATAACCACAAAATATGCAAGTAAACCATGGCTACTAATAACTGCATGTAAGGCTCTAAAGCTTTCTAGAAACTCAACCCTCATAAAAGTACACTATATTCGAGGGTTGGTACATTTAAATCCTAAAAACAAAAAATCATAAGCATCGACTACTAGAACATCAATCATCAGAAGAATCTTTAGAGTCCATCTCCTTTTTTTCCTCTTCATCATCGTCCTCATCCTCATCATCATCTTCTTCCTCTACTGTCTCCATTTAATCCTCCACTTCATCCTTTTCATCAGCATCTATGTCTGGGGCTTCTTCGAACTCCTCATCGTCCTAATTGTCCCTTTTGCACTTGCATTTTGGGAAGTTTGTTCGGGTCAGAGTCGTACCCGGAGAATGACCAGGATTCTCTGAACTCGTACTCTTTCTCGAACGAGAACAACCACATAAATCCATTTTTGAAATCGTCAGAGGAGTACTCCGACGTCGTCGTCCGTTTGTAGGGTGAATAACGTTTAGAGTCATCAGAAAACTCCCATTCGGAGGATGAGTAGCTAAATGAGTCTGGAGATGAAGGGGCCATTTCTTAAGAAGATGATTAGTTTTCTCAACTGTTGTGTGTGTTTAATAGTGAATATGCATAAATCTCAACTGCTATTTATAGTAAGAAACTATACTCAAGTTTAATTCAAATCTAGCAAAATCAAATTTAATTTACACGTCTATTTAATGCTTTTGTAGTGATAAAATATCCACATTTGTCTTGTCAAGTAATAAATTAACCAATAAGAAAGTAACCATATGTTTAATTACAGAAGAAAATAGGTAGTTGTCATATCCACATTAAGAGCGTTGCGCTTTACTTGATACCTCATTTACCAATGCAGTGAGGCTACTTGGCATCGCATATGCGGTTTACGGTTTGTTGTATGGCTAGGTAGATTGCTTAAATATTTGCGATTTAGTCAATGAACGAATAATTCTTGATTGGTTAGAAAAGGTTGTGTTTGATACACATATGTGTTTTACGTTAAAATATAATAACGCTAGATTGATGTAGACTTTGTGATTCAGGAAAATAATTAGTAATGCTAGTTTACATATGATGGGTAGCATTAAAAATACATATGCAGTTTACGTTAACATTGAAGGATGTTAGATAAGTTAATGAGTATGTGATTTACGATAAAATTTAGACATGCCAGGACTGTTTAAGTTAAATACGCATATGCATTTTACGTTAACCTACAAAGTAATACTAGGCTTGATTGAAAGCTTCGATTCATTAGTTATATATAACATGCGACTACCAATTTTTTTTAGACATTCTAGTATACATATAACATTCGTAGCTCATTGCGATTTGTTAGTCAATCAGGACTGTTTAAGTTAAATACGCACATTCGTTTTAGGTTAGCCTACAAAGTAATGCTAGGCATGATTAAAAGCTACGATTCATTATTCACGTCACCATCGACTACCATAATAAATGTGCTATTACAAGTACAACTGTTATCAGTCACTTACAAAAGAAGTCAACCAAATGTGCCACACAACAAAAATATTACACACAAAATATGTAATGAATTACAAAGATATACCTTCATAAACAAATATTGGTGTTCGTATCAGTGCATCTACCATCGCTGGTTCATGTTTGAATCATTGAGGAAATGATAAAACATGAACCTCTCCTACATTCAGCCATATCACCACTGTATTCCAACGGTATAAACCCTTTCTGTATGATGTCTTTCGCGTACTCGCAAACAAGAAATCTGCATTCGAACGTCTTATCTCTTTGCTGTGAGATATCTCTTACATCATTGATTTTGTATCCATTCTTTACAACAGGTATGTATTTTTTCTTCATACAACAGGCCAACTGTTAAATAATGAAACAAGATTTAGCCGCATGAATGTCTACATCGTCTATGCTTTGTATGTATAAACTAAATTGTGATTTGTTGTTAACTTTATGCTATTGAGATTCAATTATATAAAAAAAGATTGTGATTCACATGTATACTATTTCGTCTGTTGTTATGGATTTATAATTGCGATTGTGTTGGACACTAACCATGTGATTGGTTAATAATTTTAAAAAAACATAATTACCAGCTCATCTGCAGTGTTTCGCGTCTTATGTGGGGTATGTTTGCTTCTGGGCAACTACGAGTTATAGCTACTAGTAGTACCACTCTCCATATCAATAACCAACAACATCAAGTGGTTCATTTTATCCTTGTTAATGGTGCATAACAGAACCAATGGGATATACATGTCTGGTCTTATTGTCTCAAATACTCCATCAAAATTGTGTGACATATCTCCTTTAATAGCCAGTATTTTATGCATTATGTAGGATGATTAAATGAAGTATCTTGTTATGAATAAGTAAACTAGATTAAGCCGCTCTTACAGTTGCAATTCCAGAAATTTGAATCGCGCCGCATTTACAACTATACTTATTATCAATCCATTTGAAAGGTAGCATCAATAATCTATCAATTGACAAGTAGTCATTTATAACAGTTGATGATTAGTTAATAAACCTTCGATTACGTATTCAAGTTAATCATGCTAGTATATGGCAACACTACATTTAAATAATCCAATTACTTAGCTAACAGACAGTAATTTACCTTGAAGTCTAGTTCGCCTTTGCACGGTAGTTCCGTTATCTCACTCACACTAACGTTAAGCTTGTATGAGAACTCCAACATTGGCAAATTCCATACTTCAGGATCTTCATGATCTTCTTCTCTTTTTATTCGTTGCACCTTGTTGTATTCACTGACAATCATTAACTGCGTTGTTGAACACTTGGGCCAATCTTCGTAATTAACCTCTGAATCTCCCACTTGTCTCTGACTAAGTCAATTCCAGTTAGGATAGTTAGGATACTCATCAGCGACCACCTAAAAGATATACAACAGACATTAATATTTTAATCACCTCAAATGATTTTCTACACGTTTAGTAACATAAACATTCACTAACCAGCGACGTAGTCTCATGTAAACCATTGTATTTTAATCACCTCAAATGATTTTCTACACGTTTAGTAACATAAACATTCACTGACCAGCGACGTAGTCTCATGTAAACCATTGTTATCAGTACTATCAAAACCATTGGGGGTTAAATGTAGCCTCCAATATAGATTCCAAAGTCCGTTGAACATTTGAATTAACTTCAGCCTTACCACACTCGTCAAAAAAAGATTATGTACATTGTAAGAAATTATCATATAAGAATAGGATATCAAAACATACTACTTCTTCTACTTCTCTACCCTCTTGTTGGACATCTTCTTTGTTTTTGGTTGGGTTAATAGTTTCCTTCAAATAGGGTTGTGGTGCTCGTTGGGGTGCATTGTGTGATACTTGTTGTGCCGATATTATTTTGGGTATACTGCTGGCTCATGCGCCAGTTCATTTAGGACACCTGATCGTTTTCGGCCTTTCATTTTTGCTTTAGGTCTTTCATCCAATACCTTACAATTTGGTTCCTCTACAGTAGCATCTGCCTTATTTGCAGGTTTGTCTATTACTACGTATGTTGCTGCACTATCCCCCTCCGTCACCACTGGCTCCTTTCCAGCAGGCTCATTATCTCCGACTACATGTTCCTGTTCAAAAACCACTCCATCTTCTGCCCCTATATCAGTATCAACAGCTGTTAGAGGAGATTTTATTTGAGCCACTTCCTCGTTCATTGGTTCCTTTAAGGTAGCAGCTGCCTCATTCGCATGTTTGTCTATTACTAACTCTGCTGGTGCACTATCGACCTTTCCAACCACTGGTTCATGTAAGGTGGCGTCACCCGTATCTTCAATCGATACTATATTTGAGGTAACTATTTTCTTCTCCTGCCATACTAGTGGTGCATCTATGATTATATCTGGCTCCAGTTCTGCAGGGACAATTATTGTACTCTATGCCTTCACCATCCTACCACCACCCAATCCCTAAAATATAAATAGTAGACTCAGTGGGTCTCATTTCACTACAACACACACTAACATCCTCGTCTCCATGCTCATCCACGTTTTCAACTGAATTTGCCTCTTTAAATTTTGCGTCTTCCATCATATCGACATTCTCCGTCTCTGTTTCTTCAAACACTTCAACTAACTATGCAATTTACGAGTAGGAAAAAGTTTACTATATATGTTAGTAAAACACATTATATTTTATGTTCAGATAAAGAAATTGATATTTACACATTGAATACGTATGTGATTCATGCCCTTAAACTCTGCTAGCAATTTACTGCACCCAGTAATCTACATGCAATGCTAACTTTTTTCTTACTTGCTCGTCTTGTAACACGACAACCATCTGTATCATGTCCATGGTTTTCCCCTCGCCTTCCAATCCCCACCATCTATAGCATCTAGGTATGATGTCGAGACTTGGTATGTCATCCCCCATCGAAGTGTGTTCCATAAAAAAGGTTACATAAAAAACAAATACAACTTTCAACACTGGTTTTTAAAACTAACATAAAAATATATGCCATCATACTTACAAATTGGACAATAACGCATCTAATAACTTTATCGGTATTTTATGCAAGAAGACATTTTTGAAGGGACCGGTCGAGCTTGTCAACTATAGTTCTGCACCAATTGTAGTCGTTCATTTTCACCATGTCCTCAATGTAGAACACTGTTGTCCAACCTACTATATCCCCTGAAACTGAGAAGAAAAGGGTCGAGCAAATGAACAGTATCAACAGACGAGCAACATCATACGCCTAATCCTCTCCTCTATCCCTAACTGCTTTCTTTATAGCTTGTTGCAACACAATGGACAACAGTTTACATTAGTGCATAAATACATCATACATGACATATAAGTGAAATAATTACGTTTATTAAAGCATTAAATACAGATTTGTCATTCGACGGTCCGTTTTTTCGAGTGTGGGGACTAAAAAAATACTTATGCATCAACCTAGACTCATTGTCAGGACCATCAATGAATCGACTAACGAAGGCTTTAGCTTTATTCAAAGACATCTCCTCCGTCTCTTGTTTCAGCCCAAATATGTCCTTTACATCTGTTGTAGTTAGCTTTATAAACTTAGCTCCTATTTTAATGCCTCTTCCTCCACCAAGTAAGTACTCACAATTTCCTCGATTAATTATGAAACTTGTTCATCCTCAACTCCTCATTTTGGAGGTCGAATGATGCTTTTAAAAAGCTATATAATGAAGTGTCTCTAGTCGCTTCTATGTGTTCGGCCGAAACAATATTACGTCTTAGAAGGTTTATGATGCTCACTAAACCAGACCTATAAAAGACACATTTAGCAGTCATGTTCCATACATAAAACACCCTTGGAATTAATGATGCAGTTACTCTACGATTTATTACTCAAAATGCATGCATTTTACGTTTTGTATTAGCGATTTATTAATAACACCCTTGGCATTAGCGATTTATTACTCAAAATGAAACATTTTACGTTTTGCTGCTAACGAACTTCCAGAGATGCGATTGATTTTAAAAAATAATACAGATTGTATATTACAAACAACTACGAACCAATATTGCAATTGCTACGACAAACTTAAAAAGCTATTACAACAATACATGTTACATATAACATAGTTCTACACATGGCTATAGACTACAAACAACAGAGGTAGAGGATGTGATTTAATCCTAAACTATACATGCGTGTCCTATGAAATCGATATCCAAGCAATAATTCCCTAATCATACTAACAACACATCAACAAGGAACAAATACTAACCACCACAAATTATGAACGAGTAAATAACTTTCACCAACCAAATCAACATATCAACCACATAACTAAAAATCAAACCAAACCCAGAAACGATACCGGGCGAACTAAAAATCATACAAACGTTGTAATAAACAGTACATACACTCAACAAGCATAACCGAATAATCAACACCAAAGAACATGATTACAATTAGTTCAGTTATACAGTTCAAACAACAATTATATGTACTTATTACTCGACTTCAGAACCACATTTTCGTCTACAAAACGGACTTCACTGACGTAGGAAATGAGGCCAGAAGATGTGTGAGGTTTTGCCTTGAGAAAGTTACGGTGGCAGGTAGTTTTTCTGGTTACCAAGTCGGTTAGGTTAATCTAAAGGGTTAAACGGGTTTCAAGGTTGGGGTTTCCTATCTCTCCGTTCAAATTAGTCTAGTGAAATTTGAGAGAAAAAGAGAACTCAAAAGTCACGGTTAGAGGGACAAAATGGGAAAAAGTTGATTTTTACCTAAAAAAGTCTATTTATACTTTTAGAAGTATTCTAGTCCATTTCTTAGGCTGGAGTACCTTATGATACTATCCAATTTATGGGTACTAGTTGATAATTAGATACTTGAAAGTGTATTTATCGGTAATTTTCTCTTAAATTCACCCCAAAACGATAAAACAAGAGAAAAGTACCTCAAAATACCCACTCAACTATCTTATTACCCGGCACTACCCAAATTTTACATAGTGTTACTTAATACATAGACTAATAAATTGGACAAAAATACCCCTCCACTATATATACCCATTTTTCAGTTCTAACCCACTTTTTCCACCTTCTTATCACCCTAAACAAACCCAAAAGTCTAATTTTAGAAACCACTAGAAAACCGTTCGACTTCGTGATACTCTCTCTCTCTCTCTCTCAAACCCAAAAACCTTACAGCTTCTCACCGTTCGCACCTTCGACGCTATCGCACCGGTCAGCGTCTTTTACTCACTCCAACTACACACCTTCTGTTCGACAAAGTTGTCGTGAAGTCGTCTCTGAAAGCTTCAATCTCGTTCTCCGACCGGTGAAATTTAACAGGTATGCATTATGATGGAAAGTGTACTTTTTTTGCGTTTTTGACGAATTTGAACCACTTTTTTTTGTTAATTCATGATAGGCGTTGTTTTTTATACTAGAATGAAGTATCTACTGACGATAGTTTCTCAGTTTCTGGGTTTATCGTCGAAGGCAGGGTAGAAGTTTAGTTGCATGTAATGCTAATACTTTCTTGAGAAATATTATGTATGTTAGATGTGCATTAGGTAGTTCATTGTTGATTTTGGTGTTTGTTCAATAATTCCCAGATCCCTGCAACGTGCATGTAAAAAGTGGAACAGTTCGCATCCTGATCACCCATTATACAAGCAATTCGCAGCTCGATTATATGTTTATGTCGTTTATTTACAAACAATTCGCAGCCAAGGCTGCGAATTGTCTGTTAAAACAATATTAATATATAGGCAATTCGCAGCTTGTCATGCGAATTGTGTGTGACATGTTAAACAGCTTGTGATGCGAATTATTTGTGACACTCCAACTGATTTGTGTTTGTGCAGAAAATATGACAACAAAACCTAGCTACTACAGATCAGGGTTGGTGAGCCTTCTGAAGCTACTTAAAGATATGCGTATTACCAGGGCCCACATTGAAGCTGCAAGAAACACACCCTTCTACACACTTTTGAAAACGACTTTCGAAATCCGTAATGAGGCAGAGCTGCCAAAGAAAAAATTCTACTCAATCATTCAGTATATCATCGACCAATTCTCTGTGGATAGAGACGCCTTTAAGTTTGGCAACAAGTTTGTAAAGTTAACTGAAAACGATGTGAAGGTCATATTCGGGTTGAGGCATGGCACCGAGAAAATGCAGTTAACAAAAACCGGAGCTTTTCACAACAAGTATGCACCCGGCGAGGAGGACGAATCAAGGATGATGAAGAAATACTTCATGGGTAAAACTGGCAGGAAAGTAGCAGCCAGTAATACTAAAACAATAACAAATGCCATTATAAAGGTACGTCTAAAATTGACTTCATCTTTATAAAGCAAGATTCTGTACATTTCTAACATAGCATGTTGTCATTGGTTTTACAGAAGGGTATAGAGAAGGCCATAAACGAAGGAGGGGAGCATGAGTTGGAAGATGTTGCGAGGCTGTTGATACTGTTTTTGTGCTCCACCCTATTCTACTCCGTATATGGAGATATCCTGGGTTGGAGCACGGTTTATTATGTTGAAGACCTCAGCAGAATAAACAATTACGACTGGTCTGGATCAATACTGTACAAGCTTCGACAGTCTATCAGGAGTTTCTTAGCAATAGAAAAACCTGATAGAGTCGTCGGCTGCGTCGCTCTTCTAATTGTAAGATTGATATATTCAGTATAAAAATTAGTTATGTACAGAGCATCTTGTTGATAAAACTTGTCCCCATGCAGCCCTTCATCATGGAGCACATAGCAGTCGGCCACGAGCTAACAAAGCCAACCGCGATACCAAGGTTTTTCAAATGGTTGGGATTATAGTGCCAAACAACAACCATGACAGTGCTTCTTAGAACACCCTTGCTGGATAATGACCATGTATAAGCTTTATACTGGGTGTGCAAACAGTTCGCAGCATATCATGCGTTTTGCTTAGAAAAATGCATCAATCATTTCGCAGCCTGATATGAATTTTACTTCGCAGCTTCTTTTTCCACACAATTCGCATCATATAGTTTTACACACATTTAGCACCTCTGCATGCAACAATCTTTTTCGCAGCCTGACATAAATACTTAGTTCGCAGCATATGGTTTACACATAGTTCGCAGCATATGGTTTACACATAGTTTGCAGCATATGTCCCATACACATTTCGCATCTAAGCATGCGAATTCTTTGCAGCTCTAACATGATTAAAATCACACATTTCGCATCATATGATGCGGACTGTTTCTAAAAAACAATTTGTTTGACTACACCCTCATACTTTCGAAACAATTTATTTACTTACATGTGCCTCTGTTGGTATGTTTTCGAAGGTCCATTACGTCTTACCAAGGCTGAAAGTGAAGCTTTCGGAGAACAAGAAGATAGTGAAGATGAAGAAACCGTTTCTACTTCACCGGAAGAAAGACGAAGGAAGATGACGAAAAACACAGCATCAAAACCAAGACAAAGGAGACGAGCATCACAGAAAGTAATGAATAAGGAGATGTCTCCCAGACCTGAACAACCAACACTACCCGAGCCAACGATTCCACCACCAAGACTCCTCAATCAAACAATTCCACCACCACCGAAAGGCAAATCCAGGCAGGAGCCAGATAACGACGACACAACAAGTATGAGTGAAACAATCGGTGATTATGTACTCAAACGCAGAGGTCCTAATCCCGAGATTTCGTCAATTGTTGCTGAATCAAAGCGTTTGAAGACATACGCCGACAAGAACAAGTACGAGAGAAAGATAGAAAAACAGGCCAGAGAAGTAAGTATGGCTTGACCCTTAAATAATCGCTACAATCAACACTTAATGTGTTTATAAAACGTTTGCTATCATTTTTCCAGCTGAAAGAATTGAAACGCAAGATAGCGGAACTTGAAGCACAACAACTCCACAATGCTATCTCTCAGCCAATTTGCCGGATTGAAAGCCCACTAGCTGAGCAGGTACCAGCATTTCCAGACAGACAAGAATCCACTGATGAGCAAGGATCCGTGTCTAATGTTGATCAGCACCATATTGATGAAGTACTGCAAGAAGAAAGGGACGATGATGCCAACCATTCACCCATACCGGTACAATCTGCAGAGATAGACATCATGGAGCCACAGACAGAGAAAGAAAGACACGAGTCTCCTCCGAATGACCCAAAGGAGATAGATGATGTAAGTGGATGATATGATGTTATCAAACAAATATCAAGACTCTTGTGTAGTTCTGTCCAAACATTTCGCAGCTTAAGCTGCGAATTGTGTAATCAACTAGTGGATTGGTTATTACACAATTCGCATGCTGAGCTGCGAATTGTTTGGAGTGGACAGCACAAATATCAGGTCAGCATGCGAATCGTGCGCAACAATGATTAGCTTATGCTTAACCCTTCCACCCTTTTATTTTTTTGGAATTTTGTATGAAACAGGAGACCGAAAGACAACCACCCCAACAGCAGAAACAGCAACACCAGCAGCAACAACAAGAACAACAACAACAAGAACAAGAACAAGAACAACAACAAGAACAACAACAACAACAAGAAGAAGAACAACAACAACACCAACAACAACAACAAGAAGAACAACAACAACAACACCAACAACCACAACAAGAAGAACAAAAATAACAACACCAACAGCAACAACAAGAAGAAGAACAACAACAACACCAACAACAACAACAAGAAGAACAACGGCAACAACACCAGCAGCCACAAGTTCAACACGAAGACCGGCAACAAGAACAACAACAAGAACAATACCGAGAGCAACAAGGACAGCAATAACAAAAACAGCAACAACAAATAACCTTGGCAAAGAGAGAAAGGCTAACGCAAGAGATAACACCTCAAGAATCAGAACCTGTCCATCCCGGTGAGAAGACGGAACTACTCAGCCAGGAAGGACCATCCTTAGAAGACAACACCACTTCTTCAGTGGAACCTTAAAGACCAAAGGTGCTGTCAACAAAGTCAGAATTGCTAAGCCAACGTGAAACTGTAGGCCCGTTAACAAATCAACTGCAAGCTCCAGAGTCCAACGATAACACAGTAGGTTTACCCGATGCTTTTGTTGATGGTATTTACACTCAAGTTTCACAGACATTTTTAAATGAAATTGATAATGTATATTATGATTCTATAATACAACAGTCTTTGGAGAACATGTCGGAGGATGACATTAATGCTTTCTGCCGACACGATCCAGATCCTATGCCGAACAAGTCAACAGCATTGGTTGTCGCTGACCGTGCGGTAAGGGCTACTTATAATGATTTTGCATCATAATATGAGATTTGTGTTAGCAAACTGATTGGGGTATTACAAACGAATATCAGGATATCATGCGAACTGTTCAGTGGAACCTCGAACAGTTCGCATCCTACCCTGATAGATACTATGAAATTTATTCATCTGGAACCAAACAGTTCGCATGTTAGCATGCGAACTGTTTGGAGTCGTTGCAATTATAATTACTGACACCCTTCTACTTTTGATTTTTGTTATTTACTAAGCTCGAGCCCAGTAAAGAGATAGAGGAGCCAAGTTTTACTCTACTGACACAAACACAGCCTCAAGTGGAAGAGGAAGAGGAAGAGTTCATTATAACAATACGGGAACCGCCAAAAGTAGAATACAACGACTGGCCAAAGAAAACAAAAGTAACTGAGTGTATCGATGTGGCAGAATACCACAAAATACAGTTAGTTAAAGCCTACGAGAGCGACACCCATGATCCAGTGGTATGGCAGTTACCAGAGTCCAAGTTTACATACGGAATCAGAGTGAAAGCGAGTGATGCCATGGCACTACCTTTAGAACTGGAGCTGGACGTAAAGGTATCCAATTGTCAACCAATTATATTTTCAATGTTTCAAATATGTCTTGTATATTTAACATAATCTAAAACTCATTTCTTAGGTTATCGATGCTTGGATTCGAAAGATGCTTGAAGAAGCAGACTTCAAAGTTCCATGCACGAAAGCTAAAGGAGAGCATCACGACGCCGTACTGATTTCGGGCATGACTGCGGTAAGTTTAGCTCAGGTAAATTTAACAAAGTTTTCAGAAAATGTTCTCATTTTAATATACTCTTGCTTGGATGCAGCATCAAATGAAAGCAGGCTGGCAAGTAGAAAATTTGGTAGACATGGCTTTTAGAATGGGGCGCAAAGATGCCAACATCATCATCGTTCCAGTATGCACCGAGACAAAGGACTAGATAAACCACTAGACGTTGCTCGTCATTGACGTCGACGGCAGGACAATTTCAAACTACAATCCGCTTCTGCCTAAGCTGAAAGCCATAGACTACACCATAAGGACACCTGCACAACTGGTAAATATTCCAAACTATACACTTAAATTTAAACACATTTTAAGTATGCATACTGCGAACTGTGATCGGGATATGCTGCGAATTGTGAGTAAATCAATTGCTTTTCGCAGCCTATCCATAACTCAATTCGCATCATATGCTGCGAATTGTGTTGAACGGGGCACTTCAACAAAAAATGGATTGCATATCAAATAATTCGCAGCTTAAGCTGCGAATCGTGTGACATGCCCATGTTGGATTTGTTGTCATACGATTTGCAGCCTAAGGTGCGAATTGTATGGCACCAACTGTTGTTGTTTTTGTGCTTATTCCTAACACTAATTATTATACACAGATCAAATATTTGTTAGATAGAGGATTCCTACCTAAATACAAGATAGGGTGGAAGGTGAAAGTTGAAAGAGGTATCCCACAACAAAATCAAGGAACCCTGGACGGTGGTATCTTTGTCTGCAAATATGCAAGAGATATTATCGAGCATGGATTCGTGCAGAAAAAATACGATCCAGATATGGTAACTGCCTTCAGAGCAGAAATGTTTTATCACTTTTTAAATGACAAAGACCGCATCGCATATGGCTGATTCGTAACTTTTTAAAACGCTATGCTTTTGCTTGTAAATACATCGGTTGTAATTTTTAGTTTGTTGTGCATACATAAACAAATTACATTTTCAGAAATGTGAATATTCCTTAGCTTATAGTTCGCATCATAACCTGATCTATAAGGGTTGATTAATATTCGAATAATTCCAACCAAATAATTCGCAGCAAATCCCTGGTATATATGAACAGTTCACAGCCTAACCTGATAGATGCTTATTTATCAGTACATAATTCGCAACCTAACTTATCAGCAAATAGTTCGCATCCTAACCTGATAGATTTGTTCTTATCACTACACAAACAGTTTGCAGCCTGGTATACCACCTTAAAAACAGTTCGTAGGCCGGTGCAGAAATAAAAAATTCAAAATATAAAGTTCAAGGATACGAACAGGCTGTGGCTTATACCTTGGTAAACGTTTTCTCTATTGAGCATACAAAAAACAATCTAATCAAGTACATAACCTATTAAATGCTGATTGGACATGAAGGCTATGTAATGATTACCTCCTTTCACTATAAATACCTCTAGTAACCAGAGGCTAATTTTACAACAAACTCTATATTTTTTTAAAAACACCTCTTGTTCTCTTCGAATTCAAACAGTTATGTCTTTTTCCACCACCACAACCACCACCTCATACTCAAACTCTGGTTCACTCGGTTCTCTGGGTGACTCCTGGTCATCCTTAACCGTTAACTGGAGCGATGAGTTGATCATGCCAGCAGCACCACCAAACAGCCCAGTATCTGTTTTTGGGTTAGACATGTATGACGACTACTACTCTGTTGACTCTCAACCAGTGGAAGTTGTTCCACTGGTTGCTGCTGAACCTCAGCCAGAACAGGTTCCAATGCTTGCTGCTGCACCTCAGCCAGAAAAGGTGCAACCTCAAACGGCAGCGGTTCGAAACAACAAAAGGAAGAGGGAAGACAAAGCTGGTCCATCAAGGACAAAATTTTTAAGCATGATGGACGTAGATATTGAAGATGAAGAGAAAATGGAAGAGAAAGAGGAGAAAGACAAAGATGATCAACACAAAGAGGAGAAATAAGAAAAAGATGGTAATGAATCCTCTACCAACTGCTAGAGTTGGTAGAGGATTTTTGTTTTTTTGGAATGCAACTAACTAGCAGCAGTAGCTTGTAGTGATATGTGTAAACAGTTGTTAGTGCATGAAAATATTGTAATCCTCTTTTTTGTAATCCAATTTGTTTACAGACTTTCAATCATATAAACGATTCGCATCCAATTACAATTTGCAAATCATTCGCATGTTAACCTGATATATTACTTGTTTTCAACCTTACTGAATATCCTGGTATTTTTATTAAAGCACACTTCGCAGCTTATTATATGACAAATATCAGGACTTCTAATTGTTCTCCATTCGCATCATAATTCTGGCCATAATTCGCAGCATATCATGCGAAACATATGCGCATAATTATTATCATATGTTTAGGTCATAATTCGCAGCCAGGAGTCCTGATATTTATATGAAAAGGCATTACGTTATAGCTCAACACAGTTCGCAGCCTCAAATGTTGATAAATGTTTGATATGATTTTACTAACGATTCGCATCCTGGTGAAATTTCACACAAAAATCGCATGTAATCCCGATAGATGTTTGCAACAATATAACAACCTATTGTACACAATTCGCAACACAGGATGCGAAATGCTTACAACCCAAAGCACTTAACATTTCGTAACTCTAATAATAACATTACTAAACACAGGAATGTAAAAATGTTTAGTTTGTTGTACGGAACAATAACAGTACTACAAATAAATGTGATCTGACCAACCAGAATTGTCTACAACCCGGATTGTCCTTAAACTGGAACATCACAAGTCCTCCGGTTATGGCCTGATTTCGAACATCGGCCACACCTCAACTGCTTGGTTGAGATTTCTCCTCTAGAAGGGATTCGCTTTTTCTTAGGCCTTCCTGAGCGTCTCTTAACGTCCGTAGGCAGAACTTCAACAAAAGAAGGATCGTTAGCGCTGGACCCTTCGCCGAAATCAGTTATAGCTGGTATGCTGAAAGAGTAACTTTCCCTGTAATTCTTAACCGTAAAGAAGGGTTCTATTACAGTCAATGGATCTTGGTCGGTGTATTGTAATGCCGCTAAAGCATGAGGACATGGAAAACACTCTTGTTGCCATGATCCGCATGAACACTTGAAATCCAACAGATTAACAACAGCCACAGGATTCGAAAAGACTTCGAATATGGCGGTAGAGGACTTACGTACTACCCAAGTTCGGCACATGTCAACATTCTGCTTTAGCTTCTTCTCGTACTCGGGAACCAAATTAGTACTCCAGCTGAGACCTTCTTCATATCTCCGTGAAACTTGAGTCATAAGCAAGACTCTAATCCAATCAATAAACTCAACAATAGGTAGGCTGCAATATTTTTTAATCTGGTTGTTAAACGATTCAGTTGCAGTAGAAGCCATAGAGCCGTATCGCTTCCCTTTTACGTAAGCCTGCGCATACTTTTCAGAGGTAAATTTGCAAGAAAATCACTCATTCTGTCACCACCTTCACATAGAAAAACCGTTAGTATATTTTTAAAAAGCTCTCGACTGGGAGCATAAGCAAGACGATGGAAGAAACTCAACATCCTTTTTTATAGTCTCTGTTAGTATGTTCCAGTTTGGCTTTCAAAATCTGCATGAGATGGAAATAACAGTACGCATGATAGCAGTTTGGATACAAGACAGAAACAGCATTAATGATACCAGAATGACGGTCTGAAATAAATGTGATCTGCCGATCCAGCAAATGTGGTTTCAAACACCCCAAAAACCACATCCAATTGTCACAATCTTCAATGTTAACTACACCAACAGCAAAAGGGAATAATCCTGCAAAAAGGCAGATACAATGAACACTACAACACTACCCAAAGTGTTAAAAATTGTAAACAATTCGCATGTTGTCCTGGAACAGACAATTCGCAGCTTGTCATGCGAATTATGTTGGAAATTTTAATTGCTCATACATACAATTCGCAGCTTGGCATGCGAATTGTTTATGATAACTTCAAATAATACCTAATTCAAGCTGCGATGCAAGTACAGTTTCAGATAATACCTAGTTCGCAGCACATGATGCGAAAGGTTAAGATCATAACACTGCTTAATTCGCAGCCTCTGATGCGAATTGCATCAGCATTTTCACACAAAAACATCATTCAGATTAACTAGATAAATGTAACTAACCGTTGCTTCCGTCCTTTGCTACAACAGTGAGCAATGTACCCTTGTACTTGCCATATAAGTGGGTTCCATCGACAAACAACATTGGACGGCATGAATGAAAACCCCGAAGGGACGAACCGAATGCTACAAAACAGCGCTTGAATCGGTTTTCAGCTGACAACTCCAACTGGCAGTCTGAAGTAATATCCCGATTCTTCAAGCGTTTGAAGTATCCGCTGAGTAAACTAAAAGAACTTGAACTATCTCCAAAAACTCCCCTCCTAGCCTTCTCTAAAGCATTCCATGACAAACGATAAGAGATGTCAAGACCGTAATCTTGTTTGACAGTCGATTGTATGGTTTTGGCTGTCAACGAATGGTAGGTCCGTAGAGAACCCTGAATTTCCTCTGCAATCAAATATGATGTCAAATGCATGTGCCGCTTATGCTTATGCTTCTGGGAAAAAACAGGACTGCAAGTATGGCGCGGGATATACTTCTTGATCGTCATCAAGCTGGTGCTTGAGTCAATAGATGCATAAAGCCTCCATTTGCACCCACTTGTGAACTTATTTTCACAATAAGCAGTGATCTTATTTGTTGTGTTGTGCAGGTATTTGAAAGAAAAACCATGCTCTAACGCAAACTTGCACAAAGATAACCTCAGACCGGCAACACCTTCTTCAAAAGCTTGACCCACTCCTGTAATAACATCAGCCCAACCAGCAGTAGCAAGTTGTTTTTTTCTCTGATCAGAATTAACTAAACCGTTACTACTCTCCCCGCTAACTAGTTGATTGGGAGATGGTTCTCCCAAAATCAAGCTACGCTCTTTACGCTTTACACCACAATCCTTACCACCAGAGCTCTTATCAACAGAACTTTTATTACCAGAACCCTTATCGAAGACGTGCTGTCCTATGAGAAAACTAACCCGTTTTAAACGCTCCAAATCAAGATATAACACCAACCCAACAAAATCATTCTGGTTATTAAAGAAACAATTATTGTGATCCCCACAGGAGTAGGTAATTAGGTAGTCACCTGTGGCAAGATCCTCCCATGTGCTCTCCATATACTCTTGGATACTTTGAAAGATTTCAAACTCCGTGAAAGGCACAATTGTGGTTTGGTGACCATATTTAAATATATAAACTCGTGATTTGGACATCTCTTACCCTGGACAGAACAAGTTATTAGTTATTAGTCACAAAAACTATGTGCAAATTATTTACTACTGCATCAAACAATTAGCATCCTAACATGCGAATTGTGTATATATACATCGAGTAATTCGCATCTTGTCCTGAGATTTGTGTGTAAAAAAAGTCCTGATATTTGTTTCGATGTACAATACTGTAAAAAGTTATAAATAGTTTGCATCATAACATGCGAACTGTGTAAAAAATTCTCTAAAGTCCTGGTATTTGTTTGAACACACACTACTCTATAGTTTCACATAGTTCGCATCCTAACATGCGAAACGTATGTAAACTTCGTTCATGTGATTCGCATGTCACCATGCGAATTGATCATACAATTAGCATCTTTCTCATCGAATACACCAAACAATTCGCATATTTAGTGTAAGGCCTGGACAACTAAAACTCGTAATCTACACATGAAATAAAAAACTAAAGCACTACAAAATTAGTATATAACATCAGAAAACAAGGACATAAGTATATAACGAACAATATTAAACAAACAATAACAGATCACTATAACAAAAAAAACAGAGAAAAGCTCGAAATCAGGCAATAGCGTCTAAAAACAGTAGAATATAACCTATTCCAATAGAGAAAACCAATAAATAACTTTGAAATCGGTAGGTAATTACCTGAAAAGCAAGCAACACGATTACTTGTAAGCCAACAGATTCCAAAAAACCACGATCAACTCCTGTACGTAGAAAACAGTGGTTAGACAGGACTAACACCACAAAAAACATCAAAATCATCGGGATATGCGATTAGTACTGACTTTGTTAACAAAAAGTACATCGGATGTGAAGAACGAGTCAGACATTACAACTAAACAGACCAACAGAAGCGACACAAAAAAATGTTCTTAAAACATATCCTACTTAAGCAGATTAAAGGGTTGCATCATCATGATCTTTATCAGACGAACTGGCATCGTTAGGTTCATCATCTTCACAAAAAATCCCAGCAGGACGTTCCTCCTCTGGAACATCTAGCACATCGATCCCAGGGAAAGTCACGGATATTGGCTATGAAGATCTAAAGCATAAGCAGCTTTTGCGTCGGTTACTTCCCGTTCCATGATATTTTTACAGGAAGCAACGAAACGGTTATCCTCTTCTTTACTCTTCACCCAAATCTCGTTAATATCTACTTTCCTTTTTTCCACCAAATGGCGAAGGAAATGATTTTGATTTTTTTGAGCAGCCAAGGAATAAAATTTATGATCGCAATCGGTTTTCATTTGTGACAGCGAGCTACTCAAGGTTTACTTGAGTTGATTTTGTTGGGACTGGTTTTTCAGCCATTCTTCCTCTTTTTCCTGAAGAGTTTTTAGTGTTTCACACTTGGTTGCCTGGTCCACGGAGTTTTTGGCATCTTGTTCTGATTTTCTTTAACGCCCAAGCTGTTCTGCTACCTCTTTCTCTAAGTCAGCTAAGCGTTTTTGGGCTTCTCACAATTCATGGCTCAGTTTTCCCGCTCTTCTTTCTTTCAGTGCCAGGGGCGCTACCATGTTATACGAAGAGATGACAAGAACGTCTGAGCAAATCAAATAAAAATCTTTTGCATTCCCCGGTAAAGTAAGGATCGGAAGATGTGCACCGCTTGATGATGTACTTACTATCACGTTAGTCCCCCTGGAGGAGCTAGGACACCATTGATCTGGGACAAATTCACCGACGTCTTCATTGTCCACACTCTTAGAAGGTAGGACTACAATATCAGCATCTACCACAGGGCTTTTGGGTGTTGCTTCAAGCTTTTCCTCTATTACTGTGACAGGGGAAGCCAGTCTGGCACCTCCTTTATATTGTTCAAACAACGTTGGGATAATCACATTTTCCACAATTGGCAGACTAGTCTTCAAACCCCCGAGTTTTTTCTCTTTTTTTCTCCTCACTACTTGTGACCTTTTGACTACACCCTCATTGGTCACGTTGTTCTTTATTTTCTTCTTATTTTGGTCTTTGTTCTTTCTGCCATTGCTACGGGATCTCTCATCACTGGCCGCTTGATCACTAAGGACCATAGTCTTTTTGGCTTCCCTAGCCGACACAGGATCATGGTCATTGACTTCAGTTTCTTTTTTGACTTTAACTTCTGAGAGCTCTTCGGACTTAGCACGTTTGCTGGGAGCCCTGTTTCGCTTGGGGAGAAATTGTTATGGCCACAGAACCTTAGGTCGACCAAACTCAGTGGATGTCGCAATTGTTCAGCGATTAAAGGTTTGGTCGAGCACCGCCAGAGAATAGTGTTTATCAAGTTTGTATTCTTAAAACAACGATGAAACGCCTGACCTCAGTTCTTCCGAGCATATTCTTTTAATTTCTGAAAGGTCACTGTGGCAGACTTAGATTGATCCTTCTTCAACTTTTGAATTTTTGCCTTTCGACACTGAATGAAACTAATGTTAAAAAAACTATATATATATATATATATATATATATATGCAGGAGTTACGAACCTTCATCGACCCATTTGCAAGTCAAACGCCTCGGGTTGTTAGACGAGCGCGGCCGATGATTCTCCCAGGCCCCACCAATGAAAACAAATCAGTGTTTCTATGCCTTATCACCCTCTAGCAGGCCATTCACAATATTCAGGTGATGAACGAGTGTCTAGAGATAGAGAATTTATTCCAAACGAGAAAAGCCCAAGTAACTTTGTTTCTCTTAGGTTGGAGAGCGGAGTAGGTGCTACTGATGGTGAATTATGGTTTGGACTTGTTAGGGATCCAGAGAAAGACGTTGTTGGTCTCAGTGGCGGGAGGAAGGGCAATGAGGGAATTTCTGATTTCGGTTAGGTGAGAAAGCATTCTCCTACTTGGGGCCCTAGCATGAGAGGGCCAAAACCAAAATCCATTACAAAGATCTTCGATTCCCAAACTAAATGTCCATGCCAAATACAAACCACACCCCATTAGTTTTGGATTTTAAAGAACAAGAGGAGTACAACACTTTCGTTGAAATGGTAAATTTATAATTATTAAATTAAATATTTTGCTTATATTTATACTTTTTAATTAATAAAGTTGTTCTTATTGAATATTTTCTTATATAATATCATAGTTCTTTCAGCATCCAGGCTCATTACACAGTATTGCGCAGGTAGAACCTGCCAACCCTACCTAGAGTAGAAAGAGTTCTGGCTGGTACTCGACTTGGTCATCTGATTGGTCATCTAAGTAAATAATACAATATTCAAGTGTTGAACGACGTTTTTGTTGAACGTTGGCACCAATAGACCTACATATTTTAGTTTTCTATTAGAGAAATGACTATTATGCTAGATGATGTCTTTGTCATGACATGCCTCCCAGTGGTTGGTAGAACCTTGGATTTGGACAAGCAAGATACGAGAGAAAATATGTATGTCGAGTATGACCGCTTGTTGAGTCTCCCAGTTTATAGTGTCTGTGCGCCATTAGAGTATACACGCAAAATGGGTTTTGGTTTGAGATGGTTGAGGGATACATTTACACTTGATTAATATATTCAATTTACCGATATAGAGACGGTCCAACATGTATAACATGTATATGAAGGTTGCTTTTCTCTACTGTTTGGAGGACATGAAAAATGGACTATGAAATATATCTTAGGAGGAGAGTGCAATGACTTTATTTTATCTTGATTTGGGGGATGCTTCAAAATCTTTAAAGCAGAACCTGTATCATTTCGTAGTCATGTTAAAATGTTAGATATACGATCATTTTTTCAACTTTAAAAGCTACGCCCAATCCATCTTACAACATTACGAGACCGAAAATTGTTAACGGATTGTCAAAAAAGTTGGTGAACTCTTTTTATAATTGGACTTATCAAATCGATAACCCATCCAATACCAGTCCGGTCAAATCTATCCAAAACTGATCCGTTAATATTTTTGAACCGTTAACAAACTGAGGTTTAAACACAAACCGGAAAAATAATTCGCATCGATAAAACCAATAAAATCAGATTAATTTTTTATTTTTAATATATTCAATTTTAATTTATCACAGTTAATATCCAAATAAAAAACAATCAATATTAATATATAAACAAAACATAATGAATTATACCAATTTGGGAAGTCTGTTTGAGTTGTAACATTTCTATATTTCTATAGCTTACTAAATTTTTCTTTATAACAAAAGTTATATTGTGCATATAAGTTATATTGCATTGTGTATAAAACGAAACTATTGATATTAATATCTAAAGAGGAAACTACCTATAAATACCTACTCAAGTATCAAATACCAAAATGGTATCCGCTTTTAGACTAGTTTTATAAAATACCTAAAGCCATATTGTGGGAAAAAAAAATACCCTCTAGGATATAAAATGAGGTTTTTTGGTTGAAACCCACTTTTTTTTACCTTATAATCTGTCTTTTTGGTTCCAATTCCCTCCACTTTCACATTTCTAAATTTGAGGAGAGAGAAACACGTAAAACGAGAGCAAACCCAAAAGACAATTTTGAATCAAAACGAGAACGATTGAACCGTCGACCGTAACTGTCGAGGCGATTCCGATCACTCCATCAAACCGGCGTTGAACAGATTCCGAACAACGTCTTCCTCTACTGCATCGTACTCTATCGAACACAGTTGAACATGTACCTTTTTTTTCTCCCTCTGTCTTTCAAGCACTGTCTGTCTGTGTGCTATATGGTTCGACTTATAAGCGTCTCCGGAGTACAGTTAATAAACCGGTAGTTAGAATGTATAAGGGTCTCCTTACTCCGGAGAGAGTTAGTCTTTTTTTAACAGTTTAAGTTGATGGTGTTAATAAAGTAACTTTAGTTTGTAGTGTTCATTCAGTCGAAGGTGTTAACACAGTGTATTCGATGGTGTTAACACAGACATGGGTCGATGTTAGGTGTTAGTTGTCTTGAAAGTGCCATACGACATAATCGACAAGAAACTGTTTTGAACCTGTCCTAGTTGAAGTCACAATGTGTAGCGTCGTCTATCAGACTTATAGAGTTGAGGTTGATGTTTGTTAGTATACGTAGATTTGTTAATGATCTAGCAATGTAGTTAGGCCGTATCTAGAGTTGTTAGTTGTGTTGATAGTGTCGTCCGACGACATTGACAAGAAGTTGTTAGAACCTGTCCTGGCTGAAACCTCAATGTGTAGCGTCGTCTATCAGACTTGCAGAGTTGAGTTTAATCTATGTTAGTCTACGTAGATGTGTTAATGGTCTATCAATGTAGTTTGGCCGTATCTAGCAGGGTCTGCGACTAGTTTACTGTCAGCACTGCACGTCTAGCAGAGTAGTAGATGAATTTGGTCAGGTCTACCACTTTTGCAATGCAGTGAGTTATACGATATTTTGGAGTAAGTTGGACCAGTGCCGTCTTCAAGAGTTAACGTATTTATTGGCTGCTTAGTTGTATTGTTTTATTGTTTTAGCTAGTATGGGATTACTAACTAGTTTGAAATTGGAATGTTAACAGGGAAAAATGACTAAAACCGCAGTATTCTACAGGTCTGGGTTGACAAGCATAATCAACCTACTAAGACGGGATATAATTAAATCCGAACACATAGAGGCTGCTAGAGGAACACCGTTCTATACGTTCCTGAAAACCTCGTTCGACATAAGGAACGAGGTTCTGAAGCTTAAAAAGTTCCACTACTTGATCAATGCGATTTATGGTTTTTACGATGTGAGATGGAAGTCTGTCCAGATAGGACGTAAGCATGTAAGGCTGACGAGGAAAGATGTGAAGGTGATATTTGGTCTGAAACACGGTAATGAAGAGATGTCGATGAGCAAATCAGGTGCATTTATCGCTCGGTACGCTGATGGAGCAGAGTTAGATTCCATTCTAATGCAGAAATATTTTTTGAGCCCACGGACGAGGAGGAGCGGGCCAACAAACGACAAATCAGTGTCTAATGCGTTGATAAAGGTAAATCTAGTCTGTTAAAATATATTTTATTTTTAGTTTATGCTGCAGGCATATGAGGATGATACCAAAATCAGCATGTGTATGCAGTTATCTAGCAAATTAATATACTATATCTAGTAGTGTGGTAGCAGTATAAAAGTATGTTGGTGTTTGGGAATATGCATCTAGCAGTGTCTTGGTTCATATCTATCAATGTTGTAGTAGGGGTAACTGCTTTAATTTGTTATTGTTGTATTCTTGGTATGATGTTGTTCATTTTGTAGGAAGCGATCGAGAAAGCAATAAGGGAAGGAGGGGAGGATGAAGCGAAGGATGTTGCTCGGCTGCTGATACTTTTTATATGCTCGACACTGTTCTTTTCAGTGTCAGGCGATGTCGTCGGGTGGACATCAATATTCTACGTGGAGAATCTTGAAAAAATAAACGACTATGACTGGTCTGGAGCCATCTTGGAGAAGCTGCATAAATCACTGGACAAATGTATTAAGGTCGGGAAGCCTGCAAGAGTCATCAGATGCGTTGCTCTGCTATTTGTAAGTACAATGGGTTATGATCAGCAAGTTTGTTTCGAAACCGTTTTTATAATGTTGAGTTATATTTTGTGCAGCCATTTCTGATGGAGCATATGTCGATAAACTTCGAAATACCAAGGCCAAACATAATCCCTAGATGTTACAAGTGGTGGGGACTAGAGGGCAAGGAGTCGACATTCGAAATGATCCAGATGGTCAGTCAGCTCAGGGACGACGAGGTATTTAACGCATCTATCAATGTCCAAATTGTAAAATCAAACAAATCTCATACCCATGAATCCAACAACGAAAGTGCCGCCCTCAATATTATAGTTAAAAAATCAATCAACCTATCTATCAATAAAAAAATCAAACAAATCGCATCCAATGCAGTATAACACCATAGTCGTGAACATGTCTATGAATCACAATTGTTTGTAATTCGTAGTAATGATTCTTATATTATTTTGCTGAATGTATATTTTACTGAATTTCTTAGGTTATTGCCGATGAGTTACTGTTGACAGCGGCTGAATGTTTTGCTTATGGAGAAATTGATTCGCGGAGGAAGTGCAAAGCTGCTGGGGAAACAAGTGAACCGAGGAGTAGGAAAAGAAAGAAATCTGTTGCGAACAGAAGTATAAGAAGGAAGCTGAAATAGGTAGATGACGGAGGTGGAATAAGGAATAGAAGGAGTTCGAACACCGAGGTTGAAGACAACACTGAGGTAGATGACGATGTTACATTGGGGGAATTCATTGGGGAGAAGAAGTCGAGAGTTGGTACAACAAAAGGGGAGAGGTTGAAAAATAAAAACAATCGTAGGTCTAGTATTCCAAGTTTTGGAGGGCTGTCACAGTTTGTGCTGCGTGACAACAAGAAGCTGAAAAAACGAAGGCGGTTGTAACGGTTGAAAGCTGAAAACAAAAGGCTGAAAACGTCACTTGAGGAGAAAAATGAAAAAGTGAGTATTCACATATTTTCGTACTTATATAAATGATCATTATATAAGTTGGTTACACTGTATATAGGAAATGTTTAGATGTTGTTTGCTAGCAGCATCATTATAAAGGTTGTAGCAAACATAATTATAAGTTGTCTATCAACGTTAATCTGCCTAAACTAGCAATGTAAAAATAATGCATCTAACAATGTAAATACGATGTATCCCGCAATTGATGCTCGTTTGATTCAGGTTGAAAAATTGAAAAAAGACTTGAATGAGCTGAAACAGAAGCTCGAGGTCGAAGAGGAAAGAGTGGATGGTGAGGATGAGGATCTGCTGAACACCTTATCAATGCCATTTTGCCGTGAAGATGAGGATGATGTTGAAACTGTGGATGCCAATATTACCGAGAAGGTGGTTAAGGAAACTTTGGTTTACAAATCTCGTAGGCATGGATTTGTTCCCAAGAGGAACCAACAAGTTTTTGATACCGAAAAAGTAATAGAAGAAGAGGATGTTGAGGTCGAGTCCACAGCAGAAGAAAAGGAGCTTGAGACAGCTGAGGCAAAAGAAAGTCAAGTATCCGAGGAGGAGAAGTTAGAAGGAGATGGAGGGTATGTTCAATCCGAAACACCTGTTGAACCAATGCGAGAAACTACTACACCGGAAGCTATTGTTGTTGATGTCGCTGGGAAGCAGAAATGGACTACTTTACTTGGTTATGACGCTGGTAATGAGAAAGGGGATGCGGGAGCAGACTTATCACCTCTAACTCATGCTGCCGGTGCGCAAAATGAAGTTTTCGTAGCTGAACAGGGACACGGAGTTGGAAACAATGAGGTTGAAGGACAGGAGCTGATGGTGGACATAATAGATTCGTTGGACAAAGGGTGCAACGAAGGAAAGAAAACACCGAAACAACAGTTGGAGAACACCGAAAAAGCCGTAGGGGAAGGACACAATGCGGAGACAGATCAGGAGAAGGAAGAAGCTTACAAGCAGGTAAATACAACCAAAGAGACTGAAGAAGCACCTACTGGGGTGGAGAATGCAGCCACAGAACTCCTGGGCCCAGAACCTGTCTCTGAGAATGTGGTGGAGAATTTGGCTGAAGATGTAAGTGGATCTTAAAATCGTTAAGATTCATAAATATTTAGTAATTATGTTTTGGCTGGTTTTGAAATGTTCAAACTCTAGGTTGGATAATATTTAAGATGGGTTGTTTTTTGTATGAAAATGTTGGTTTGACAGTATATGTGTAGTTTAAGAATTGATTTCCATTATTGTCTCAATGAGAATTAGTAGATAGAATATGTATGTAGTCTGATAGATATTATGTATGTAGTTTAAGAATTAGTCTGATCTCCATGTTGAACAAATCGCAAACACATTATGTATGTAGTATGATAGATACATAATTTTAAGAATATAGTTTTCGTACTATACAAATCGCAATGTATAATAGGCGTAAAACCCGTAGCTCGGCTGATAGCTAGTCTATCGCTGGAAATTGTAGTAGAATCGCAATGTAGGTTAATGATATAGTTATATTATATTGTGTTCTGTTATTAGGAAGTGGAAACAACGGTGCCTGAAGACACGCGACAGTCTAATGTGAAGACGTTGGCGTACACTGGGATTGGAGAAGCAGCAAAGTGTGAACAACTATCGCAAGCTGTCTCTCCATTAAAGGTAATTCCAATTATCAACGGAGAAGAGTAATCTGTAGCGAAGATTGAAAAGTTGTCACAGGTCGAGCCATCTTCGTATGCAACCCCAGTACAAGATAAAGCAGCATCTAACGATCTGATTGTCAGATCCGTTACACCTTTGGCTGACGATAGCTTTGTAGACTGCACTCAATCATTTTACGCAGAAGTTGACAAGGCTGTTGAACATTCAAACGAGAAGAGACGTACACTGGACTTCATCGAGGAAGAACAAATAGACGTTGACGTAGGTAAATCTGTTGTATTATCAATAAACCTTCAAAAAGTAATGTAACAGTTTAATTTGATGCTTTATTATAGGTCCCCGTTGATGACATGCCTACGTTTCACTTACTTACCCGACGCAGAAAAAACAACAATAGATCGCGGTCGTAGATTGGCCGTTCCCGATAGAGACAACGAAACTAATCAATGTGAGTGAGTACGAGAAGGTGGTGAAACTTTCCAAGGAAGAAGAACAAGAAGATCCAGAAGTATGGTACTTGCCAACAACAGAGTTCTCGTATAGGCTTTCCATTAGTGTGAACGAGATAATGGAACTGCCTAACGAAACTCAAGTTGACTTCAAGGTAATGAGTTTCTGGTTGTATCTATCAGAGTAGATTTGTAAGTCTAGTAATGTGTCTTTGTAAGACTATCAATATTAATATGCAGCATCTAACACCGTTGGTTCTTATTTTCAGTAATTGTCCTTTAACTGATTTGAGCTTCTAATCGTGTTTTGATAGATAATAGATGCTTGGATATATAAGCTGTTAAATGATTCAGATTGGAAATTCCTTACGAAAGGGTTTGATGATGAGTATTCATATATGGTCAGCGCCATTCAAATAACTGGAATCGCAACTGTAAGTTCACGATGAATTATTTGTGTTATATTGGAAACATCTAGTTCCTATAGTAATGAAACAAACTTGCAGGGAACACTAGCTATCAAGGAATATTTGTCTGTCATTGTGGATAAGGTTTTTGAAACAATGAAACCAGACACATACGTTGTCTTTGTTCCTCTTTGCACCGTTAACACGTCCGGCGTGAACGACTAGACGCTGCTGGTCATAGATATGGAAAATGGGACTGCAGTAGCTACAACCCACTGTTGCCGTGGAGCAAACACATTCCGGATAAGACAAAAAACACAGCCGATGCTCTGGTATAAAATTTAATGATAACCATATATTGAAATTGTATGCGGTCATATCTATCAAACCTATAGTAACGTATCTAGCAACATCTTATCGGATTTGCTCCATCGGGGTTGGTTTGCCTATTTAGCAATGTCGCATACTGTATCTATCAATGACCATAGTAGTACATAGCAATGACATGGAGTCGTAAATTGCAATGTAACGATGGATTACTTGATTTTGCAGCTGGCCTATTTCATGAAGAAAAAATACATACCTTATGTAAAAGGTGGATAAAAAAAAATACTGTGAGAAATATACCACAGCAGGAGAAGGATAGTCTCGACTGTGGTGTTTTTGTTTGTAAGTACGCAAAGGACATCATTCAAAGAGGGTATGTTCCGCGGGAATATGGAAATGAAATGACCGCTGAAACAAGAGCTGAAATATTTAAGCATATTATGAATGATATAAACACAAACAAACTTTGGTAGTATGTAATTCATTTTTTTGGAGCAGGATGTATGATTCATTTAGAAAAGGATGGGTGTATTAGACAATTAATGTGAACTTATTAGCAAAATTTGGTTTCACTAGCAAATTTATTAGTATTTTAAGCAAGAGAAATGTTTTTATAAACTACATTGTAAGATCCTCCTTTTGTTGTATGAATAGTTTTCACATCAATGTTACATTCTTCAAAGCTGTAAGCAAGTAATTTCTATTTGTTGTATCTATCAGAGTAATTTCAAGTAAATCGCAATGACTTTATCAATACCTATCGGATATGTACTAAATTATGTAGCAATGTTATATGTCGTAGCTATCAGACTACTGTTGAACGGATCTAGCAATGGATGTATGTCAAGTCTATCAGAATTATAAGAACGTATCTAGTGGTGTATATGTGTCGTATCTAGCAGGCTAGTAACTGGCAATTATATGTCTCGAATCTATCATACTTATAATTAGTTAACTAGCAATGCCTATGATTCAAATATATCAGACTCCTACTTAAGAATCTATTAATATGTATATGTGGTATCTAGCAACCAAGAAGTGTTTTATCTATCAATGTAAAAAGTCCCTATCTATCAGGGTTAAACCGTAGTGACTATCAAAGTCGATATGTTGTATTTGGTCATTAAAAAGTGTTGCGTCTACCAATGTTAAGATATTGTATATATCGATGATTATATGCATCATGTATAAAAAATTCATAACCCCAATATAACAGCCCTGTTACATGCTTTATGTAGCAACAATTCATATAGTTGTGTGTTTTAATTTTATATGTTATATATCTAGCAGTGTGTTTCATGAATAAATCACGAATACCATATTAAAGATGGACCAACTATATTATTGGACTGAAGGATAGGTTTATTGGTAGACGAGATAATTAAATTTTTCGAAATGACTGTTAACTACACCTATCACTGATTAGAAGTAAATGTTTTAATCCTATTGGTTAGCTTGAAAGTTGAAAAGACAAAGGTAGATGGACTTGAATCATTACTTGCATTAAATAGACGTGTGCCATTAAATTTGTGAAAGTAATTATGGTTGATACATAGGACTTAGCCTTGGGCATTGTGTTTTGCTATAAATAGAGGCTGATAGATGAACCTATTCATCTCACACTTCTCTGCAAAGCAAAAAACCAACAAGCAAACCACCAGATACTCTAGCCTAAGTTTAAACCAAACCACCATCGATAATGACACCTTCCTCACCACTCTCACCAATGAACTCCAGCGACGACGGATGGTCAACTGACTACTACGTAGACAACAAGGCTTACAAGCGAACCACAACATCAGAGTACTGCTCCGATGAGGAAGACAATTGGTCTGTTTGGTCTGAGGACCACGAAGGCCCCTACGCTTCATGGGACTCATGGTCTTTTGACGACAGTTTTGAGTCTGACGATGAAATACTTCCAAAAAGGAAGAGACGTAGGGACAGTTAGGAGTCGGAGAAAAGAGATGATGATGATTCGGAGGAGGCAGACGATGAGAATTCTGAAGAAGAAGAAGACAAAGAAGTGGAAGAAGAAGAAGAAGAAGAGGAGGAGGAGGGATCTGATGAAGAGGATTCTGATTAGGTTTAAACATGTTCATGCAGTTTCATTTCATTATCTTTCTATTTTTTTGTTTCTAATGTTTTGTTTATGCTTTGTTGGACTGTAACTTTCACCAATCCTATGCAATAGTTTCATTTTTTGACAGGGTTGGTGTATTTAGAAGATGTGTAGCATTTACCGAATTTCTAGTAATGTTAAGGTTTTATTGCATTTTGTGTTATGTATCTTAAAAGTTTGTTTTAAGTTTTGAACGCAACAAGTTAACATTGATATGAAGCAGTTGAGTGAAGCAGTTTTAATATCAGTTATAGTACACAATCGCATTTTAGATATACCTAATCTATCAGACGTAATTTAAACTTAAAATCGCGGATAAAAATAGCTGTCTCTATCAATGTTGGGTATGGATGATAGGAACTTCCATTAACTGGAATGTAGATCAAACCCAACGCTTAAAATAAATCAATGCCAATCGAAACCACTACACAACGTATCTATCAATATCGATGTCATATATATATATATATCAATATCATCATCTTTGAAATCATGAGATGAATCATAAAGGGGATATTTAAAGGACCCCTTTCGTAAATGTAAGTAAGGTATCACATGGATGTGGACTAAAATTGAATACATAAATTGATGTATGTATATTCCATGATCTATCAATGTTACATAACCTATCCATCAGACATATATTCGAGGATCTATCAATGTTACATAACCTATCTATCTGACATATATTCCAGGATCTATCAATGTTACATAAACTATCTATCAGACATATATTCCAGGATCTATCAATGTTACATAAAAGGGTATATATATATATTCAATCTATCAGGATATATTGGCCATGAATAACATCCTCTTTTAAATCATGAGATGAAGCATAAAAGGGATATTTAAAACCCCTTGAACCAATGTAAGTAAGGTATCAGATGGATGTGGACTAAAATCGAATACATAAATTGATGTATCTATCAAACATATATTCCAGGATCTATCAATGTTACATAACGTGTCTATCAGACATATATTCCAGAATTTATCAATGTTAACGACTATCTAGCGTTGTAATCGCAGCGTATCTAGCAATGTAGAGTAATCTTATCAAACAGACATGGTACATATCAATGTCAAAAGTATCAAAAAATATAAGTCGAAAGATAAGGAGTGCTTATCTATGAAAATCAAAATGTTACTAAAAATTCTGGAACAAAAGTTTAGAATGGAGCATCACATGACCTCCTATTATGGCCCGATTTGAAACATCGACCACAACGTGACTGGCTGCTGGAAACCTCGCCTCTTGATGGAATACGCTTTTTCCTCGCCCGCCCAGATCGTCGTTTAACGTTCGGGGGATTAACCACTGGCTCTCCATCATCATTAACGGTACTAGATTCACCAAACTCTGTTATAGAAGGTATGTTAAAAGAATAGTTGGACCGGTAATTCGCAACACTGAAAAACGGCTCTACTAATGTCATCAGATCTTCATTTAGAGATGCAATTGCAGCCAATGCATGAGCGCATGGGAAACATTCTTGCTGCCAAGAGCCGCATGTGCATTTGAAATCCAGTATGTTGACCACCATGACTGGGTCTGATAAAACCTCAAAAAAAGCAGCAGAAGACTTGCGAACTAACCACGTCCGACTGCATTGTACATTCTCTTTGAACATCTTGTCAAACTCAGGGCATAAATGTGTGTTCCAACTTAGGCCCTCTCCCAAACTTCGAGACATTTGAGTCATCAGAAGAACTCTAATCCGGTCGACCAATTCAACTATAGGCAGATGTCACAACTTTTTATTCTGGGAATTGAACGATTCAACAACTGTTGATGCCATCGCCCCATACCGTTTGCCTTTGACCTATGCCTGAGCCCATTTTTCTGGTGGCAAATTGCTTAGAAATTTGCCAATACGATCACCCCCTTCGCACGCAAACTGACCAAAACGTTCATTAAAAAGGTCCACAGTCGGTGCATAAGCACAGCTCTTAAACATCACTAGCATATTGTTTTTGTAGACTCTGTTAGTGAGTTCAAGAGCTTTATTCAAGTTCTGTATCAGATGGAAGATACAATACGCGTGGTAGTCATTAGGATAAAGAGTTGCGACATCGCTAATAATACCAGCATGACGGTCTGAAATGAAAGTTATTTGGCGCCCTAACAAATGAGGTTTTAAACTTTCCAAAAACCAAAACCAGTTTTCTGAGTCTTCACTACCAAATATACCAAAAGCTACGTGGAATAGACCTGAAACGAAACAGATACCGGTGAACAACAGCACTACACTGACAGGGGTGAATGGACTTAAATCGCGATGCACATATAACATATCTATCAGACTCAGGAAGCCTGTGTAATAATCAACGTAGCACGCTAGAACAAGCTTAAATCACAATCAAATCAAACATATCTATCAGACTCAGAATACATGGACTGACCGTTGAATCGAAATGTATATAGAACATATCTATCAGACTCGGGAAGCCTGTGTAATACTTATAATAGCACGCTAAAATAGGCTTAAATATGAATCACTTAAAAACATATCTATCAGACTCATGAAAAATGGACTGATCGTTGTTTCCATCTTTTGCCACTGCTGAAAGCAACACGCCACCATGCTTCCCTGTTAGGTGGGTTCCGTCAATGTACAGTAGAGGGCGGCAGGAATGGAAACCCTGAAGACACGCCCCAAACGCTATAAAACAGCGACGACAAAATATTGTCGGGAGCCAAATCCAGATGGCAGTCCGTAGTGATGTCACGACTCTTTAGTCTCTTGAAGTACGATTTTAGCAATCCGAAAGAGGTATTGATATCTCCAAATACAACACGTCGGGCCTTCTCTAACGCATTCCAAGATAGACGATATGACATATCTAAACCGTAGTCTTGCTTGATAGAGGACTGTATAGTCTTAGCTGTTACAGATTGGCAGTTCCTAAGAGAATCGTGATTATTATCAGCAATCAAATCGGACGACAGATGCCTGCTCTTCTTCTTTGTGAATACGGGACTGCACGTATGGGTACTGACAAATCTTTTTATTGTCATCAAACTGGTCTTAGAATAAACAGAAGCATAAAGCCTCCATTTGCAGCCGTCAGAATCTTTGTTTACACAATAAACGGTGATCTTGCTAAAGGTATTGTGCATGTACCTAAACACAAAACCGTTCTCTAATACATAACGGGATAAGGATAACCTTAGACCTGGAGCACCATCTGGAAAAGACTGTCCAACACTGATGATAGCTTCTGCCCATCCAGTTGTAGCTAGATGCCTTTTTTGAGGGGTTGAAATCGCCAAACAGCTACTGCATTCACCGCTAGTTCGTTGCATATGCGAGGATTCTTTGAACAGTTGAACAGGTTGTTTACGTTTAATGGTAGATCCTTTATCAACAACATGTTCTCCGATAAGAAAACTAACACTCTTAAGACACTCAACATCAAGGTAATATTCCAACCCAATAAAATCGGTCTCCTTATTAAACATACAATTATTCTGATTACCGCAAGAGTAGGTAATGCTGTAGTTTCCTCTAACAAGACCCTGCCATGTTTCCTCAACGTACTGTTGAAAAGACTCGAAATTTTCGAATTCGGATAGCGGAACAATAGCTGTTTCGTGACCAAATTTGAAAATGCAAACCTTTGGTTTCGGCATTGTGTACCCTGAATTGTAGGTGTTACAGAGATAAGTATATGTCAAAATGGTATATGTTTGTAGACATCTACCAATCTATCATAACTAAAATAGCAGAGCATGTAACCTAATCTATCAATCAATGCAAGTAAATCGCAATGTCTACACTCGCATCTATCAACCGTGGATTCTATGCATAAATCGCAGAACTATATGTCAGTCCTAGCTAAAATAGGAGAGCATGTAACCTAATATATCAATCAATGCAAGTAAATCGCAATGTCTACACTCTCATCTATCAACCATGGATTCTATGCATAAATCGCAGAAATATATGTCAGTCCTAGCTAAAATCGCAACGATACACAAAACAGAGCCACAGTTAATAATATACCAGTCTATCAATAACAAGAAGCAAAATCCCTGCACAAATCACAACATCTAACAAATCATATCAAAACAGAAATCGCGTACTATATAACAGAAGTGGAAAACTGCAATTTCTTACCGAAATGTTATCGGAGCCGGTATCGATGCTTTAAATCGACCAGAAACAGTAATAGGTTTCTTGCCATTAATGTACATTAAATACGATTCTATTATCAATACCAAAAATGGAAAACGATTTTGCAGACTGTTACATTCACGTCCGATACTGACCTTACAGTCAAACAGTCGGAGATGCTTTCAACGGTGAGGTCGACGGACTTTAACGGTGCACCGGTAGTTAGGAGGTTGAGTCGATGGATAATGATGGAGCTAGAAGAGTGACTCGACTGACTCTGAACTGTCGAAACGGAAATTGCAGAGTTCATCGAAGTAATAGGTTTTTCCAGTGATCGGAACGCTGGTCGACGGTGTTTGTATAGTTCACCGGTGGTTACAAAGGTTCGCCGGTGGTTAGATAGTGTCGCCGGAAAGAGGGTGATCAGGTTGCCGTTTTTTGAAACGAACAGTCGTTCTTGAAAAATGGGTTGTTTGTTAGGTTAGGAGAGAGGAGAAAGAGAGGGGCTAATAAATTCAAAATTCAAAATTCAAAAGTAATAAAGAAGGTACTGCAGCAAAAAAGGGACCCTTTCTTCACAAATTAACCCTTATATACTAGGTTGAGGGTAATTATGGTATGAAAAAAAGGTATTAGAAGTGGATATGTTTAATGAGATGGGTATTAAGTGAGCATTAATCCATTTTTGGGTACTAGATAGTAATAGGTTTGGCCAATAGGTACTTAGTGTGTCATTTCCCATATCTAAATGAAACTATAAAGCACAGACATTAGAGCTGCTTAGCATATTGGCATAAAGTCTGAAACCTGCATAAAGTCTGAAACCTTAAATGCAAGTTCATTAAATGGAAGTTCATGGATTTGAGTATACTATTTGTAAATAATTAATATTTTAAACAGTTAAATTGAGACCGAACGCAATCGGGTCGTCCGCACTATTTTGGATAAGACCGGACCAATTCGATCTCTTAATAGACCGATATCAGTCCAAAATTGACACCTGACGAAGAATAATATATGTTAAAAATATATATTTAATAATATTTTACTTATTGTTTTTATAAAAATGTTTTAGATACCATTTTGAATTATATGAACACATGAGAGCTTATTTAATTGTACACAAAATTCGCCTAGTAAATTATTCGATTAGAATGATAAACACGGTCAAAGATTATATAACTGATAGATTGATGCTCCAATTCATAATGATTCAGGATGGATCGTATCCTCCTATTATAATTAAATCTGATTATAAGAATGAAGATCAACCCTGTTATTTTTGGTGGAGTTAATTTGTGAATATTGGCGTAATCATTTACTTTCTAAAGATATTATGACAGTTTCTCTTCCATCATATCATGAGTCGATGACAAGTACAAATATTGAATATATAGCTAAGTGTGGATGGTACGACATCACTCCGCTCCCGTGAGGCCTAGTGATAGTAAAGCAGTTGAGGTTCTTTATAAGATCAACAACATTCGCATAGAAAATGTTTTAGAAGTTTTGATGATCTTCAAGAAACGAGTGTTGAAGATCTCTTGTCCTGGGTTCATTGTTAATATTTTAGGACTTAGGTCAGTTTTGTTTGCTTAGTCGTTGTCTTTATTTCTATTTTAGACAATGTTTTTCATTTCAAGCAATGTTGTTTTATATTAGACTATGGATGCTTTTATTTTTAGTCACTTATCTATGATGTGTTGTATTAGAAGATATTTCAAAGTATTTTTATCAACTTACAAATCATTTTGTAACATAAAAAATAGTAAAAACTTAGGATGTGAATTCATTCAAAAAACTATCTAAGATTTTTTTTATCAACTAACAAATTATTTTATAATACAAAATTAATAGTAAAAACTTAGGTTGTAAAGTAATCCAAAAAATACTTAAGTTTAAAAATAATAATATTAGATGGGTTTCCAACCTCTAAAATTACACCATCGGTGGTGCTAAACACCTTCGGTTCATAGGTACTACACCGATGGTGTTACTTAGCACAATGGATGTATAAGTAATGCATTGATGGTGCACCACCATGGTCGCCGGCGCCAACCATAATGTCTATTTAATTTTCCTCTCTTTTTATTTTCTCGCCAACAATATATACTCAACAAAAAAATTAATCCGCTAATTTCATCATTTACTTCTCTATATATATGTCACAAATAACATAACTATGCACATGCAACTTTATCTATTAAAATATGTCCTCTAATAAAACTTATATTGTTTTTTTATATATATAAGAATACAACATTTTGCTACAAACTGTCAAATATGTGAAGAGAACGAAGTAAGATGAGACTAGCGATGAGTTTTTTTAATGAAGTTTGTGTATAATCTGTTACATGTATATGTGTAAATGAGAAAATCCATGTTCGTCTCGATGCAAATGTGAAAAAGTCTATACCATGTATAATTGTCTGAGATTAAAGCTAACGTTTCGGATGCTCGACCTCTCATACAAAGTTAGAAATAAGGTGTTTAACTCGTTCAATTTAAAATTAACTATTTTTTTTATAAAAAAATATGCTACATTATGCAGAGGAATAAATCATTCAAAAAATGGATGCAGACTTGAGTCGTGCATTTAACGAAGGATATGATTTTAACTAAAATTATGTGTGTTCTTGCAGCATATGGTTAATCATGAATACGTTTGTTTTATATTCTTAAGTTATTTGTTTCTTTCTAGATTTTATTTATGCTGAGTGTTATTTTAATAAGTTAATTTGCCTACTATATTGATGTTAGATGTATCTATCGGGTTACAGTATTTGGAATCAGTTCCAGACATTTGGGTTTGTGACCCTTCGCACGATGCAAAGATAGAAGTGCATAAGGTATTTACTTTGAGGATTAGTGATTCCATTAAACAAGATATACCTCACAAGATTGAGTTGGGTCTCGTTGACAGTAGACTTGAACAAGTGTGGGAGGATGCTTACCTCCTATAAATAGATCTGCAAGGATATAATTGTTCATAAACTGTTGTGTTATTTGTATAACGTATTTTTGTTTAATGTATTTTCTTGTTTGATTTTATCGAGTTAAGTTTAATGTTTTCAAATTGTTAATACAATAACATCAAATTAATATATTAAACATATAAGTATTCATTATACTATTACACTAATTCTTCTAAATCAGTCATTCGGGGTCGATAATACTACATTTTGGTTGAATCTCTTGATATCGTTTGCATCAAGTTATAATTAATAATTCCCAAGTAGTTTCTTCTGACAATACAATACGATACACCCTATGTACATGATGAGTTATTCTTAATGATAAGATTTATAAATAAATAAATTAAAACATATCAAGATGTCGATGCACATTATTATAACAAAACAACTTAAAATGTACAATAAAATAGTTACATGGACAAAATGGTTGTTATTAACAAAAGAAAAACTGATTTCCTCCCTTTGAGATATCAGAGGGGGTGCACCTCGTAATGGTAGAAAAACGAAACTCAGATTCAACGACCCTGAATTTGCTACAAAATGCACTATGTGATTAAAATTTGATACGATCGTTATCCCCAAATCCGGTATTTTCATAGTAATGTATCTTTTTATTGACCTATAAATACTCATATATACTAGTAAATATCTACAGACAAACTTTAAGGTTATCCATAAGCTCATCATAAAGTTCATTCATAACAACCTATCACCCATCTTGTTGATCGGACAAGCCATACAAAATTGATCGATACCCACAATGTCCATCGGGTCTAAAGTCATTAATCATAGTTAGAAAAATTTATAGTTAAGAGGAAACATTTCTAAGTTGAATTTGGATAATAAAACAATGGTTTAGAATCAATCTTGTAGTTCGGTTTGCTATAGCTAGATAGCTACAACATCGAAGAAGTTCCAACAAGCATAGGTTTCTCTGGCGGATATGTGAGGCCACTAACTTGTGTTAGTATTTTGAAATTAACTGGGTTACTTTTGAGTGTAATTATTTTCCCTTTACGCATTTCGATTGACAGAGTTTGAAAAAGGTTACGTAGTGAAAATGCACCATAAAATAATTTACGTTTAACATGTGGACGATCATGGTGGAGGACCATGGTGTTCAATAAGAAATAGTTCTAAATATGTGTTCAAGATGTTACTTTTAAGTTGTCAAACACCTTGTCTCCAAATTTATGTTGTACTATATTTGAACTCGTTTTAAATGATTATCAAATTCCTCAATGTTTCATTTCGACCAAATAATACACCATAACCCATAATAATATTAAGAAATTAATATTTCTCATACCCATAAAACCCTTAGGTTAAAATGAGTGTTCTCCGCCCGGTTAATCGTCATGTGTCTGAAATTTGTGAACTTACTAGTTTTCAAAACTACAAACTTATCACTATAGATAAAGAGTCAAGACTTCTCAGCGCATTCGATTGCTTGAAGAAAATCTTTGAAGTCACGCTACAATCAATCTGCTTGTTCTCAAATTCACATTTTGTCTGTGAGTATGTTATCTTATTTAATGAAAACATATAAGCATCATAATATTTTTTCTCCTTTATATAATTCTTTGTATTTTCAAGAACGTTCATGTTAATGTGTCATCAATAATACATGTGCATAGTTTTCAAGAACACTTATTATAGGTCATTCATCAATTGTAAGTCTATATCTGTCAAAACCACAAACGGTTCTTCAATACCGTTAAATACCATTAATGATTTTAAACAATCTAATACCTATATAAAATTATTTATTTTCTCCCCGAACATAAACGAAAATGTGACATAACAAGTCAAACCGATACATGTTACTCCGACAATCCCAAACAACGACATCTCTGACCTTATTGTCTTATAAGTGTTATCTATTATTAGTACTCTTTAAAAAATCTATAAGAAATCCACACTAACATGATGTGTAAATAAAATATCAGTAATAATATCATTTTCCTATTTTCTACATTTATGTCAATCAATGAGCATGCACGATACATTTTATTTGCTTAACTTTTCTAATTCGTTCAAAATTTCTCTATGACGAGTTCGCATAAAGACAAAACATTATACAAATTTTGTTCTTCTTTAGTCAAATATCTCGTGTACCAATGACCATCTAAGTGTTAGAATTTGGATGATTATAAATCCCACATGTAAACTTTAATGACCATTGAGTTGGAGTTACCATAGTACCTTTAAGCTCAAAATGACTTTCATATGTTTTTTTATCTGGTCAACTTTCTTTTAAGATATTTTACGGATATCATTTGATTATACCATCCAAATATCTTTCATTCAAAGTATATTTGAGGATTATTTCTACTATTTAAATCCTCTTGATAACCTATCGATTTTGTTTCCTGATCTTTTTAACCCATTAAACCAATAAGTCTCGCGTCTAACATTTTGTTGTAAAATACACATGACTATAATCCATGGAAATATCATATGTATATCCATATGTATCATTATCATCCCGCCATTTAAAATTATAAGAAAATAAAAATAACTATACAAAATATAGACAAAAAACACAGACGAGCAACTAGAAAATGCACCGCGTGTAAATAAGGGATCTACCAAGTCCATGCCAAATGACTGAACCAACGGTATATGTTGTAAGAATCAATCGCGTGCATCACCTGTATCGTTGATCGTAAGGTATTCAAACCAAACCCGAGTTGGAATCACCATTAGGGTATGCAAATGACCATATTGAGCCCTCACATAAGAATCAAATTGCAACCACGTCAACCTCATAAAATCATATAGCACGCGGTGGGGAATTCTTCTATGTATTTTCACTGTCGTTATCAACATGAGGGGGTTGACTTATCACCAACAATCACTTTTTTACCAACGGATGACGCACTATCCAAGTTTTAAACAAACTGCTCTATTTTGTGAATTATGCATTCATCATCACTTCGCGCCTCCTCACCGGCCTCGTCTTTTCTTTCTCACTTGACAAGCCAGACCACTCGTCCTCCGGTACCAGGTTTTTCAAGTATCCCAAGATCATATCATGATTCTTCCTATATAAATGAAGGATCATGACTTTCAAAACCTTTTTTTTGGTAGAGCTTGAACATCCTTCACCGCCTCTTTTTTTAATAACCTTTGAAGACTCCTCGCTCACCTCCTTCTCCATATCTTTCATTTCTCTTTTCTCCTTCTCCAACTCAGCTTTCAAGTTTACATTTTCAGACATCAGGTCGGCATTCTTGGTAACCTTTTCATTAATTTTTATAGATAAATAAATGATCTTCCCAATTATTCGATATTTTGGCCTATTAGCTTAACATTATGAGAAATAAGTTATTAATATGAGAAACTAACTTATAGTTTTAAGACATATGCTCTGCATTCTGCTCGACTACCGTCATTATCTGTAAGCGATTCATTATTTTGATTATTAAGGACATCTGGTTCATTACTAATTTTCCCCACATAATTAATAATTTCCAATTAGTCATTCGCCAACTTCTCGATTTTGTTCTTCAATGCAGAATACCCTCATTTATAATTTTGTAACTCTTTAATCACCTCTTCCGCCGACCGAACGTGAATGAATCAGGATTATAGTAATATATCGTATGTTATCGTATGGTTTCATGTACCAACATGCAAGTATCGACGAGTCATGGTGCATCTATAGATGCGTAATAAATAACAAACATGTCAAAGTCATAATACATATATCAAATTCTAGAACTCTCAAGTATGTACCTCCAATTGCAGCTTGATCTGTCTCCGCAAGATATTTGTCATGGTTACGAATCATAGTACGTCATATCAGGGCAATGCTTAAGTTGGCGATATAAGAGTAGCCACGGGACTGGAAAATCCACAAATAATTAACTCTAAGTCGAATCAATTGGTGGTCGGGCATTCATAGGAACACCACTGGGCATATTTTCTTGATGCACGCTCAGTTTCGATAAACTAGTTGAGCGTATATTTTTACCTTTAACTTGCTCAGACGGGTTAGGTTCAACAACAATCAGATCATCTGAGTGCCATCTAATTGACTATTTCCCAACCGAGGGAACGTTAAATGCTTATTACTAACCACAACTACACCATTCCCTCTGACTTTCAGGAGCACTTTGGCGGTAGGATTGATATTTCCACCCAACATTACAACTTCGTTTGACATGGCGTAAATATCCTTGGTGGCAGTATGGATCATACTAGATTTCATTTACTCATCCTTAAGTTATGAGGCCTCATTTCTAAAAATAATAATATTTATTTTCCACTATTATCCCACCTTTGGCAACAACATTCAGTGTTGCACTAGGCACCCTATCAATTTTCACCCCATCACCTTTTAGAGGTGGCTCCTCATCAAGAACACCCAAAATTTTATTCTTAAATTCCAAAATTATATTTTTATTCAAACTAAGGATCGCATCAAACTTTTGTAGCTCATCATTAAGAGGTGAGACCTCATCACCAGCTAGAAAATTATCCATCTCTAATATCGTGAAACTAGTCATAGGTCTTCTTTTCTTAGAATTTTTTTACCATGGAAATTATTGTTACGATCACTATTATTGTTAATACGATATGAGGTGGTAGCAATACATTGGATGATCCAAATGATCATATATTTCGAGAAGTCCATGATGACAAATATATCAAGAATGAGGTGCCAATAAAAATTGTTAAATTTTTTCATCAGGTCGATATTTAAAGCAACTATTTTGCTTTTGGAGTTGGTATGGTAGCCCCGAAGAATTGTTTGGGAAAAAGGAATGTTATTTGAGATGCTTCTCATGGATAGAAAGGTTAATTGAGATTTATCAATAATATAAGGAAATTAGTCTCTAATTTTTTTAGTCATAATCTTAGCAATAATCTTGTAAACAATATTGCATAATGCAATAGGCCTGCAATCGATAGAAAATGTGAGGGTGTCCTTTTTAGGTTTAAAATCGATGTATGTAGAAGTCCAATATGGCTATAGATGATCAGAGTTTAAGAACTCTAGGACACCATTACAGATATCGTTACCTACTGTTTCAAAAGATCTTAAATAAAATTGAGTTGTAGCCATTGGGCCATGATGATTTATTATTATTGATGCTAAATAAAACATATTTAATTTCATCGCATCATACCAGGTTCTTTTAGTCTCCCAAGATCATATCATGATTCGTCATTCACAAATAAAAGATTTCATCTTTCCAAACCCTTGTTAGCAGAGCTTGGAAAACCTCCATCACTTTCTCTCATTTTTTCTAAATAGCATTCGCAACCTCCTTATGCACTTCTCTCTTCACATCTTCAATTTCCTTTTTCGCTTTCTTCACATCAACCTTCAGGGTCGAATTTTTAGATACCAGGTCGTCATTTTCAATAACCTTTGTATTAATTTTGATAGATAAAACATTGATCTACCCATATAATTCGATATCATAGCTTGCGATCTTAACATTTCAGATATTAGCTTATAGTTATGAGAAAATAGCTCCCAGTTTCAAGACAAATGCTCTGTCTCTGCTCAACTACCGTTTTTTTTGCAAGCAATTTTGCATTTTGAGCAGTAAGGAATATGGTTTACTACCAACTTTTAGCACATAATTATCAACTTCCATTTTTTTTCGTTCACCAACTTCTTGATTTATTTTCTTCAGCATGCAATACCCTCGTTTATACTTGTTTAACTCCTTGCTCACCTCTACCACCGAACTGAACACAAATGGCTCAGGCTTGAAATTATCCCGTTCATCTTAATATCCTATGGCATCACGTGTCGATATCCAAGTATCAGTGAGTTCTGGTGCATCCACAAACGAGTAAGAAAAAGAAAACATGTCAAGGTTGGTGATAACAAAATTTGATTGAAGGGTATTTTAAGTAAGCGTTTAATTTTAGGTAGTGATAGAGAGATAATTGAGGTGCTTGTATTCAATGTGTAGAGAAAGAATGTTCTAACCCTCTTAGATTCTGTTCTTTTGAGTATTTGTAGGTTAATTTCAGATCCATGGGTCAATCGGGGTGGGTAGCGAATATGGGTCAAATTATAAGCCCCTATGCCCACGTACTGGTATTCATTTACATCTTTTATTATGGAATATATGGCTGATACACAACTTAGTCAATAGGCACATAGCTCGCACAAGATTTTTGACCTTATAAAAAGTGATAATACCTAGATCAAATTTAAGAAGTCTTGGTCAAGTACATACCTCAAACTACAAATCGATTTGTCTATATAAGATATATATCATGGTTACGTAAAATCATATTATGTCATATGAGGTCAATACTTAAGTTGGCGATATAAGAGCAACCACAATGCTAGAAAATCTACAAATTGTTCACTCTCGAACGAAGCACTTGGTGGTCGAACATTCACATGAACACCGCCGAGCATATATTCTTAATCCACGCTTAGTTTCAATGAACTAACTAAGCATATTTTATTACCCTGAATTGACTACTTCCCAACCGAGGGGAATGTTAACTTCTTATCACTGACCCCAAGTATGTCATTAACAATCACACATTTATTTTAACATTCAAGAATGGGGTGCTTTGATGGTAAGAATGTCATCGTCACCCTACGAATTCGCCCAACATGTCGCAAATATCCTCGGTGGCAACATGAATCATACTATATTTTGTTTCTTCATTCTTAAGTCGTGGGTTCTTGTCTCTTGCAAACATAATATCCTTATTTACCACTTTGGTCCCAACTTTGGAAGCAATGTTCAACACCTTACTCGGCACCCTGTCAATCTTCATCCTGTCGTCTTTCGGAGGTGACCCCTTATCACGAACACCCAGATTTTTCTTCTCCAATTCCACGACTATATATATTTTTTCAAATCAAGGATCATATCAGAATTTTCTAGCTCATCATTAAGAGAAGGGATATCATCACCAACTGGAATATTCTTCCTTTTCAACACTGTAGTACCATCCTTTTCAAAATGTGTTATTTTTTCTTTAGTCATTTCAGCTCGTAGGGGATCACCTAACCTCTCGTCTTGTTGAGACGTACCCACCTCCTTTGTCGCTAGTTTCTTTTACCTACCTTATTATTTTAGGATATCTATTCATATTTTTTGGGAGGACTCTTTTTAAAGATAGTTAATTCTAGTATAATTGTTGTTATGGAACCGCTACCACAACAAGCTATGCAAATTCTCCGAGTTTGTTCTCTCTCCGATAGCAGCCAACATTATTTTACCATAATCTTTCATAATAAGCTATGCAACATGATACAACCTGGCTAGCAAATAGTTGAGCTTAGTAAATAACAAATAAAAATCCAAAAACTACACAAAATACGTCGCAATAGATAGCATCGTCATTGAGTTTATCACGTCACTCCCGTACATCTTACTAAATAGTTAGCGATACTTCTCTGAATCTTCAAAATACCACAACGTATAAGAATAACATCCATAAGATCAAATTTACAACAAATAAGTTAACCTGAACCTCTCTTACATGAATTTATCCATCTCAACTCAACTTGGTCATACTATCGTGCACTATGATACTCTTATTTGTCGGATATAATTATAAATAAGTTTTTTGAATTATGATCCAAAATGGGGTAGCTAAAAATCTGATTCCCACCTCGAATCATAATAAAAGACGAGTTAGACAATTTTGTTACATTTACTTTCGATAATAAGTCTACCGATTTCATAGGGAATTCCAAGCTTCATAAACTGAACACTCGTGAGGTTTATTTTCGTCTGAGGATAATTTTGTAATATTTGTTTGGAAATTTGTGGAAGTTTGTAAGTATTTAATGTTTAAGTAGTGAGTAGAGGGAGAATTAAGCAGCCTGGTTGTATTTAATTTTCATTACCCTCATTTAATGTTGGTGGTTGGGTATTTATACCCTCACATCTGGGCTTTATGGGCTTTCGGGTCATGTTTAATGAACCCGGGTCAAGCTTAAAGACCCATGAGCTCTTAGGAGGAGAACAGGCAGCTTAGTCAAGAAGTGTTTAGCTTTTAAGTACTTTAGTTCTAGTTTGAACAATTCAATGGGTGAGGTGTTCAAACTGCCCTGTCCGGTTAAGCAGTCTTTGTCCGAACTGTCCTTGTCCGTAATGGTAACAGAATCCGGACTCATCAGTAGCCCCTTTTTTTGGTGTTTGTTCAAAAACCTTTGTCAAAACCTGAAAAACAGTCCGTTGTCAGTAATAGTTTCATCCGGACAGGTCTTTTGAACTGTGTTATGGTTTAATCCGGACTGAAAAAAGCTCTTTGAACCTGAACGGTTTTTTTGCCAAAGTTCATGTGACACGTGTCTCACTTTGGTTCGTTACTTTAGCCATTTTTTCACCTTGAATTTCGCACCCACCTTCTCTGAAAAGCAACCTCTTCATTAATGAAGGTGACATCATCGCCGTCTCTTAATCATTGCAAATCTTTTCGAATTCTCCTAGGAATCAAAACTTTTTTTTGGGGTTTACTATAAATTAAAACACTTTCCACAGTTTTACTATCACTTTCATTCTCACTTTGCTAATTTTCAGAGCTTTCTCTCTCAAACACAAGTTCTTTACTTTGGTTGTTTATGTTCACGGCTAGGAACGCTTTAATCAGAGGCGGGTGGCTCAATCTATCTGAATTAGAAAAAGCACAAAAAGTTGAAAGGGAGAAGCGCATTGCAGCAGGCTTACCTGCCTCTCCCATCGACAAACCAACAAATTCAACTACAGAGCCTGACCAGGGTTCATCTTCTACAAAGAGTATAAAACCGAAGAGATTGTTTCAAACCAGCCTTTCCCCTATTGTCTCAGGTTCATCGGTTCAAGAGTCAGAACCCACTGTTGAACCAGGCTTAACAGTTACTAGTTTTAAAAAACCTTCCCCGTTCTTAGCCATGGGGTCAGATGCTGATACTTGTCCCAACAAGCTGGTTGATCGAAGAAAAGGCCGGCTTGTCAAAGGGCAGGCCTCCAAAGGCACCCCTTCGAAATCCGGTGCCAAAGATAGTAGTACAGGGTCAGAAGTACCCATAAAAGCACCCAAGGATAGGCTGTCCGGTCTGGAGGCTACTGGTTTAAACCCCCGAAGAGAAACCTCCACATCAGAGCCCCAGCCGGAGGCTAGAGTGCAGGAGAGCGCTGAAGCTCATCAGTCCGGTGGTCAGACTGAACCAACTCCAGACTCCCCTCTCACCAAGACAACTGAAAACCCTTCCTCAATAATGGAGGAAATAATGGAGGACTCTATCGAAGAGGCTCCATTCGAGTCCGAACCTTCCGGACAGACTAGTGGTGCTGTTGTTGCCCAGAAGGATAAGGGCAAGGAAAAGCTATGCTTAAGGCATCCGGATCTGCCGGAGTGCCTCAAAGGAAAAGTGGGACCTTGTTTCCACACAGCTGAGTTGGGCCGGATGCGCACGAAGTGGGGAATTCCGGAGAACGTGAAGATATGAATCCCCATAGACCCCGAAACCCCAATGGACTGTAAACTGAATGAAATAGTCATTTTCACTAAGCCTTTTAACTTGGGTCTAAGGTTTCCCTTAGATCCAGAGATAGTTAGGTATTTCCACCTTATCAAGCTCCGCCATAGTCAACTGAGCCCCAACGCCTGGTACACACTTATGGCCTGCATTATGGCCTCCAGGCTCTCCGGGATTCCTCTACCAATGGAGGAGTTTGTAGCTCTAGCCAGTCTCCGTAGAAACCACCACATTCCCTTTTATCACTTCAACATGGGTGATGATTATAAAGCGGTGGACGATCTGCTTGAGTCGGAGAGAAATTGGAGGACTTAATTCCTGTTCGTAAGTAGTGCTTGGGAGAACGGGAGGAAAATCAAAGCCGGAGTCAATCCAAGTCTCCTCACCAGCAGATGGAGGAGTGATCGTAAGGCTCCTACTTTATATTCTTTTTTTCTAACTTTTATTGAATTTGCTTAAACTGATTGGTCTTGTCTTTTTTCTTAGCAGTGCTGCCCAAAGACTTTAGTGACTACCTAAAAGCCAGACAGATTACTTGCACCATGATCAACACTTGGGCTGCTGAAAAATGGGGAAACCGGTTTCACGATGCTTTCACATGAGGCAACTTCGCAAAGTCTCACCTCTAGAACACTACTGGCCGGAGGGACTTGAACTGGGAAGAACTAACCACTCCACCTTATCCAGATGTAGTCCTCAAGAGAACACACGAACCGGATGGGTCACTTTACTTGCCAGGCCGGGCCAAGGCCCCGAGTAAAATGAAAGGCAAGAAAAAGAAGGGCAAGAAGGTTGTAGGTGAAGCTAACCCTGCCGAGGTGGAAGAGGCTGCTCCAACAAATCCAGAGAGGCCAACCCCAAGCCAGATCGATGCTGCTCTCTTAGAAGTGGTGGAGCAGGAGAGTGTTAGGGAAGAGGTTCAATCCCTAAAACCCCCGAGGGCTCCTAAGAGAGACTGAAAACGGGGAGCGGAAAGCAAGGACAGGGAGGCTAAGAAGAAAAAGACCTCCAGGAGTGATGAACTTTCTCTCCGGCCTCCGGAGCCTCTCCCCCTGTAGATCCTACCGATCCAACACGAGCAGAGGAGATCCCTGGTGATTTTCAAATCGACGAGGTCGGAGGAGGGGACCTTAGCATTGATGGTGTTGACATCACCGGGCTAGATGGACTTGGTGACTATTTTTCCAACCTCCCCAAAGACGATTTTGCTGGGCCTTACCTCCCTCCGAGTACTTCGAACATCGTCACTTTTAATGGTAAGACTTTTACTGTTTCAAGTGAAAGGGATATTATAGCTCACTCCATATTAAGTAATGTTCAGCCAGTGCTTGTTTTGGAGAAACAAGTTCGAAGTCAGGTAGATACTATCAAAGATCTCAAATCTGACAAAGAGAGACTGTCCGACGATCTTCTTACTGCCACTCAACATGTTGACATTCTGAAGGGAGAAAACGAGGAGCTAAAGAAGAGCCAAGAGGGGTGGATCACAAAGGTTGCTACTTCAAAAGACACTATCAAAGAGCTCCGGGAGAAGCTATCCGGATTGGAGAAAGATCTCACCTCTTCGAAAGAGGAGGCAAAGGCCAAGGATCAAGTCATTCACAACTTGACAAGTGACAAAATTGCGCTTGAGAACACAGTGTCCAAGGCCGCAGAGGAGAAAGCTAATCTGCTAAGAGAGCAGGAGGCCACAATCCAGGCCAAGATCGATGCTTATGCCAACAACGTAATAGACATTCAAGAGCAAATGTATGCCAAGGTGAAATCGGACATGGTATTGCTCTTTCATGAGAAGTTCCCGAAGAGGAACCTGGGAGATTTGTGGCTTCATGTAGACTACGAAGACCTTCCCTTCCACACCATGTCTAATGGAGACTTGCATGATTATTCCAGTGCTTCCTCCTCTGACGAAGAAGAAAACACCGGTGAGGGTCCTCACGAAGAGAAAGACGATCCCAAGAAGAAGAAGAAGATAAATGAGGCTGAGCCATCTTCAAAGGCTCAGTCTTAAACTATGAATTATGTTTTCACTTTTCATGTTACCTGAACTAAAGTCCTTGGAAGGCCAAGGCATTTTTGTAATTGTGTCCAGTATTTGGCCGGATAGATCTTTTGTTTTGTCTGACAATTTAAAAGTCCTTGGAAGGCCAAGGCACTTAGGTTATATAAATGAATATCTTTGTTTTGCACAACTCTTGCATCCTTTCATAGTTTGTTTCAATTTTGGTGGCTAGTGTTTAAATATCCCTTAGTTATTTCATAATCATTCTAAAGTGAGAGTGTTTAAATTCTCTGATGAAAAAATGTTTAAGTAGTCATCATTCCCTTAATTCAATCCGGATGGTACGACAAAAAACAAAGTAAGAACCTTCAATTTGTTTTAAGAAGGCATCAAATTTTATTAAAAAGCCCGGACACCTCATTAAAACCTCCCTGTGCCACCAGGGTAGGAAATAGTATGCCCCCAAATATTTACATGGATTTTTAAACAAGTAAATATTTACATAGCTTCTACTCCAAGTACATTCGGAGATGCTCAATATTCCAAGGGTGATTTAAAACTCTTCCATCTTTATCTTCTAGCCAATATGTTCCAGGTTTGAGTCTTTCAATGACCATATAAGGTCATTCCCAAGTTGGGGGCTAGTTTGCCGAGGAGCTTCTCTTTAGTGTGTAAGAAGACTTTCCTCAATACCTTGTCCCCCGGCTGGAAATCTCTTCTTTTAACTCTAGAAGCAAACCTGTTTCTCATCAAACCCTGATAGTGTGCAGCTCTAAGGTGAGCCTTAACTCGTCTTTCCTCTATTAGGTCAAGCTGACCTCTGATTGACACTTCGTTAGCGTGTTCGGAGAAGTTGTGAACCCGAAATGAAGGAAGAGTTGCTTCAATGGGGGCTATTGCATCTATCCCATAGACCAAGGCAAAAGGTCACTCTTGTGTTGCAACCCCAGGTGTAGTCCGGTAGGCCCACAAAACCTCTTGTAAATAGCTAGGCCACTTCCCAGCAGCCCCTTCCAAATTCTTCTTTAAACCGGACAGTATAGGTCTGTTAGCCACTTCAACCTGACCATTCGCTTGTGGGTGGAAAGGTAAAGAGAAACAATGTTGTATACCTCTTGAGGCACAGAAACTCTCCATTTCCTTGTTGTCGAACTGTGGTCCATTGTCTGTCGTTATCTTTTGTGGAACACCAAATCTGCAACAGATGTTGGATAAAATAAATTTTATGACAGCTTTTGATGTTGTTCCTGCCAGGGGGGCTGCTTCAACCCACTTCGAAAAGTAATCTTTAGCAATAATTATAGTTTTGCGCCCTCCGGACGCCATAAGAAGAGGTCCCACTAAATCCAACCCCCATCGAGCAAAAGGTATAGGCTCAGAAATTGACTCTAAAGGGATGGCTGAGACATGAATTTCATTATTATATCTCTGGCATGGATCACACATTCTCACCAGCTCCTTAGCATCTTGCATTATAGAGGGCCAATAATAGCCAGCCAGTAAAACTCTCCTTGTTAGAGCCCTGAATCCGTAGTGAGCTGATCCATCACCATCATGCAATTCAGAGAGGACTACTTGAGACTCATCATCTCCCAAACATCGCAGAAGAGGTTTACTGTAAGACTTTTTATACAGAACGTCCCTTAGTATGATAAAACCATGAGCTTTATGCTTCATTTTTATTGCTAGTGATTTATCCTGAGGCAAGATGCCATCAGAGAGATACTGCAGGAGAGGGAATCTCCAATCTTGAGGCTATTTCATCTATACATCGAAAATTTCTTCCTCTTTGCTCATATTGAGTTGAATGGAAGGGCACTCCAACATATGGATCCAAAGATATGACTCAGTATATGCTATGGTTGCCAAGGAATCTGCTAGTTCATTCTCTGTCCGGGGTATATGCTATTAAACAATGCTTTTGAACTTAAGCGCCTCATTTTTAAGAAGAAGTAAGTACTTCACTAGTTGCTTTAAGCTAACTTTAAACCAGCTATAGCTGCTTCGTATTCAGACTCATTTTTGGAAGCCCTAAAAGCAAAACATATAGCTTGGTACATTGTGTCACCATATGGAGAAGTCATGCACAACCCTGCACCACACCCTATAGTACTGGATCCACCATCTGTCCGGACAACCCAGACCTTTTTGTCTTTCATTTCAGTAGTCTGCTCCGTATCCCTATTAGAGTGGAATTCAACTAAAAAATCAGCCACAACTTGGGCTTTGATTGCTGTTCGAGGAGCAAAATTAATATCGAAGTCTCCCAATTCCACTGACCATTTAGTCATTCTACTTGAAATGTCTGCCTTTTGAAGAACATTCTTCAAGGGAAAAAGATGTCCGAACGATAATAGGATGAGCCTGAAAATAAGGTCTCATCTTCCTTGCAGCAATTACCAAAGTTAATGCTAATTTTTCGAGCTTTAAATAGCGTTTTTCTGCATCTATCAAGCTCTTGCTGATGTAGTACACCGGATGGGGATAATTATCCACCTCTCTTACGAATACAGCACTGATGGCACAATTTGAAACTGCCAAGTATACGAAGAGTGTCTCTCCATTAATAGGTTTAAATAAAGTCTTGGGGGAGGACAGATATTTCTTAATCTCATTGAAAGCCTCATCGCACTATGAAGTCCAGTCAAATCCCTTTGCACCCTTTAAAGTTAAAAAAAACGGGGCACATATGTCCAAAGACCTTGAGATGAATCGATTTAAAGCAGCCAACTTCCCAGTCAATCGCTGTACTTCTTTAACATTCCGAGGAGGCTCCATTTGGAACAAAGCATTAAGCTGGTCCGGATCGGGCTGTATCCCTTGCTCACTTATTATATAACCCAGGAATTTCCCGGACTGCACTCCGAACACACATTTTTCTGGATTTAGCTTTAAATTCACTTTTATTAAGTTAGCAAAAGTTTCTCGGAGGTCTGCCAAGTGTAGTTGTTCATCCATACTTTTCACCATCATGTCATCAATGTATACTTCCATATTTCTTCCAATTTGATCAGCAAAGGATTTGTTCACCAATCTTTGATAAGTAGCCCCAGCATTTTCAATCCGAATGACATCACCTTGTAGCAATGAAGACCCCTATCAGTGACAAATGTGGTATGCTCCTGATCCTTCGGATCTACTTGAATCTGATTATACCCGGAGAAAGCATCCATAAAGGATAGTAGTTTATTTCCAGAAGTGAAATCTACCAGTTGATCAATCCGGGGGACTGGATATAAATCTTTTGGGCAAGCCCTATTGAGATCTGTGAAGTCAATGCACATACGCCACTTGCCATTTTTCTTTTTCACCAATACCGGATTGGCAGTCCACAAAGGATATTGAGACTCCTTTATATGCCCCATTTTTGTGAGCCTGTCAACTTCTTGAACAATAACATCAGTCTTTTCCTTGGAAAAAGCCCTTTTCTTTTGTACCACAGGTGCCACGTCTCTCCGGATGGATATGCGATGTGATATAATATCTGCTGGAACCCCTGTAACATCAGCGTTGCACCAAGCAAAAACATGCTGATGGTCTTTCAAAAACTTTAACATCTTAATCTTTAGTTCGGATGGCATTTTGGACCCTATCTTAACACTTTTTCCTTCTTCCAAAGAGTGTGTTTCAACTTCTTCAACCGGTATCAACACTCCAGGGGTCTCTCTGGGGTCATCAATTTCACCCTCACCCCCAGAAAGCCCCTCGAACTGCTATTCTTCGTTGATACAAACTGCCCCCAACGTCCGTGGAGCGAGTGCTGTACCATAACACTCTCTTGCAACCTTTTGACTGCTCCGGACAACTCCCACTTGTCATTGAACAACATATTTCAAACATTGGTGGACTGTCGAGGCCACTGCATGCATCCTAGAGAGTCAAGACCTCCCTAAAATAGCATTATAACAAGTGGGACAATCTACCACAATAAAAAGTATCCTGACCATCTTCTTGAAAGGGCCCTTGCCCAATAAAACTTCCTCTTCGAACTCCCCGATCACATCTGCTGAGCTCCCAGTGAAGCCCACAATTGATCTGTCTGAACGTTGAATTACGGCTGGATTTTTCATCTTTTTGTAAGTGTTTAAGAAGAGGATATTGGTTGAACTCCCAGTATCCACCAAGATTCGTCTTATGTCATTGCCCGCAATGGATGCTCCTATGACAACAGCATCTTCATGAGGTCCAACTATATCCCTTAAGTCATCTTCAACGAAAATAATGAAGGGAAATGGAATTTGTGATTGATAGGAGGTCATGCCTTCTTCCAGTTGGGTGGCTAAAGTATGAACGTGCCTCTTCCTTGAAGAAGCAGTAGGAGCTGTCATAGTATCCCCTCCGAAAATTGTGAGTGACTCAAAAAACTCAATAAGCCCGGAGACCGTTTTACAACATTCCTCAATGGCACCCACTCTATTTCGAGTTGGATCAGGATCCAAGTATTCTGATTCTACATCAAATCTTTCGATTATAACCATAGCTCCCTCCGGAGCAACATTGCTTGGACCAACCCGATGAGCATTATCAGACTTATTTCCTCTTCTTCTTTTGACATATGCCCCCAGCTTTCCTCTTTCAATCAATTCTGAACTTCTTGTTTCAAGGCTATACAATCGTCAGTGGTATGGCCAGTATCATTATGGTACTGGCAGAAAGAGTTGTTACGATGTTCCCTAGGAGACTGCAGTGTGGCCGGCCTTCTATAGTGCACTTCTTCCTTTATTTTATCATAAATGGTGGCCACACTTTCTTTTAATTCTGCAAACCACTCCGGTTGAACCCAAGGCCCTCTCTTATTTCTAGATTGTTGACTCTGGGCAGGTGCAGCTGGCTGAGATTGAGCTTTAGCCCTGTTATGCCCCTGTCTGATCTCCCTTGCCTTGTTCCCGGACTGATTTTGGTTGGGGTTTGGTGCAACCGGGGCAGACCTCACTTGCCTGTGCACCCTAGTTTTCTTTGTTTCATCAACATTGATTTGCTTTCCGACCTGATTCAATAGACCTCCCCAGGTCATTGCTTTCTTTCTGGTCACTGAATCAGCCAAATTTCCAGGGTTTAAGCCCTGTCTCAAGGATGCTATTGCTACTTGCTCGAAGCAATCAGCCAACCCGTTTTTGGTGTTCATAAAACGAATTATGTATTCTTTCAAAGATTCGTTTGGTTCTTGGGCACAATGGATTATTGTATCCCCATTGCCTTTCAATTCCTTACTCCCAACAAACTGCCTTCGAAAGGCCACCTAGAAGGTATCAAAGTTTCTGATGCAGCCTTGTGGTAGGCTGTTATACCACTTCAGAGCACTCCCCGTAAAGAACTGGGAGAATGCCCTACAGAGTAACTTGTCGTCATCATCGAAATTCACCATAAAGTTTTTAAATTGTTCCAAGTGGTTGTCCGGATCAGTACTGCCATCATATTTTTCCATTTTAGTGCTATCGAACCTCTTAGGGAGGTTTACGGATAAAATCTTGGAAGATAATGGAGATTGTCTCCAATTCCGGCCAAGACTGAACACAGTATCCTCATTGGGAGTTGCAAAGATACCTGGTTCATCATGGAAGGCGAAAGGATCCATCAGCATCCGATCTACATGCCTCCGGCTGTGAGATGATCCTTTGCCTATATTCTTCTTCAATTTCCCATGTCTATCCCTTTTTCTCGAATAATTTTTAATCAACTTTTGCTTCTTTTTGGATCGGCCCTCATCACTACTGGAGGACAAGGACTCTTCGACTCCATCCTCTTCCGAGGATCTACCAGAAGACTCTGAGTCTGAATCAGAACTTTCCACTGGCTTAGACCGGTGAGACTTTTTGGAGCTAGCACGAGTCTTCTTGGTACTCACATGATTCTTCGAAGGCTCATGCTCTCTAGGGTTGTCGGTATGATGAACGACTGATGCTTTTGACTTTTCTTTCATGCCCATCTTAGCCTTCTCTGCCCTCAAAGCTTCTATCTCGCCCTTTAATCTATCACGCTCCTCGATGGTGTATTCATCATTTTCACCCACCATTTCAAGCAAAGCTGGTGGTACTTCTGGGGCGTCCGGATTCATTCGGACTGATTTTTCCTGTTGGTTTCGAATGCTTGATTCACGCATCGTCGTCCTCCCACTGTGGTCGCCAATTTGGTGAGGTTTATTTTCGTCTGAGGGTAAGTTTGTAATTTTGTTTGGAGTTTTGTGGAAGTTTGTAAGTATTTAATGTTTAAGTAGTGAGTAGAGGGAGAATTAAGCAGTCTGGTTGTATTTAATTTTCATTACCCTCATTTAATGTTGGTGGTTGGGTATTTATACCCTCACATCTGGGCTTTATGGGCTTTCGGGTCATGTTTAATGGACCTGAGTCAAGTTCAAAGACCCATGAGCTCTTAGTAGGAGAGCAGGCAGCTTAGTCAAGAAGTGTTTAGGTTTTAAGTACTTTAGTTCTAGTTCGAACAGTTCAATGGGTGAGGTGTTTGAACTGCCCTGTCCGGTTAAGCAGTCTTTGTCCGAACTGTCCATGTCCGTAATGATAACAGAATCCGGACTCATCAAACACTATACTAAGTATCTTGCATTATTCATTATCAGTCAACTTGGTAGAGCAGATATGCACGTATTTACAAAATTATTGGATTATTTTAGGAAAAGGCAAATGCAAACCCTAAGGAAACACAATGGCAAAAAAAACAAGTCTCATATTCTCTAGTTCAGTGGGACGTTTCACCCAGAATGGGCACCCGAGTAACCACCTCATCATGAATCCGATAATCATTCATAAATTATTAATGTTCTTTTTTGGTCATCTAGTCATGTAAATCAAGTAAATGACCAAAATATTGGTACAAAAACTCTTTTTTCTCTTCTATGTATGTTGATGTGCCTGCATAATGGTGTTTCAGACTTTAACCAGTGTTCAAGAAACCATCATCTGGTTTAAACATAGTATTCAAACAGTCCAATAAAAAAATTAAAACGTGAGAAAACCTTTATTGCCCAACCTAGGTTATTTGGTCTAGACATTATTAATTTTAGCTATTCACTACACTATTACCATAGACAATATACTTATACTTATGAGGAATGGCGATAAATTACTCACCTAACAAATCACTTGCCAATAGTAACGAACTTGGACTAATTGGATGCCCAGAAATACAAAAATAGCTAGCACTGCATATATAAAGAAATGGTAAAATCAACAAATGAAACAGTGTAAACGATAAAAAAGGTTTATATAAGGCCCGTTTTTATTTCGATATGAACTGTTGATCCCTTGGAAATCAAAGACTTATAATTGTTATTTTTAAAGTTAAATTATCTACCTTTTCCAAGTATAAAGATAAATACACAAGTAACTCAACTGTTTCCCTTAAAAATGCACACCCGTCCTGCCATAAAGTCAGCATCAACATGTGGACCGTGACTTTAAACCTTTTATACGTTGACACGATCTTACCACATACATTAGTTGTCTTACATCATAATCAACTTAATTGTACACTTTACCTTGTCACATTTGTTTCCGTTTATAGTCTTTCGACCAATTACTTTTCAATAACTACTTCAAAGACTAGGAAGAATCCTCATAAAGATACATTGTATACGTAATATATGCTACTTATGCTGACAAAATACGCTCGTACAAATGATTAGCAAAAATTTAAGTGACATATACAACGTGAGACAACGCCCTCCCACCCTCCAAAGACGTCGACAATACACAAGACGAATACAAATGATAACTACTAGATAATGACCATGAATGAGATGAGAGAAACGATTAATACGAGTCGAAGATAACTAACCAACACAGACGAAGATCTAGACGAGTACATAAGGTGAACCCACATGAAGAAATGGATGTACACAATACGAGGACAAAAGACTAATACTAGACGAGGACTATGAATTAGACGAAGATAACGATCAATATGAGTTGGTGACAACAAACCAACGCACAACGAAGGCTCAAACGAATACACAAGACGAACATGCATAACACCTTGAAATTTGCCATGACACAATACATATCGGATGAATAACTTATCTAAATATCCATTACAAATCACGATCAATAGTTAAAACAGTTTGACACGTTCAAATGTGTAATAAATAAACATCAATTGCTGAGAAACTTATAATAATTATATATATAAAAACCAGTTATATTTTTTTGGAGTGAATTCAATCTTAAAAATATTTATTTTATGTGGAAAACTTGATTTATTTCGTGAATCAATTTTCCTTACTTTTGCAAGTAGGGCTGTCAAACGGATATTCCAGATACGGATCTGCCTATATCTGAATCCGAATACGAATCCGAATCTGAATTCGAATCCGATTTTTTTAGAAAATAATATATGAATTCGTATCCGACGGATATTATCCGGATACGGATAATATCCGAATTCGATATTGAATTTTCATTAATTGGGCTACTTTTATAAGCACTTTAGTAGAAATTCATATTCCCATTTTAGATATGGGATAAGACTACGAAAAATATACTTATTTTTAAAAAACCACGTATCTTTTATATAAAGTTTGGTAGCAATTCCTTCCCATATTTTAGATGTGGGATAAGAGTCATAAGACTAAAAAAGATATATTTGTTAAGAGGAGTCACCATGTGTTTTATAAACAGCTTGGTAACAACTCTTTTTCCAACTTTAGATGTGGGATAAGATATATTTTTTAAAGAAGCAACCATCCATATTTATGACCAACTTTGTTAATAATTTTTTTTGTTTTTTTGTGTGAAATAAAACTTTAAATTAATTGAAATAGGGTTCATACAAGAGAACTAGGGCATACCCCGAGTGAATACAATCCCATAAAGTCAGGGGACTAAATGAAATAACATAAAGACAAATTAAGTAGAAAATAGTAAATCAGACTAGCAAAGTAGAAGTGAACTGGTCCTACTAAATGGTCGTCCGAGTCAGCTGCTAAACGTCTTCAATAGATCTACTCAAGCTGCACTCGCCAGGACAGGACCTGCAATAATAATAAAAAAAACATATTAGAACGATGTTATATTGGCCCGCAAGTCGTGGTACCTTGGAATCTATACCGTAGATCTGATAAGATACAGTAAGATACATTGGTACCTTGGCTCTGGGTGAAACTGCACTCAAAGAGAAGATGAGAGATATTTTCAGGTTCAGAGTGGCACAGGGCACAATCAAATGGGATATTGTAACCCCCGCTGATAAACTTATCTTTGGTGGCAAGCTTGCCTAAAATAGCGAGCCAAGGAATAAATGAATGACGAGGAATATTGTATTTATTCCAGACTAACCTGACCCAACCCACTTTAGGGTTAGGCTGACGAATGTCAAGGTAAGTGTCTCTTATTGTAAAGGAGTTGCATCCAGCCTTTGCCTTCCAGTAAGGGGTGTCGATGAAATCAAGATTGGGAGGTGGAAGGGAGATGATTAGGTTGTGAATTTCCAACATATTAGCACGGCTCCGAGACCTCACGGATCTAAAGTTGGAAGGCCAATTCCAGTGACCGTTACTAATGATGTCCGAAACTTTAAGGTTCCTCCCAAGTCTGGAGTCCGCCATAGTGGTGTCGCCATAATGGGATGCAAGGGAAGATGAAATGAGCCAATGATCATACCAGAAGGATGTGCTCGAGCCATTTCCAATGGCCACCCTATACAAATTACAAGTCAAAGGGTGAAGACACATAATTTTCCTCCAGATCCATGAGGAAGAAGAGTCGATCTGGAGGTTCCAAAAATTGCCATTTTTGATTTTTTTTTCTATTTTAATCCAATCACTCCAGATGGAATGATTATTATTACTTATGATATACCAAGGATGCTTAAGGACAACCGCTTGATTCCAGATTTTTAGATCCAGAATCCCAAGGCCGCCCTCTATCATGGGCGATGTAACAGAAGCCACAAGCAACTTTGGCAACATAGATTTTCATAGCAGTACCCGACCAAAGAAAACGACAAAGAATTTGGGACAAGTCTTTGAGGATTCTAGAGGGGAGAATGAATATTGAAGACCAATGAACCTGACCAACGAATAAGACAGATTTAATAAGCTGAAGCCTACCGGCATACGAAAGATGGCTAAATATCCAAGAGTTAATACGGGTTGTAATTTTGTGGAGGAGAGAGCGACAGTCCGAGTAGGTGAGGCGACTGGTGAGAAGGGGGACTCTTAAGTATTTAACGGGCAGAGAGCCCTCTGAGAAACCCAAAATGGAAAGAAGATTTACACGAAGGGAATCTTTGATACCCAAAAAGTAAATGAGACTTTTGGTTGGGTTGACTTTAAGGCCAGAAAGGGAATAAAACTCGACAAGGGCCTCTCTAATAAGATAAAGGGACTTTACGTCACCATGACAGAATATCATGAGGTCGTCTGCAAAGCAGAGGTTGATAATTTTAAGCTTTTGACATTTCCAACGCAAACGAAACTGCTTATCCTTACTTTTATCCTTGAGAATGCTGGAGAGAACTTGCATGACAAGGACAAAAAGAAAGGGGCAAAGAGGATCTCCTTGTCTCAATCCTTTCCGACCTTTGAAATTGTCATACGGGTCTCCATTAATTTTAATAGAATACGTCGGAGATGAAATGCATTTAATGATCTAGGTAATCATTTTCTCAGGGAAATTCATAGCAACAAGGATATATAGAATGAGGTGACATCTTACATTATCAAATACTTTCATTAAGTCGATTTTGAGAGCGGCTCTTTTGTTGTTATAGTTAGAATGGTACCCACGAAGAAGCCCTGAGATAAAAGGATGTTATCTGAAATATTCCTTCCCGCCACAAAGGTCGATTGGGAATTATCAATAAGATAGGGGAAATAATCCTTGATTCTATTAGATAAAGTTTTTGAGATGATCTCGTAAAGAACATTACAAAGCGCAATAAGTCTAAAATCGGCAGGCCCCGAGGGGAGTCCTTTTTAGGGATAAGAGCGATAACGGTTGAACTCCAAGATGGGTCTAGAGAGGAGGTACGGAAAAATTCTAGGACACCATTACAGATGCCATGGCCAATAATGCTCCAATTAGATTTAAAAAGGAGGAGTTGAAGCCATCAAGACCCGAAGATTTATTGTTATCAATATTGAAAAGAGCAGCTTTGATCTCTTCACAAGAGATCTCACGAATCATCGAAACCTGGTCAGATGGGGTGAATTAGTAGAAATGAGGGAGGAGACAGTTTCCAGACCCGGATAACCATCAGAGAGTCTCGAGCCAAGGGAGTTTTCAAAGTATCTCACAAAAACATTGGCCACAGTGGTTGGAGTTGAGACAGTTACTCCAAACTCATTGTTAATAGAGATGATTTTATTTCGGACAAGCTGGGCTTAATACTATTATGAAAAAATTTAGTATTTTTATCCCCGAGCTTTATCCAGTTTTCTCTAGATTTTTGTTTAAGAAAGGACTCTTCGGCTCGACTGAGAAAGATGAAAGAATCAGAGGCTTCACTTTCTTCCGAGAGAAGAATCGGGTTAAGCGGATTAATAGCCAGGTTAGACTGCGCCATGAATAATTTTTCTTGAGCAATCGAAACTCTAGAGCTATTGTTACTGAACTCTTTACGGTTAAGACCAACAAGTTTAGACTGCAATCTTAAAAGTTTTTCAGAAACCAAGCTTATACCAGAGGAAGCAATGAGATGATTCCAATTTGACGAAACAATATTTTTCAATTGCGGATGAGCTTGCCACATGTTAAAAAATTTGAAAGGATTTTTGCATTTTTAGCGAGACGTACCAAGGTTGAGCGTGACCGTGGTATGGTCAGAGGTGCGCAGGAAACCAAAATGGGCAAAGGACATAGGGAATAGGTCATCCCAAACCAGATTGACAAGAACTCTGTCAAGCTTGGAGAGAATAGGGTTCTCTGGTTGCTTGTTAATCCACGTGAAGTGAAATCCAGAAGATCTAAGGTCGTTAAGCTCATTACGGAAGCAACAATTGTTAAAGTCATCAATGGCCGAATTCCAATTCTCATAGGAACCTAAACGCTCGTTCGGGTGACGGATGACATTGAAATCTCCGAGAGAAACCCAAAGAATATACTTATCTACCATGGATATGGTAGACAAGTCATTCCAGAGTTGAACTCTCTCCGAAGCTTCATTAAAATCATAAATAGCAGTAAAACGAAAAGAGGCATCAATATTATGACATTTAGCTAAACAATTGATAAATTGCGGGGATTGGGAAACTCTAGAAATAGTTATTACGCTAGGGTTCCAAACAATCCAAATTCTACCTAGCGGGTGGTCAGAGTGGTTAGTGAGGACATGCCAAAAGGGAATCATCTTCCTAGTTACAGATTCTACTTTGAACAGTTGGACTTTAGTTTCCACCAAGAGTAACAAGGATATACTATTACTAATAATAAAATCAGTGACGTCTTTTTGTCTAATAGGATTATTTAGGCCAAACATTCCAAGATGCTATTTTTATGAAAAAATAGAAGACTTACAGAGCTCTAGTCGATGGTCCTGTCGGAGGACAAATCCATAATACCCTTTGAATTAGCATTTCCCGACAATGATCGGGGCAAGGGATGGAATTGTTGGCTTGGGCCGATTTATTAAGAATTTCCTTTAGGTCTTTCCCAGCATTGCTAAATTTCCTTATAAAGGAAAAAGGCTTGTATTTGGAACCCGATCCAAAAAACATGCTTAAATATTTTTTAAAAAATATATTTATTTATAAAATTTCAGATATCAGATATTTCGAATACGGATATGACTATATCCATATCCGTTATTTTCGGATACAGATCTTATCCGTTATCTTTCGGAAACGAATATTATCCGTTTTATTCGGATTAGATATCGAATATTTCAGTCATATATCAGATTTTTCGGATTTTTTTAACAGCAAGTACATTTTAAAAAATTCTAAAAAACAGATTTTTCATAATAATGAATGCGCTAATAACGATAAAAAAAATTGAATAATTCATTTACGTAAAACATCATATAAACTTAAAATAACCGCCAAAAACCAAAATATTAAGATTTAATTAACTTAGCTATAACGTGTATGTATATTTAAATTCCACATACAATGAATACAATTGATAACAATATACAATGAATATAATTAATGAAACCTATTTTTGCATGTCAAAATATTGACTTGTCAAACTAGTGACTTTAAACCTATTCGTGCTACTGTTCTGTTTAATTACAATTAATTAAAATTAATTTCAGGGAATTGCTAAAAAGATAGGTCAAAATTACTCTGTGAAGTCGCATGTTTTAGTTTTTTAGGTTTTTTTGCCTAGTTTCAATTGAAAAATGAGAACAGGCGATTTCACGGAGTAATTTCGGTTTTATTTTTAGCAAATCCCTTAATTTCATCCATCTTTTATAATTTACCGTTATAAACAGTTTATTTTATTGGAAGAACATAATCCGAAAACTCGTAATTTTTTGCAACCGTAAATAATCGGAAAGTAATAATACCTAAAATGGAACCCACAAACTAAAATGAATAATGATATGTATAACATAAAAATTAAATATTTAAAATTTAAAATATAGGAGTAGAAGAAACCTTTTATAGAAAAAGTTTCATACCTCAAAATATATTGTATAAAACATAAAACTAATAAATATAGAAATTTTGATATACCTAACTTTTATTTCAAAATAATATATTGGTTAATAAAATCAAAAAATTATATAAAATTATTCAATTAACCATCTAAATATATCATTGAGATTTGATATATGAGGTAAATATTAAAACTTCATTAGTAATTTTTTTTATCTTGTTTCCAAACTTTTCTAAGTTTTTATACTCTTGTTTATCAGATTGGGAATGATTTAAGAAAGAAAAACTTCCACCGTACAATTAGTAAATGTCAAGCAAATCGGACAAACTTGAGCCACTCTACCACACTCGGTACATAGACAAAGGTGCCGGCACGGCAGCAGCAGCACCACAGCCCTCTGTTTCCGACAAGCTTTACATTTTGGTTCGGTGGGCACTACTACCACTACACGATCCGGGTCCACATAAGCCGATTCGGCATCTTCCGCGCATCCTAGCCCATCCTCTCTCTTGCTATCATGCTCCACCCCACCACCGCTAAGTACGGCTGCTTGTTGTAATTGCTCATGTAAAGAGGCGACCGTTGCTTCTGCCGATCTAGCCTTCAGCTCCCATTCCCTTGCCTCCTTTGTCATTTGAGAAGCGCGTGCTTGTAACTGAGAGTGCCGACGCGTGGCTATCTCTATCTCCTTTTCCTTCTCCCTGAGTCTATGAATTGCAGACTCCTCCACTACACCCATCAGCGTATGATAATGCTTACGCCGTTTATCTGCTAATGTACGCATAAACTGCTCTCCCTGTATCACCATTTTTCATTATTTAAAAAAGAAAGAAAGAAGATAAGTGATTTTTTTTATCACAAGAAAAAGAAACCCAATCTTTTATCATTAGTACCTGCTCTTGAAGGAATTGATCAAATTCGTCTCTTTGACGCTTAATCAGACCGGATAAAACCGGTGTATGTTCTAGAATGCTCTGTTTTTGGGGATGCATGTATGGATTCTGATGATAATTTTGACTCAATTGATTATCAAACGATAATCCAAGACCTGTAGATACTCCTCCATTCAATTGCTGCTGGCGTTGATTATTATTATTTAACTGAGAGAGTTCTATCAACTCTTGACGACGATGATGAGGACGGATTGGGGGTTGAATCAAGAACTGATGCTGATGATTCATTGAATTTCCTGCAACTTCTCTTTTTTCTGTTTTTTTTTTCTTCGATTTATTAGATCTCTGTTTCAATCGAATCTATATATAGAGAGAAGAAGAGGGAGAGAGAAACTGACCTCCAACGTTAAAGAGCATATTAGTGGGTTTATCAATAAATCCAGATTGTTCATGTGATTCTTGTCCGTTTCTGCAATTGAAAAAAAAATAAACGTTAAACGAAAACGAGATTTAAGAGAGAGAGAGAGAAAGGAAGAAGAAGAGGAAGAAAAAGTAACCTGTTAGAGAGAACGTGATTGGAAGGGTATTGAGCTCGAACGGCCATCGTAGAAGTCGAATAAATGCGAGAGAGAAACGAAAAGACCAATACACATGTACTATATGTGTATATGTATATATATATATATATATATAATTATTACAAAGAGCGTTTAGTAGTAATAAACGGTGTGACACATAGGAACCATGAAAAAACAGAGAAGCAAAGAAAAAGATGCTCTTCTATCCTTTTCGATAAGGAAATTTTTTTTCTAGTTTAAATTTTTATTGATGTCAGTGGGGAGAGAGAAGGAAAGAAAAGAAAGAATAGACCAAAACCACATCATAATCTCTCTGCCATTGGTGCTGAATTTGTTTTATTACTCAAAATACTCCTTATTTTTTTCAGTAATAAATAGTATTATTTTCTTTTTTAAAAAGGGAAAAAATTACTAATTTAATTGAAACAAAATTGTAAAATTTGAGGTGAGTCAAATGAGATGGATCATGTTAATGTAGGTATTCGGCGGTAGATGGAAGTATTGGAATTGAATTTAAAGTCTAATAGACACATACCTAATTCTGTTTCTCAATTTTCGCTGCTTTTTGGGTTCTTTGCTTTTTGGTGTGGGTTTGGTTTGGCTTTTCTTGAGAACCCCTATGTTTTCTATTTTTATTAATAATTTTAAATTTTGTCTCATATTGGTAGATAATTTTTTCTTTTTATAATATCCAAATAAATATTTCAAAATTGAATCTTGGTTTCTTTTGCTCTTTTAGAAAAATTAATATAAATTATATAAAGGAATAATATTTGGTAACATAAAATTAGAAAATAAAAGTTATATTTGGTAAAAAAAAAATATAATATACAAGATAAAATAATAATAATATGCGGTGATTAGTCATGGTTTTTACCAAAATATATGTGAACCATTAAATTCTTGGTACATGACTTGTGACCTTTTCTTTTTTAAAAAGCAATATTTTAATAACAATAAGAATTTAAGGAAACCCTTATTTGTTTGCTTCAATTGTTTTGCAATAAACACAATCCAATATATACGTGAACCATTAAATTCTTGGTGCATAAGTTGTCACTTTTTTTTTCAAATAAAAAAGGTAATATTTTAATAAAAATAAAAATAAAAAAACACCCTTATTTGTTTGCTTCAATTGTTTTGGAATAAATAAAATCTAATTTTTTTTAATAAGAACTTTTAGAAAATTTGAGGTCACATTTTAAAAAAAATCACTAATATTATTTTGTATTAAAACGACTATTTTTATTGAGATGTTATTTTTGTTTGTTTAGATTTTGTATTTACGAGCACCAATCGAAATATTAAACAAAACCAACAAAAATGAGTTTTAATAAATAAATAAATAATTCATAATTTTTAGCCTATATATTTCAAAAAAAAGAAAGATATTTTTTCATTTTTGCTATACTATTTATTATTATTTATGCATTTCTAGTCCTCATTGATAGTTGAAACTTAAGAATAATATAAACCCCTAATTGTTATCTTTTATATGAAACGCTTTTGATACCATAAGGATACATAAAAAATATTCAAATTTGATTAAGTTTTCTACAAAATTTAATGTCCCTACAATTTGCTTTTCTTTTTAAATTATAGTTCCAAGTCTAACGCTATTTTATTGGGTTTGTTGTTTTTTTGAAAAAGAGGAAAAAGTAGTTTGATTTCCTTATCTTACACACTTAAGAATAGATCAGAAGACATCCAACTTAATTCCTTGGTTGTTGGTTAAGTTTCCATTTCTCATTCCTCAAGAAAAATTGGTACTAGTTTTATATATTAGGAGGGTTCAACCTCAAGACTTTGTCAAACACTCCAATGAAGGGTTTTTAAATCCATGAGGACCATGATACAAGGAGCAAGTGATGGATGGGAGAAGAAATTTTCAAAATTTTAAAAATAAATTAAAGGTTAAAGTTTCTTATTATAGAACTAAAATAGAGCTATATGAGTTGTACATATCAACTAACTGTTCGATTTTGGATGGACGAGCCACACATCACAATTCACAACCAACCGAGTCTTTGTTTACTAATTTCTGATTCTAATTTATTGAAAACGTCAACTATATATATATCATCTTAAATACCTTTTACATTTTTGTTCTTTTTCATTAGTTCTTTTTAGTTAGATTAAAATATACAAATCGTTTCCATAAGATAAGATGTGAAATAATTATTTGTTTCTGTCGCTTCCATCCACTTTATTTGAAAAAGGTTAAAAGAAAATCTCCAAATAGAATATAAATATGATATTTTAAATTCAATCAAATATAATATGGTTTTGACAAATACAAGAGATATATTTGGAAAATTTGCATAGAAAAGATGTAAGAAAAAAATAAAACGATAAAAAAATGATGTTAACTTAGCCAAATCAATACTAAAAAAGATAAACAAAAGTGTATAAACCAAAAAGTTAAAAAGACTAAATACTTTAAACTCAAAATTAAGCAAACGAAAACTATAAGTATGGAAAGATGACTTTGACGACAAAAAGAAATAAATTTAAGTTAGAATTTAAAAGGATTGAGTAGGTAATACAAATTTGGTACCAAGAAATTTGAACCGTAGGTTAGAAAGTATGTGATATGATATTGCAATGCTAAAGAAAAAAGAACAATTTTTTTTGTTATTTCTCTCTCTCAAGACATAGTAAACAATCATGTCAAAGAAGGCACATCATAGATGGCGTAATCTGGAAGGATGTCAACTAGATGCATCATGAGTTCAAGAGACCAAATTGTTATTATTACTTAAATAAGACTCAATCTTAAACAGGCTTGTAGCTTGCATAACCCCGCTGCTCTAAGTGAAACTACATTCATATAAAATATGATTAATAGCTCCAAATACAGAGTTGTATAAGACACAATTGGGCAGGGGGTATTAGAACCCCAACTCAAAATTTTGTCGCGACTGGATAATTTTCCCTGAATAACAAGCCAAGTGATGGAAGAGTGATGATGAGCATACGAATGACATTGTAGATGTCCTTGATAGTGTACTTGGTGATTTCTCTATTAACGATCCAGTAATGGACGTCATTTTAGAGGATGGTGGAAGGAGTAAAGGAGAGGATGAGGATGTTAATATTCTGGAGGTTGATGCAATTTCTAGCACTTGCATTTCTAATATGAGCTGCCCAGTTCCATAGTTCATCACTACTACTGTCTGAAACTTTGAGATTCTTACCTAACCTTGAATCATGGATGATATCATACCCGTAATAAGTTACTAAAGAAGAAGGGAGACACTAATGATCATACGAGAAGAAAGTGTTTTCTCTATTGTCGATTGACACCCTGTATAATTTACTAGTCGAAGGCTTAAGACATAAAATTTTCCTCCAAGACAATGAGGGAGAAAAGCAAAGATCTAAAGCCAAAATATTATTATTTCCAATTTTCTCAGTATTAATTTAATTGCACTAAATAGAGTTTTTGTTAAACTCAGACCATAATTATTTAAGAATGATCATATTATTTCATATTATTATAATAAGAATCTCAAGGCCGCCTTCCTTCGCTAGCAATGTAACAATAAACCATGGCCGGACCAAAGAAAAAGTCAAAGGTACTTGGAAAGTTATTTAAGAACCTTTGCAGGGAGAATGAAAATGGATGATCAGTATATTTGACTAGCAAATTGAACAAATTTCATGAGTTGAAGACGACCAGTTTAAAAGAAATTCTTGAAGGTCCAAGGTCCAATACGCTTGGTAAGATTATGAAGGAGGGCCAATAATTAGTATGAGAAAGTCGCCCCTTTTAAAAATGTGACTTACAAATATTTCACCGGAAGGGAACTCACCTTGTACCCTAAAATGTTGATGAGATCATTTATGAGGATAAGGCTGGCCTTAGAGAGGAAAATGTAAATTTTGTCAAGATTGACTTGGAGACCTAAGAGCGAGAAGAAGTCATTCATACAATATTTGATAAGTTACGAGGAATTAAGATCGTTGTGATAAAAAATCATTAAGTCATCAACAGAATAGAGGTTTACGATTTTGAATTTATAAAACTTTCACTAGAAGTTTAATTTTACATCATCAATTTCATCCTTGAGAATACCAAATAATATTTGAATTACATTATCCAATAAAAAAGATGAGAGATAGTCTCTTTTCGTGAGACCTTACTTACCATAAAAATTACCATTATAATTACCTTTAATGTTAATACTAGTGAGGATAAAATATGATCGGAGTGTATTTAAGGTAAGTGTTTATATACTGTATTTATGTTTAAGTAGATGGTAGAGAGATAATAGATGTGGTAGCTATTAATAAGTAAAGTGATCAAATAAAATAACCCATTGAATATTATTTTTTGGACGACTTATAGATCAATTTGGATCCATGGGCCAATTGGGTCAGATCAGGTGTACAAGTCAGTCTCATGAGCCCCCATGCCTACGAAAATATTAAGTTGGCATATTGCTTAGTCACTAAGCACTAAAATTATTCAACATGTTTTATTATGCATCTAAAATGCTTCCTAAGACAAATCTAATCCTAGCTTCCAACAAAATTCGATCATATCAAATATTTTATGAAGTGGTGGTGATACATTGGATAATCCAATAGATCATATTTTCCAGGATATCCATGATGAAAAGGATATCAAGAATTAGGTGTCAATGAATATTGTAAAAATCTTTCATTCGGTCAATTGTTAAAGCAACAATTTTTTTCATTGCAATTGGTATGGTAGCACTTGATATTTGTTTGGGAAAGAATGGTGCTGTTTAAGATGCTTCTTACGGATATAAATGATGATTGAGATTTGTTTGGGAAAGAATGGTGTTGTTTAAGATGCTTCTTACGGATATAAATGACGATTGAGATTTATCAATTGTATAAGGGAATAAGTCTTTAATTATCTTGGTCTAAATCTTGAAAATAATCTTGTAAACAACATTGTATAATATAATAGGCATGCAATTGGTGACAAATGTGTGGGTGTCCTTTTAAAGTATACATGCAATGTAGGTGGAATTCCAAGATGGCTCTGGAAGACCAGAGCTGAATAATTCTAGACCTCATTTCAGATATCATTATCCATAAATTCTAAGAATTATTAAAAAAACTAGAGTTGTAGCCCTCGTGATCTAAGGATTTATTGTTATCGATACTGGATAAAGTAGATTTAATCTCATCGGGTGATACCGTGTGAATCATTAAGGACTTATCCAACGAGTTTACCCTAGAGTTAATAATACTGAAACTCTATTTAGATCAGAATAACTAGGGGATATTTAGAATTAAGAGCATTGTTAAAATGGTTAACCAGAAGGTTGACAATACCAGAAAGATTAATAACCAGATTTCCTTATATCAATGCTTGTTAAAGATTTTAAATCTTATACATTGTTAATAACATGATATTTTTTGGATATAATAGGTGTAATATATAAATATATTTTTATAGTTATAAGTTTTAAATGGTCTTAAAATGATTAAATATGATTTTATAGTTAATTTTTAATATTTAATTTAGAATCATTATTTTAAATTTATTATATCATTTTATATTTGATCTCACTTGGTCTTAAATTTAATAAAAACATAATTTAAAACTTCACAATCAAAGCTATAATTTACATATTAAAAATAAAAAAATAAAAACTTTATACAAAAAAATTACAATGATCAAACTTTGAAAATGGGAGAATCATCAATGTAAACGAGTTCAAAAAAATATCAATGAATTAGAGGTATATATTGATCTCTTACACAACAAACTTGATATTAAAAGAAGAACGCGCAGGATAAAAAATGTGATTTTTAAGGTTTAGAGGTTATCTTGTTATAGTTATATGGGGAAATCGTAATCATGATGATGCGATATTTTTAGAAATATACTAAGGAGCGATAGATTGAAAATAAACAAAGAATCAATCGTTATAAATTGTAAACGACTAGTTCATATCTTCAGAAAGTTTTAGTCAATTTGAGGAATGAGAATCCCAAAAAGAGTATCTAATATACTTAATATTTATAATACAAGATACACGCACCAAAAAGTTAAACAAAAAATTAAAGAAGAGTTGTTGTTTCACGATCATTTTCTCCTGTTTATGATACCATTCATTTATGAGGTAATGACTTTGACAATTGATAGTCATTGTGGGTTTATAGCTATATATCACTTTTTGCTCTGAAGTCAAGAAACACGGAGGCATGTGAATAAATGAATAATGAGTGACATTATATCAAACTTTCATATGTATCAAGTTGTTTAAGGTACGCGTAAAAAACATATAAAGAAATAAAAAAGCTTAAATGATTTGATAAAATTTTGCTTAAATAATTGGATGCAAGTGCTGGATTTTTGTTTTGTCATTACGACTGTGTTTAAATGCATCGTGTGTAAATTTGATTTACGTTACTCTTTAAAAAAATTACCTTCAAAAGATTTTTAAGCGCTTGCATTAAAAAAGAGGCGTGCATTACTCAGCGTAACAAAATTTTGTGATTTCAGTTGTTTATTATGTTTATAACAATATTTTATTTCTTTAATATTTTTCGTCTTAAATTAACAAGTTATGATCCATCAGAATGCACCATTATATATCATTCATATTGGTTGGAAACAATTTTATATAGAAAATATTATTGGCTTGATGAATCCATTATTCGAAAGATTCGTAAATAAATGAAATCCAATGAGTAATTAACCAAAACCATGAAGTGACGAACCTTTACGATGACTAAAGAATGTCTAAGTTATAACTTTAGTCTCTTGTAATTTTAATTTGTCGTATTGTTATTTCTAAACTATATTTTGTTACTTATTGTGTTTTGTATATTATGTTTTGCTGCTTATTGTATTTTTATTCATGACATTGTTTAAGTATCAAACATTTAGCTTAAACAATAAAAAATATCAGCAAACAAATATGATAGATTCAACATATAATGGATAGTAAACTAATTACAATAAAATATTATAGTCTAAGAACATGAATGAAAAACTAAAATACGAAATACAAATAACACAATATTTTAAGAAGAGTTATATCTTTTTTATATCTTCCTCTAAGATCTTAGCATCCTACAACACGTATCATGTCCATATATATATATTGATATAATTTAGTATAATAGAATTAATAATACAAAAAATAACACCTTGTATACCTCTTGTCCATCGTTGTACGAAAGTCAACTACCCAAATATTTAGAACCATTTTCAAATATTCCAACCTCATAAAGATTCATTCCCGTTCACATAGGAGGTATCGTGTATGTACGATGCATATCGTATATATAATACATTTTGCAAATTACTTCATCAAAAAAATGTTGTACTTTTATCCGCTATTATTTTATTCACAATGACGAAAACTTTCATCAAGAATTTATCATCGTACATAGTCCATTTTATATCGTTTATATTAAAGATTTTCTTTGTTATAAGGTTTAAGAATGCAGATAGGAGAGAGTTAATTAATTGGTATATATAGCGTCATGAGGGTAAAGTTAGGTCAAAGTATTTTGGGGATAAATAAGGTTGAAACATTTAAGAAATAATCTAAAACCAATAAAAAAACTAATATCTACATGATGGGTCGATATTAGTTTCTTGCAAAAATAAGTATTTGCAGCCAGTATCGATGCACAAGATCGATATTAATTGAAGTGCACCAACTGTTGTCGTCGATGACATACGTCAATATTGGTTTTTTAGAGTAATAAAAACTATAGTTTTTATGAATACATTCACATTAATGTCAATGTGATACGTCGACATCAGATGCTTGTTTTAGACAACTAATTTCAACCACGTGCGTTAATATTAGGTGCAAATTGTTTTTTTACAAACAAGTAATGTCGATGCATACCGTTGACATAAGTTGTTATGCATAATTTTTAACAAATTAATAAACTTAAATAACATAAAACATAATTTATAATAAATAAATTGTATATATCGAAAATATTACATCTCAATACTTAACCAAAATTTACGTCAGAATACCTAGCCAAAATATTATATAAATAAACCTAATTAAAATATGACATACGAATACCTAACAAAGATATTACATTTAAAAATCTAACCTTCGGTCCAAAGACAAGTTACTAATAATGGAAAACTTGTTTTTACATCGCTTTTAACCTCGCTACAACGTATGGGGTAACTTTGTTGTGGTCTAACAAAAAATCTTACAATTCTTATGGAGCCTCGTCTAAAATTACCAATTTTAGACACCTAAAATTTCTAATGAGGAATCTCACTAATTGTTTAAATCATGTTGTGTCATTAAAATGATAATAGGTATTATTACATACACTTAAAACTATCAATTTTTGGTAAAATAATGGATATACAAGCATGTTAGTTGCGACTCCAAACAATATAAGGTTTATCGTCTTTCCCCACATTCATTTGCGGTATCGTCTATTTTACAGAGCAGACAATTCATTATATCATTCTTGGCACAAATTACATCTACCCAGGGCATTTTTAGATGAGTTGAAATTTGTAGTAAGTTTAATAACCCACGAATACACATTTCACAAACTGTTATTGTTAGGTCTATCGAGTGATTAGAGAAGGAATTTGACACATTTTGTAGAGTCAATTTTTGATAAATTTTTAAAGAGAGCAATAATAAAATTAGGTAATAAATAAACTTAAAATATTCAAAAGTATATCAAAGATTAAAAACACATGCTCCGATGTAACTGTAACCAATAGTAATTTTTACAACACGATGAAGCTTATGTAAGACTTTCTTTATCGACTCCAGATCTTCAAGCTCTTATATTTTTAATATTGGTTATGGATAAAGATGACATATTCATCAGTTCAAACTCGTAACTCTTTACGAATACTAATAATAATTTGAGATTAGATGTCCAAATATCGATACAACATTCATCTTCATTACTAAAAACGTAGGAAACTATTGTGATTTTCTTAAACGATTGGAGTTTACTTGAATATCATCCAAACATATAAAAATTATCTAAAGCTTTTTTTAAGCCCGAGACACTCATTCAATAATGTAGTCAATTCGTCAGTACACGTGGCTAATTACAATGATAAAAGCTTGAGGGGCGACGGAAATAAATAGACATTCAGACGAATTACAAAACAAAATTTTACCAATTTTAACTTATTCAAGTATGGATCATGCATGCATATGTGTTGCAACTCTACAAACTCTTAAAAACTTAGAGTTACATCCCAGTCATGTGTTATTACAAATTGAAGCCACTGATTAAGTTCAAATAACCTATGATTAGTATGTATGAAAAATATGAAATTTAATTCATTTTGACATACCATAATGAGCTATAATAGGCACAACCATATTCAAATTATGTTCACAAATATCAACTAATATGAGGATCGAGACAAGTTCTAAATATACCTTCTTTGTCAGGATAATACACTAGTTCTAGTATTGTTATTGGTGGTGAACAATAACGTGAATATATGTACGATTATGAAGTCTGGCAAGTCGTTTATCTCTGTATGGACTTCCATCATATCAAAACCTGACCTATAAACATAAAAAGTTAGAAAACTTAACCAAATAACCAAGCTAAATACACTAAAAGTTAACACAATGCATCGATATTTGACATAAATGTCAACGTTCTGTGTTGATACTTGGTGTAATCTTACACTTTTAGAACTTGAAAAACAACTAACCTAAAACCTCAAATAAAAAAGGTAAATATATTATTTGACCCCAAATTCAATTAATTTTTTTTATAAATGCAACATGTTTAACTAACAATCCTTTATAACGTAGAACTAATTTAAACCACTAAATTTTTAAAAATGCAGTTTTTTTTATTTTTTTAAATAGATACTCAGGGACACTTATTCAAGTAAAAAACAAGTATGATTCAAATTATAAAAAATTAAATAAAGCTAATTAAGATTCTAATAAACATTTAAACTTCAATTTGAACAAAAACAAAGATTCAAAGTTGATGTTATTGATTGTTCTAAGTGTTAGAGAGCTTTTGTGAGAAAGATAAATATAATTCCGACAAATAGGAGGTATTTAATGTTTTCTCTAATTATACATTCTTTATAGTCTAAGAGTAAAAAAAATTACTAGGGAGAATATATAAAAATTTGAAATAATTTGTGTTTTATATATCAAATGGTCGTACTTCCTTAATTTAAGGTTGTATATAGCATTTGACTTTTTTATATCTATTTTTATGGATGAATATGTATATTTTAATATTTTTTTGTACTTTGATATTAATATTCTCTTACTTATGTATTTGATATTGTTACTAGTGTTAGGTTTGACTCGTTTGAATCATAATATTAAACATACATAAAATCTTTTAGCTATATGAGTTCTTCTGTGAATTACGACGTATAAATATTTACATGAAAAATTTATTAGGTCTTCTTGTTCTTTCCACCATTTATTATTGTCCCTTTAGTGCTATATTTTGTCTTATTATTTTGAATTTTGCAATCCCCATGTCTTATTTCTAACCAACAACTCTGAATTCCTTTTAGTCACATGTTAAAGGAATTTAACACTACCAACGTTTTATATAAGATTGGAATTATGGTTCTAATATACTTAATTAATATATTTCGTTTATCAAGTTGTTGTGATCACGGTTCATACCCTTAACAAATAAGTTGACAAATTGATAAAAAAAACTCTTTGAGATATAATTTTAAATTATACATATTATTTTTGTAGTTTAGTGTGAGATAAATATATGAACATTTTCATCGATTTTAAGGATGTGAATAATAATAGGTAAATTCCACATAAAGTACTCAGTCAACTATTATATTGTCATCTAGTACCCGGGTTTTGTTCTATTACCTTTTAATACTCATCTCAACTACCTAATTACCACTTAATGCCTAACTTTATTTTAATACCCTAACTATCCTCACCCTTCGTCAATAACCACGTAACCAAAATTTCTCTTTCTTATTTTCTCTTTTTGTTTTATTTGTTAAAAGATCTATATCTTTCAAACCGAAGCTCGGAAAAAATATACGAAAGTATCATCGCTTTTGTTTTTTTAAGATGAACAAAACTAGACCCATTGATGATATTTTTTGCATTTTTTTAAAATAAAATTTCACGAGTAACAACTCTCAGGAAATCGAGAGAGTTGTAAACAACTCTCAGGAAATAGAGAGAGTTGCAAACAACTCTCAAGAAATCGCGAGAGTTGCAAACAACTCTCAAGAAATCGCGAGAGTTGCACACAACTCTTAGGTTAGTTTTTTAAACAACTCTCGGGTTAGTTTTTCAAACAAATCCTAGGTTAGTTTTTCAAACAACTCTCAAGTATGTTTTTCAAACAACTCCCAGATTAGTTTTTTAAACAACTCTCAAGTTAGTTTTTCAAACAACTCTCAGATATGTTTTTCAAACAACTCTTAGATTAGTTTTTCAAATAACTCTCAGATTATTTTTTCAAACGACTCTCTGGTTAGTTTTTCAAACAACTCTCAGGTTAGTACTGGTGAAGGTACCGGCGGGTATATATAATCGGAAGGTATTTTTGTCCAAATTTTAATTCGAGGTACCAAGTGACACTATAAAAAAAACGAGTACTAGTGGGTAATTAGATAGTTGAGTGGGTATTTAATGGTACGTTTCTCATAGTAATAACAATATATTTGTTTTTGCTATTTTGTAATATTGACCTCTATTATTTGTTATATTCAGTTAACACTTATATCATTAATATGAAATTTATTGAATATGGAATATATTTAGTCTACGATTAAATATGAATAATTATAAATTATATGACTCTTAACTATAGTTAATTATATGATTAATAGTCAAACATTATATAATTATATAATTGTTTACTTCAATTAATTATAATAATTAATTAGATCTTATATATAATTTTTTATTTAGCGTCTAAATTATTTTTAAAAAATATAATGAGAAAATATACTTCTATTTTAATTATTCAAAATATAATTTAATTAGTTTCTCTCAAATTTCATATTCTTTGTATTAGTTTATACATGGTATAAGGTTAAGGTAAATAGTTGAAGATGATTATTTCGAATTGAATTATATTGAATTCCGATGTGAATCTAAAAGTGAAAGTTCAATGGTAACTAATGATTATAAAACAATAGATTTTACAAAACGACCAATGAAGAACATACCTGCGAAAATGACGTTGTTATAAGTCCTCATTCGGCAAATTTAGTGCAATCTGTAAATTCCTTGAATAGTACTTCATTCATTAATTTTGGTGCATCAGATCACATGGTGACACTGGTATGTTATCATCCATTACACATTCAACTCATACCTTTATATATACAACAAATTGTGGCTTCTATCTTTTAATTGGAGAAAATTTCACTAATGTATCTCAATCACTGACATTAAAATATATGTTTATTATTCATACTCTACATTATAATATATTGTTTGTGATAAGATCACTACTGTTTTTACATGTACTATGACGTTTTTGTCTCAATTTTATACTTTTCAAGACATAATGACTCAAGAAGTTATTAGTTGTGGTGTAAGAATATATAATATATACTATTTGAACATGCCTAGTAATAAATAACAAATGATTCATGAGCTGAATAAACTAGAACCGAAGAAGCAAAAGCTAATATGTGGTTATGGCATTGACAATGAGGTCATTTCTTATTCAAGTATCTTCATAAATTAAATTCAACATTATTTTTTAATAACGGTGCTTTAGTTAAATGTGATATTTATGAATTATCTAAAAGTAATCATATTACACACTTTTTATGTTTCAATAAAATTTTAGAGCCTTTACATAATTATTTACTTTGATGTATGCGGTCCTGTACATATTCTTTCATTATCCGGAGCTTGTTATCTGGTGACCTTTATTGAAGAGTTTATTTATATGATGTGGCTCAAAATTCCAATAGAGGATATAAATGTATCAATTTGATAATGAATGAGAATTTACTAGTAATGACATATCAAAATTCTTGACAAATAATGAAATTCAGTATGAAACCTCTAATATTTATACCCCATGACAAAATAGGTTCGATGAAAAAATAAATAGAAAAATATATAGACTTTGTTTGTGCATCTCATTTTTGAGAAAATGTACTATTATATTATTTGAGAGAGACGTCAAAATATTCTGCTAACTTTATAAACTGCAAACCATCTCAGGTCATTGAAATCAATGAACGTAGATATAAATGCATTGTAAAAAAGTTCAACTTGGGTACTTGTTGATAAACCCCATAAATGTTGTATTGGTGGGTGTCGTTGGATATTCAGTAAAGATGAATTCATATAGAATTATTGATAGATATTAAGTCAGACTGGTTCCCCAAAACCATACCCAGATGTATGGTGTAGATTACGAGGAGGCCTTTGCCCCATTAGTAAATATAAGCACAACTTGTGTACTTATTTCTCTTGCAACCAATGAAGGTTAACAATTATAATATTTTGACATGAATAATTCATTCCAAATGGATAATCTTAAGAACAAGTATACATAGATTCACTACAAAGAGTCATGAAATCTGAATAAGGAAAATTATGTAAATTTAAGAAGGAATTGTACAAGTTAAATCAATCACCATGAGCCTGGTTTGGACGGTTTACGATATGTATGAAAGTGTTTGAATATAAAAAAGATAATTCTTATCATACCTTCCTTATAAAATGAAAGTTAAACAAGCTTATTATTCTTATTGTTTATTTTAATGATATAGTTATTAGTGGAAATTATTTAGTAGAAATGGATGTACAAAATAACTATTTTTCATGAGAATTTGAGATGAAAGATTTGAAATAGTTAAAATAATTCCTAAGCATTGAAGTTGTAAGATCAAGTCAAGGTATTTTTATATCTCAACAGAAGTATGTATTAGTTATTCTTGAGTAAAGGAGGATTATTGATTGCAAATCGGTAAATACACCAGTTGAAACAAATAATCACTTGGGAGTGTTTCCTGACCAATTTCCATGTGAAAAAATAAGGTACCAACGTTTAGTAGAAAGACTAATATCTCTCTCACATACTCGACCATATATTGCACACGCCATTACTTGATTAATTTAATAATGTATAATTTAAGTGAAGAATATATGAAGACATATTTCAAATACTATGGTATTTGAAGAAATATTTTTGAAAAGTTATCTTATTTCGAAATGGTAGTAATATAGAAGTAATGTGATACACCGATGTAGATTAAACAAAGGATACATCAAACATGAGGTTGACCTCAAGCTATTTCACATTTATATATGGTAATTTAGTGACATTTAAATATAAAAAACAAATTTCATTGCTAGATCAAGTGCATAATATGATTTTTGGGGCATGGCTCGTGGCATATGTGAACTACTATGGATTCGAAGTATATTGAAGAAAACTAGATTTAAACTTATGAAAGCAATGAATCTACATTGTGATAATAAAATAAAAATTATGATTGCACATAATCCAATTCAATATAACCGTATTAAACATGTTTATATATATATATATATATATATATATATATATATATATATATTGACTATAAGAGAAAATATTGACGAATTGTGATAATCATTGGTGAAATCGGAAGATCAACTTACGTATATTCTTATAAAATAAGTTTGTAAGCGAATATTTAACAAAATGATTGAGAAGCCGGACATGATTGACATCTATGTTCCATCTTCAAATTTATTGTTGAATATAAAATATATTTTAATATATGGTTAAATATTAAACGAATAGTCATAAATTATAACAATCAATTATAATTGTATGTGTAATTTTTTATTTAAGGCCTACTTTTTAATATATATATATATATATAACATTCTTTATTATAACTAACTAAGTTATATTAAAATTAGTTCTTCGTAATTATTTTATTATTTTCATAAGTTTTTACAAAATCTAAACTCTTATTACATGTTTTACCTTTTTCAATAAGTATGTATACATCTTGTTATCCTTTCGTCCCTTCATACTCCTTCTTGGAGTAAAAATGATGCGGCGTTGAGAGTTTTGTAAATTAGGTTGTTTTTGAAAATATTTTTCGTCCAATTTTACATGTTGTTTTAGTATATCAGTGCAAAATTTAATATTATTTATTGTTTTCAACTAATTGGATTTGCTTATTTTCATTTTTTAATAAAAATGAGAAGCAATTATGACATTCTACAATACTCACGTATAACTTTAAAACGACATGATCAGTAATCAATAACAAGGTAGTCATATTTTTCCTCCCCAAACATAGGACGAGATTATGGTAAAACATTAAAAATATATCAAACATCAGTAAAATTAACAATGGTAACATTATTTTATCTTCACACCAACCTACTGGTTTAAATATTGACACCATAAACTCTAAAAAGTTTATCAAAACTTACATTAGCCGAAGATTAAGATATTCAAATTGGATATAGCCTTTGGAATATAAGTGATATCTTTAATTGCAGTGAGAGTGACGATGAATCAAGATCATTTCAAACACACCTAACACAACCAACCTTGTTCTATTACAAACCTTATTTGGCTTACATAAGATACTATATATCTTAGTGTTTCTCTAAGTGTATATCCTTAACCTTCTTCTCTCTCTTTTAAAACATACAAGTTTTTTATTTCTCTAGCGAAATGCACTCGCTCCAACATCGACTTCATACATATTCTTCAATATAAATAGAATCAATGATGAATGAGATATCCTCCCAAGCTCATGGTGTCACCTTACAACTTGTTCTTCCAAACCACCAAACAAAAACGACGTTACAACACAACCATCCGTACAATCATACACTACATCAGGTAGTGGCACCACCATCCTGATACGTGACACTGCACCAATGTACTATTTTTTCCCAGTCTTCAAGCATGCTCATATCAACAACTACATGATCAACAATTCAGATTAATTCATCAATTTCATATTTTCAATATATTAATGAAAGCAATTTATTATAAAAACACTTAGGTATATTTGGAAGCCTTTATTTACAATATTACTGCACCATTCAATTCTAGCAGATACATTAACACTTATCTTTGGATAAGCTCGCCTTAAAGGTTATATTAGACTTCTTTGCACATAAGGATTTGACTGAGCATCCAACCACGTAGATATTCAGTAGCAATAACCATTATTCTCCCAAGTTACTCAAGTCTTTAGCTCTTAAGTATTCAGTTGAGCTGCAATAATCACTTTTAACCTAAACCCAAAAATTCTCCACCTAGACTTATAATGACAACAATACCCATTACCCCAATGTTACAACTAGTATTTAGAGGCATCCATTTTTACATGTCTCCAAGACTTGCACAATATTATACAATTCATGAACTTTGAAACTAGTTATACACTGGTCAGAGCATCTGAAGGGTTTTTGGTAATTCTAATATTTCCCACCCTTACTTTTTTTCTCTACTAAATCTTGTATGAAGTGCAATTTGATATCCACTTGCTTAGTTCTCTCATGGAACTTTGAATTCCTCATTAAATGAAGACCACTATAATTATCACAGCATAAAGTCATATCTTGTTATATATTAGTTATGCCACTAAACAATCCCTTCAGACATATGACTTTATTCATTGATTTAGTAGCAGTCGCATATCTGGACTTCATAGATGAAAAGACAATAAAACTTTGAAGACATGATTTCTAGCTAACTACTTCTCTAAACACAGTAAACAAATAACCTAAAGTTGACATCATGGTGTCAATGAAACCTGCATAATTAGAGTCAACATACCCTCTCAACATCTCATCAGAAGTATACTGTTGATTATAACACAACCAAACTACAACTGAACAGTTCAAGCATCTCATGATCTATTTGAGGACTTGTTACTGATACTTCCCTGAATTTGATATTAATCTGCTAGAAATACTAATATAGTATGTATGATCATATCTCGTGCATATTATTGTATAAATAATGATTCTAATGGTATTATTATAAGGTATCTCTTGAACTTTTTATTTATTATTTTGGTTGGTACTTGAGTTGCATTAAGTTAAAAATGGGTAGCAATGAGAGTTCCAACCTTTTTTGTTTGAGACATACCAATCTTCTTGAGAACCTTCATGTATGTATTATTATTGAGAATACTATTGATATGTTTTTATTGATCTTAATACCAAGAATCATTTTAGCCTATGTCATATCATTCATTTCAATCTCTTATTTCAGCTGAGTCTTTATTGTTGTAATTCTTCTCGTGTCCTTTCCAGTTATCAGTATGTCATCCCCATACATCAACAATAAAATTCTTATTTGCATGTATGCTTTCCCATTACAATAGATACAGTTGATATATTAGTTTCTCACATACTTGATGGATCTAATATTAAAAATCAAATATTATATTCCACTGTCGCATCGATCGTTCAACTCATATAATGGGCCTTTTCAACAAACATATGTTCGATTCATTCCCTTCTTTAAAACCTAGAGGTTGACACATAAAAATGGTCTCATCCAGTTCTCCATATAGGAGGCCAGTAGTAACATCTATTTGATCTAACTCAATATCACATATAGTAAGGTTGTTTCACCATCGATGGTAATATTTTATAGAAAGAAACTCCTTAATTTTTGTGACTCCCTAAGCCATCGGCCTATCTTTGTATATATATAAATAAACTTCATGAATGCATTTATTTCTTTTGAATATCCGTTTAATCCTAAAAAGCTTTTGTCCATTCGGTTGCTTCACAAGAATCCAGGTGCCCATCTTATTAAGAGTTTGTATATCTTCCATCATAGCATTCATCCAAATTTTCTTATCACAATTATTTATAGCCTTGTAATATCTCTTAAGTTGAAGAATATCTCCTTTAATTTCAATAACAAAAACATAACATATAATATCAACAAACTTGTACATATCTGTAGGATTTATAAGTCTCAATGCTTTATTTTTCACTAGCTACTAAACCTGAATATCATCATATTTCTTTTTAGTCTAAGCATTCGAAGGATTTGAAACATCAAACTCTCGATCAACTTCTAACTCATGCAATGGGTGAACTTCCTCTGCAAACATCAAATCTGTACTAAGTATGAAATCATCTTTGGAAAATAATTTCCAACTTCAATGATGCAAACCAAAGATATATATATATTGATCATACTAGTAGAAATGTAGTTAATTCTTGACCAAAATCTTTATCAATTTCTTTCAGTCCCACGACAAGACTTATGGTTCGTATATTTATAAATGTAGTGAATCTTCAACCTCATATATATTTCCTAAAGAAGATAGTTGGTTAAATATAACATACAAACTAACCTTCTTCTTCCGGTTTAAGTCTACTCATCCACGAATAACCTTCATAGCGCCAAACAAATGCATGGTTGCTCTGACTGTTTAGAACTTTCAGTCGCCAAAAACCAAAACGCCTTTTAACAGGAAACCCTCTCAACAAAAATGAACAAATGTACTTTTTTGTTTTACAATTTTTGCTTCACACCATCTGCACTAGCATTTGGTTTGTACACATCATACCTCTCATATCGGTAAATAATCTAGGAGTTTTTATTTTATTTTTACCCTTATTGTGTATGATAAGGATGATGACAACCCTGTATTTTGGAATTTCTCTATAACTAATTCATTCAAACCTTCTTTGGTGTAATATCTTTGTGTGGTAAATGAGTGTGTATAATCGACAATCAAATATGTTGGTTCTTCTGGATCCTACAATATATAGGCCACATTTAAATTTATAATACAGCTCTAAAACTAAACATATGGTAAATGATAAGACACAGTCTTTTGCTACTAATTATAGATTATGTGTATATAGTCTAAGTGTAGCACGTAGATTAAGACATAAAATATAGTCTAAGTTTAGCATAATTTAATTTATTTTTTCAAAGATTTAGCAATTATGTAATCACATTTCACTTGCTTGAGCGAAGGTTTAGGATGAACTCGACAGACATTAACAATTTATCTCATGCAATTCACTGCATCGGATCAAAATATTAAACAAACATCACTGGTATGAATCCATAACTCGAAGTCTAACATGTTGCATCTTGAATCCATATCTCGAAGTTCAAAGATTTTGTTAGTTTAAAAGTTAGGGTTTAGTGTTAGGGTTTAGTCTTAGGTTTTTAGAAGTTAGATTTAGTGCTTTTTATATGAGTTAAGATTTATTATTTTAGTTTATGAGTTAAATGTTTTTTATACTCTAAGGTTAAAATATATATATAATTAGGTTTATGAGTAGAAAATAATAATATCATGTTTGAACAAAAAAATTGAACTCAAAAGGTAAGAGATCCAACAAAATCTTAAGGAGATATAGCTTAGAATTTATATTTTTTACATAATTAATCTTCTTTAACCGACAAACACATATTATATTAATATAATTCTTTAACATATTATATTAAAAAAAATATACGATACATTATTTTAATATACCAAAAAACTGAATCAGAATTTAAAAGTAATGAGAAATCTCAAACTTCAAAAAAATATTAATGAATCTTTCTAATAGATTTCCATAATCGGTCTATATAGCTTTGTATTATATATTTTTGTTGCATAATATATTTTTTAGCTATTTAGTTTAAGTGGTTTGATTGATTTAAACCTAATACTATATCATCATTTCATTTTAAAAAATAATTTTCAAAAGGTAAGCAAACATAAGAACTGCGAGTATGTTATCCCAATATACAAAATTTCAAAATCTTAAATAAAGACAATTTTGAAGAGTGGCTTTGAAAATTTAGACTGAGCGTGAGGTTGGGTCTAAAAAGAAAAATTCAATCAAGGATAAAGGAAACTCTCGGTCCAAATCAATGATATTTGTGATTGGTTTTAAAGTGAGATATTGGTTGTGCAAGAAATGTCATTTCAGCAATAAATGCCCTGATAGAAGGAATGATGATATACATCTGAAGCAAAATTATGAAAAATACTACAATGGTATCAGATAACTATACTTATATTAATGTTTTAATAACTTTTACTTGCGGGTACAAAGACAAGTGGGTGTTGAATTTTGGAGATTTATTAGACATAACTTCAAACATGTTGCTTTGAAAACCTCAGACTGATTGATGGTGGCAAGTTCATACTCATGAATCATGAACCATGTGTTGTAAATTGGATGAGTAATGTTTGGTTCAAGTTGTGTGTATAACTTGAGAGAGTAATAAAAATATGCGATATATGCATAATTCTAAACGAAAGCTTCTTTTTATTGGCATGTTTGATAAGAAATGGTTTACATATAAGGGTGGAGAAGACAAACTTAGGGTTTTACAAGGCTCAATAGTTGTTATGAAAGCCTATGTGACTAATGGTGTGTTAGTTCTTAAAGGATTTTGTACTGGTCGGAGGGGGTGTCCAGTGTAAAAAGATATTTGACCAAGTGTGACATTTGAGATTAGGCCATATAAATGAGAAATGCCTTATCAAGCTTAACAAACAAGGGTTATTAATAAAAACCATTTTATTTCTCTCCGTTAATAGATGTTTTGTAAATCTTTAAATCAATTAATTTAATAACAATAATATGAGTTGCTATTAAAGTCATTTAATAATAATCAAACCCTTTTATTTATCTTCTTTAATGGTTGTTCTTGTAACTTCTTTAGCCAATCATTTTAATAGCAGTAATGTGATTTGTTTTTTTAGCTTACCTCTACGTTATTAACATCATCAGCTCATCCGCTTGAATTGTCCCAACAATTAAGTAAATTTTTAAATTGTTTGTTCGATAAAAATATTGGATTGTTGAAAAAGCAGATCAAACACAAATGAAATATTTTTATCAAAAATAAAGGAACACAATTACTACATTTGAAATCGGATAATCAAGAGATCTAACGTGATGATCAAACTATTTTTCGGACATCCTACAAGGATCGATTTATTGCTCATTATATTTATAATGGATAATACTTACAAGACAAAAAGGTACAAAATGTAATGTTCGAAATAGTTTGCGTTACTTCAAGAAAAATGATATTTTGTGTTGGTTTCGTTTTTTTTAATGAAAGAGAAATAATCAAACTACACTTGAGAATTGAGTGTTTTACATACAATTATGGTGGATAATAAGTGTCAATTTATAAGTATTGTTATGATTGATCGTGAGTTTGCATTGATGCAAGCTCTCAAAAAAGTATTTCCAGACGTCATCCACTTGATATGTAAAAAACACATAAACAAAAATATTCTTGCAAATGCCAAGAATTTGATGCCTAAAGCAAAAGATGTGGAGGAGTTGGCGAAATTTTATAACGCCGCAGTCGAAAGAATTGATGGAATTTTATAAATACTGTAGTATTAAACAAATTCATCACTGCTTCAATCCAAGATATCTTTATGAACGAGTAATACCTTAATTGATACAAATAAGATATAAATTTCACCTATAAAATTTTACAAATCAAATGTAGTGTTTATCTGAGTCAAAACAAAAACAATTTAAACATAAATCAGATGAAAACCAAGACTTAAATCGGTATCTCTAAGCGAGTATATGGTGTGACCAATACTCTACTTTGTACACTCATGTTGCGTTTGAGGAGGATCTGGTGTATATATGAACATGTGTGGTGAGGTGATCGCATACTGACTAAATTCTAAAGTCGCCATAGATAAAAATGATCAAATAGATACGCCTCTACCACTCTAATAAAACTAGATAAACCACTCGTACCGTTAAGTGATGCATGTCCAAGCACATTATATAACTAAGTCAACAATATCTGAGCTCAGTTGTACTTCCCTATCAAGTCAAGATATTCCATGAACTAAAGATAATCAAATGAGACGATTTTTTTTATCTTGTTGGTAAATATGGAATAACCAAATACAAACATGAGATACGCCCAAGTGATATATATGATATAAAGCTCAAAGGGATATTATTATTCCTCATAAGAATTACCACTAAAAGTGTTCCTCAACCATATCAAACAAACATGGTCATCTGGACATCATCCAACGTGATTGTTATCTTCAAAATTTAAATAAAACAAAAATGTTTCGGCATGCCAACACTCAATGAATACGACGACAAGAGGAACATTTGTATACCAACATCACATACAACTGATAAGTGGACCAAAATGTGTTTGCATAACATGTTCTCTAACTAATTTCTAAGTATCCAAATCTCATGATCGTATGTTATCTTACAATGCATAAGTTCATACCAAAGTACGAGGCTGAAAAACATATATCATATTAATAAATAACGATAAAGTAAAAAACAAACAAGACACACACACACGCACGCACGCACGCACGCACACACGCACGCGCACACACACACGCACACACGCACGCATGCGCGCGCACACACACACACACTTAGATCATATTTGAAGATGTAGTACGCCTTATGGTTAATATAATCCAATATAAATTTGGCACATGATGTAATATTTCACAAAAAACCTCGTCATGGGTAGGGGTATGCACCATATTACTCAACCCTTCTCTCATAGGTTTTTTGCTGCATCAATCTCTAAAACCTCCCCAAACAAATGTGCGCTTACCAAACAAAAAGTCGGTACATAATTTACATCACCAAGGTTCACTGAGTCCCTTAAAACCTCTGTGTACGATGAGACATTCTACAAAAATTATTAGAACAAATTAATTTTGAACAAAAAAGTACAATAAGGGTACTTTAAAAATGAATAATTGAAATATCTCATAGTACACAACAAAAAATGTATGAAAGTAGTTGGGGAAACAATCAATTATGTAAATTTGAAAAAATAAAGAGAAATATGATTACCAGTTATACATAAACAACAATCCAATCAGTTGATGATGTTCTATTGATCATTCTAATCCTTAAACAACAATTTAGTAGGTGATCGTGGAGGTTACCGTGGAGGTCGTCAAAATTTAGTAGGTGATCCGTCTTGGATGATGCCTCCTTGGTGGGCTTGAATGCAACTTCCATGGATCGTACCCCTCTCTTAATACCCGACACAATCTTGGAAGATGCCTACTGGACCACAACAACCCGGAGTCTTGGGCTCCAGACACCAACAATAGCAACAACAAGCATGTGCAGCCTTTCAGTGGACTTTGATGAATATATAATCGGCTATGCACACTATATATTCATCACAAAAGGATCCTAACTGGTATATGGACAATGGGAAAAATTCTCATATAACGTTCTCTCAAGGTAAGCTCACGTCTTATATTAATATGAGCAATAAAAATAGTGTTACTGTTGGTAGTAGTCAACCAATTCTGATTCGTGGTTACGGTTATACTTCATTACATTCCTCAAACCCATCTTTGTCACTAAATCATGTATTGAGTACACCTAAACTTATTAAAAATTTGGTATCAATTAGAAAGTTTAAAACTGATAATTATGTATTGGTGGTGTTTGATCCTTTTGGTTTATTTGTGTGCATGATTTACAAACGAGGACATGTCTAATGAGATGTGATAGTACAAGCCCCCTCTATCATATCACTCATTTTAGTCTGACTATGATCGTTTCCTCCACTAAATGCATTGCATCCACTTTTTGGCATGACTGTCTAGGTCACCCAGGAGACTCAATTTTAGATATTCTTCGGCTAAATAAACTAATTTATTGTAATAGTCCATCTAAGTCTAATACTTGTCAATCATGTGTTCTTGGGAAACATATAAAGTTTCACTTTGTTCCCTCAACGTCTACTACTTGTATATTTTTTTTGATACTATTCATAGTAATCTTTGGACTTCTCCATATTTTACTTCTTTGGGAAATAAATATTATGTGCTTTGCTTGAATGATTATTCGAAATTCCTGTGGACTTTTCCTACTGCTAATAAGAACCATTAATAATATCAAGCGCACACTTCTCATTAATTCATATTCGTCACTTTATTTTTGGCATCATGCTCTTCACATAGAAAAACACCTACTTAATATTATTCCCAATAAATTTATTGCCAATGAGTCCCCTCTCCAAATTCTCTACCATCATGTTTTATCTTACCCTCACATTCGAGTTTTCGGGTGTTTGTGTTTTCTCCTGTTTCCGTCAACTACCATTCAAAAATTGCAAGCTCGTTCTACTCCTTGCATTTTCTTTAGTTATCTCAAAAATCAAAGAGGCTATAAGTGTTTTGATTTATCCACTAATAAAATTCTTTGTTGTCATGTTCAATTTGATGAAACCATTTTCCCTTTTCCAAAGTTCATTCGTCTCATAACAGAGATTATGATTTTTTGGGTAATAGTGTGTCTCCCTATTTCATCCATTAGTACCCAAAACCACAGCCTATTGTTCCTTCTCCTATGGTCCAGCCGGTTCCAACATATCATGTGGCTGATTCTTCCACAACACAACACATATCGTTTTCCTCACCATCTACATCGTCACCTTCTTCTGGGTGTCAATCAAAACCAATTCTTCCCACATGTCCCTCTCAGCCATCTATAAATCAAGTACAACGTCTGATCATCCGCAACCAACATGGTATTTTCAAGCCTAAAACTATATTTGACCCATCTCAGGCTCATACCACTATGGTTATGCCATTATCTTTACCATACAATCATGTGATCGTGGCCCAAATTGGAAATTGGCTATGACGATGAATTTTTATGCTCTTATTAAAAATAGGACGTGAGATTTCGTAGCCTGCCCCCCGAATATTAATGTTATTCATTCTATATAGAATAATACTAATAAAGTCAAATAGGATGGTTCATTTGAGAGGCATAAAGCCCTCCTTGTGTCTGATGGTAAAACTCAATGCGTTGGTATTGATTGTGGAGATACTTTCAGTCTAGTTTGAAACTGGCTACCATTCGTACGATGCTCAGTATTTCCTTATTAAAACAATGGTCAATTCATCAGTTAGATGTCAGCAATAGTTTCTTGCATGAACACGTGAATGAGATTGTTTAATTCCATCAACCCATGGGATTTCGAGACCTGGTGCATCTGGATTATGTCTGTTTATTGTGGAAATCATTGTATGGTCTTAAGCAAGACCCTCATGTCTGGTATAAAATATTTAATGGTTTTGTTGCCAACATTAGTTTCTCTAATAGTAAATTGGATACTTTATTATTTATCTACAAATAAGGGTCAGATATGGCTTACTCGTTATCATACACTGATGATATTATTTTGACTGCTCTAACTGATACTTTCCACAAAACCATCATGGTGCATCTTAGCTCCGAATTTGCTACAAAGGATTTGGGGTTCTTGTACTATCTCTTTGGCATAGGTGTGACTCGACACAAGGGCGGATTGTTTGTATCTCAGCAAAAATATGCCAATGACATTATCCAACGGGCTGAAATGAGTTCTTGCAAGCCGAATCTCACTCTTGTTGATGCAAAGCCAAAAGTTAGTGCCACTAAAGGTGAGTTGTTTGTTGATCCGACACTATGCCGTAGCCTTGCTGGTGCACTCCAATATCTTACATGTACCCGACCAGATGTCTCTTATGTTGTCCATCAAATTTTTCTATATATGCATGATCCTCGAAACGAACATATGAATGCTTTAAAGCGAATCATACGGTATATAAAAAAAACTCTATGTTTTGGACTACATCTCTCTCATTCTTCCGTTACATCTCTTGTCTCGTATACTAATGCGGATTGAGAAGGATGTCCGGATACTCGATGTTCCACCTTTGGATACTGTGTCTTCTTGGGTGACAATTTGATCTCGTGGTCATCAAAATGTCAAGCTACTCTTTCTCGATCTAGTGCAAAAGCAGATTACAGAGGGGTAACAAATGTTGTTGCTGGGTCTTGTTGGTTGCGTAATCTTCTTCTCGAACTCTATTGTCCTATTCGTAAAGCTAAATTGGTGTATTTTGATAACGTGAGTGCTATTTATCTTTTTGATAATCCCATCCAACACCAGCGCACGAAGTATATTGGAATCAATATTCATTTTGTTCGACAAAAAATGGCGGAATGTGCAATTCGAGTTCGTCACGTACCTTATAGGTATCAGGTTGCCGATATTTTCACAAAAGAACCGCCTCTTATCTTATTCGACGATTTTTAGACCCGTCTCAATGTTCGTGAATCTCAAATTTCGACGACAGAAGAGTGATAAAATGCAAAATATTTGTATAAATTTAGTGTATCTTATTGCCTAATTATTATCGGTTTAAATTATAATCTAATTAATAGGCGTCTAAATTATAACCTAATTATATATGTTAAAAACACGAAATTATATTTTTTTCATTTTTAACCTACTCCTTTACATGTTTATAACGACTCCGAGTTAAAAAAAAAAAACTAATGATACTCCTTTTACCAAACTAACATTGTTAATATCTAATGTTTAGTCTCAATAAAAGTATTCGGTCCATTATGATAACTTGAGATAAATTATTGTAACTAAATTGCACCATGTGAACTTAGTTAGTTTAATATTATATATAATATATACTGATATAGAAGAAGAAACTAATCATATAAGACACATGGACAATGGACCATAGAAAAAAAGGAGGAATAGTAGCATTTTTTGTTAGAAAAATTAGATGGTTTAACTTTCATTAAAGGCATGAAGAATTTGTTCTACCTTTCTTTAATGAGTGGTGTAAGAAGTTGGAGGGAAAATAATTTTGCAGAATGGCATCAATATAATTGTCTTTGTTTAGGTCCCATCACTCACAAGCCTGGCCTCCAATTCTTTCCATTTTCAAGTATTTTTATTTATTCAATAATAAAATATACATTGATCAATAAATATAAATAACATTTCTATAAAAGTACGGTGCTAAAAAAACTCTATATTCCTCTTTCTCTACACTCATGTGGTTTGCTCCGTGCATGAACCATATATGACTAAACACATCTAACTGGTATGGACAGCTTAGCCTTGATGATTATGAAGTAAATACCATCACTAATCATGTGTTGTGATCATGTACATAGTAGAATGCTTCATGACACATGAAGCAATAAATGTCTCCCTATTAATGTATGAACACGATGAAATTGAGATCCTATAAATATAATTTATATAGATTTTATTGGGTTTATAAAGAAAATGTAAACACAATTTTGGTGGGTCATGTTAGGAATCGTAAAGCATGAATGAGGCATGACATATAGATTCAAAACACGAAAGACAAGTCGAGCAAGACAAGTCAAGAAGATATGATTCAAATTTGATAAATCAAAGACATGCTAAGTGGTAACAAGGTTCTTGACAAATTAGGTTATGAAAATTGACAAATTAGGTTCTTGAAACTAAGGTCTAGCTTTTTAAAGACTCGATCAAGATACAAAAGTACTTAGGAAAATGTATTAGCTAGTCAATTGCAATAAATTAGATAAAAACAAGTTAAAAAATATATATATCATATGGACGAAGAAATCCAGCAAACAAACCCCGAAAAGGGTAAGTATTCTTTGACAAATATCAACATAAATCTATATTCAATAAAAAAATCGAATCATCCAACAATAACATATCACTTAAAACACTTATATAAATATACATTGATATATTTAAACACCATAAATACCTTAAATCTAACAAAACCATTTTAAAACCTAAAAAAACAAAAAACCAACAAGCTCAATCTTTTACTTTTCTCGTTTGATGTTGTTGAATGGATTTGATTATTCTGTCGTTGATGAAAAATGAATTTTTGGTTGGGAAAATGAGTTTTGTGATTTGTGGTAGATTCTAGAATTTGATATATAAAATTACTAGAAAGGGAAGAAGAAATGTTTCAAATTAGGATTAAAGGTATTTCGGACAAAAATAAAAACGGTTTATAAAAATTGACGGGACTATTTAAAATTAAAAATGACTATCATCTTGGTCGACGATTTAGCTGAAGATTTATGTAAATAGGTGAACACTGTCGATTAAAATGTTTTTAAAGGTTATATTTTATATTTTATATTTTTTGGTTTTTGGTTTTTATATTAGTTTATTGATTTAAATTGATATGACTGATATAATTGTTGTATGATTTAGAAAATATATTGTACTCCTTTGGTTTGGCAACTTCCAACTTATAAGTTTTTTTGTGTTTTTTTCCTTATATTTTTTTTTCTTTTTGTAGAATTCATACATTTGTTAACTTTTCATTATTCTGTCATCTATTTTTATGTGGGTTCCGTGTCTTCTTTTATTCAGATCCACACAATTTGGTAGATCCACACAATTTGGTTTGAACGGTAACATTAATATAACTATTTTTTACTTAATGTCGTTCTTCTCAAATATGTTTCTTTTAATATATATAAAAAAGATTAATTTGATGTTTTATTTACATAAAAAGACAATTTCTTTAAACATTAATATCGATCAAATATATCATGTAATTTATTTAGATAACTAAAATTAATCCAAAATAAACTAATAAAAAAGTATTCGTATATACTAAAAATTAATCATTGTTTAAGAGTTAAATTATTTTAGTATGGATTAATTTTTAATTAACATTTTATAATCAAATAGTTAAATTTAATAATTTTATAAGAAAATATATACAGAAAATCAATAAAGAAAATTAAAAATTGCTTAACTAAGTATTTATGGTCCCGGTTAGCGAAATCCATACTAAAATATATGTAAAATAGTCTTTTAAAAACATTTTAATCGACATTGTTCACCTATTTACATAAATCTTCAGCTAAATCGTCGACCAAGATGATAGTCATTTTTAATTTTAAATAGTTCCGTTAATTTTTATAAACCGTTTTTATTTTTGTCCGAAATACCTTTAATCCTAGTTTGAAACATTTCTTCTTCCCTCTCTCGTAACTTTATATATCAAATTCTAGAATCTACCACAAATCACAAAACTCATTTTCCCAACCAAAAATTCATTTTTCATCAACGACAGAATAATCAAATCCATTCAACAACATCAAATGAAAAAAGTAAAAGATTAAGCTTGTTGTTATAATAGTTTTTTGTTTTTTTAGGTTTTAAAATGGTTTTGTTAGATTTAAGGTATTTATGGTGTTTAAATATATCAATGTATATTTATATAAGTGTTTTAAGTGATATGTTATTGTTGGATGATTCAATTTTTTATTGAATATAGATTTATGTTGATATTTGTCAAAGAATACTTACCCTTTTCGGGGTTTGTTTGCGGGATTTCTTCGTCCTCGCCGATGAGGATCTACGTGTATTCTTTTGCAAATTGTTCTTGGAAGGTACTCTGTTTTGGCCGCTTATACGCCACTTTCCAAAATACAATTACAACTCGCATTTAGACGAGCTCTTTATCGAAAGGTAATATCAGGAGATGAACACCTTCCAGTTCTCGTTCGGCGAGATGACTATCACGTTGGATAACATGTATGTTATTACCGGCTTCCCGATGTAAGGGAGAATCATCGAGCCGTTTGGGACCACCCACATAGATCAGATATGTTGAGTTGTTGGGATTTACACCCCAGGCAAATTCAAGAAGAGATAGAGCAGCCACATAGATCATGTTGGTTTCTTGATGTTGTTGGACTGTTGGGTCTACAACTATTTCCTCATGCTTACGGGTTGCGGTGAACAATTGTTATAGCCGAACTCATCCGAAGATGTTGTCGTGGTTTCCTGAAAAACTTACAGGGTCAAATGTTCGTTGAAAGACTTACTACAGCAACATCCTCGTTCGTCAAGAAGAAACATATGTAAGTATTCTATATAGATACCATTAATTTTTATGTTAGTGATAATTTTATGTGTTTATTTATTACAAGGTTATGTGTTTGTTTGTTTGTAGGTGATTTTCCAGCCTTACCTTGATATTAGAGAGGCGTTTCCAATGAAGGAGATTGGATTGTATCGGAACCATATTTGATTTATGTTTGTCACTGAGGTATACTTGCCGAATCGAGTGATGAGGCAATTTGTGATCGATAGATATACACGACAGTTGTTGGGAAGCCGTATGATATTGACGCCTTAATACACAACTTATGTTACAAATTACGGTTGGTTTCACATCACTCCGCATATCATTGACGAACACTCCACGGTGGATGTGATTAACATGATAAATCATGAATTTTTCCAAAATAGTGCTTCAATTCACAAGTCTAGCTTGTTATCATGCTAGCTTGTTATTAGGTATTTTGTATGTTTAACAATATAACATTAATAGTTTGTATGTTGTATTGGATTTTAGTTTTATCGGTTGATGTATGTTTTACTTATGAACTTGTGTGGTTTGTATGTTTTTCAGCATAACATCAATGGTTTGTATGTGATATTGTTGTGTTATTACTCATTTTTTGGTTTGGTGAACTCTTTGTGGTGGGGGGGGGGGGTTAAGTTAGTTTAATGGATAATTTATAGGGGTGGCAATGTTGGTCCAAGCCGGTCCAAACTGGTCCGACCCGATCTAATCCGGTCGGGCTTTGTCCAGCCCGAACATTTAACGGGGCGGGTACGGATATACGAATTATGACCTGTAGGCGGGTCGGGCCGGGTATGGATTTTTAATTTGTCCAACCCGATCCAACCTGCAAATATAAACTATATATAAAAAAATAAAAAAATGTATTAAAAAGTAATTGTAAATTTGCAAAATATAACTAAAAAAATATACTTACTCATTACTAGAAGACTGACATTTATATGTTTACCAATAATATACGGTCTTTGAATAATAATTATTTTACTTTTAGAGTCAATAATATATTTATTAATTGTATTCTTTTTCTATAAACCAATTCCATAAATTATAAATATATTTATTTAGATCTTTATCTATATATACTCCCAATCCTAGTTTATAACTTTCCAGATTCTTTAGATGTTTTTCTCTTCTACTATTGTGTTTTAGGTAAGTTGGTTTAAAAATTCATGTCTTAAACTTTTGTTTTAAATTAAAAATAAAGTCAAATTTGAACTGGTTTGGATCGGATCAGACTGGTTCGGCCAACCCCAATAGTAAAAACAATGTTTGCGGGCCGAGTCGGGCTGACCCGCGGACATAAACAGGGCAGGCTCGGGTTCGAAAATATTAAACCCGTTGCAGGTTGGGCCGAGTTTGGGTTCGAGTAAAAAACGATGGGCCCAAGCGGATCGGCCCAAACCCGATCCGAGCTCGGCTCATTGTCATACTATAGCCCGCCGGTTAATTCTGTGCCCGACGGTTGAGAATTAATAGCCCGATTGATGAAAATTTCCACCCTATCGGGTGAAGATTGGTAACAAGTTTTACAAAGATTCCCACCAATTTTGGATAGCCCGCTAATTGTTGTTGGATTCCCGCTAAAGGTTTAGGACATTCCCGCCAAATACTCATCTATAAAAAATGGAACCACGCTCAAGCATTATACGTAAAACCAATACCAATGAGTGATTCAAATTAGAATGTGTACGAATATGCAAACCTTTTTAAATATTTTACGATTGTGAAAGGTACGATATCGGAAGAGACGTCTGGCTTCAACGATTTTGGTTTATGCAGATTGTACTTTATGCACGGTAGGGATGCAATGTGTTTGGGTTGTATGATGCCCCGACCACGCGGACGCGAATAAGTGGCCGACAGGTTATCTTATTTGAGCACTGCAGAGACTATACCTGTGGAGTCACTACCTTACAAAGTCCAATGCAAAACCCACAATATATTCAAAATGGCGTTTCAAAATACTATTACGAAAAATATGTTGGAACATGTGATGCAGGAACTGTAAGAGAAAGTGGGCGCGATAGCCACCGAGGTTAGAACTTACCCAAGTCCTGATGGAAGTAGTGAGGATGACGAATATCATTTCGAGAAACGCTTCGAACATGGATGGAACTATCCGTTACCGTGAATGCACCTTAAGTTCCTACTATGTCAACTCTGTATACTCTTTATCTATTTTCATTGTTTGCATTTGTATTTCTAATCATGTAATGTCTTAAATTATGTGAACTAATTAAAACGTTAATGGCAATGTTTTTAAATTAACATCATCATAAAATCCAAAGCATACAAGTTTTTAGCGTGACAAATTGTACCGAGTGTTTAAACAAAAATGGCTAAATCAGTTACTTTGAGGCTACGATTTTTTATTTCTTTATATCTCTTGCATAGAAAATGAATCGATAGTAGCCATATCACTAGAGTACTTCAAACATTCCGTAATTTCTATAAAATCATCCATGCTTATAAATATATTCATGTACACAGATGCGTAATCCATAAGCTCGTTGTATAAGGCATACATAATCAACCTCCGCCCATCTTGTTGCCCGATCAAAGAAAATGAAATCGACCGGTACCCACAGTGGCCATAGGATTTAACATGATTATGGATGTTATGAAAGGTCTAAAAATATGGGGAATTGGTTTAGATACCCTTTGGGATCAATCAAACTTTCTTTAGCTGGTAGTGTAGAACTTGACCTACAACCGACCGTTCCACTAGAAAGCATCGTCCCACTTACTTGTGTTGGAATAACGCTCATTTTTTTTTGAGTGGCGCTTTTTCTACCAAGTTTAAGGCCCATATTTCGTTCCTTTTACGCAAAATTGCGGTTGAGGGTTTAGTCATTTTTTCTAGCGATGTCGCACTCGCTTTCTCGCAATCTAGCACGTGCTTGTGGTACAATTTTTTTCATTTAGCGGATGATTCAAGTGCGATAATAAACAACTTACGTTTGGAAGGTGGATGACCTTACACGTTTAGTTTGACCAAATGATTTAAAAGGAAAGTCATTTCCGGATGTACGATGGTAAACCATTTCTTATAAACATACTCTATGCGTGCTTCGTCCATGAAGTCCATGACATTGAGTACTAGTTTATCGAGTTTTTATTTGAATTTCTCGATCGTTGTACGATCAGTAAGAACAACAATGTCTAACCTCTTCCAATGATCATGAAATAAATTTAGAGGCACCTCTAATCCGACGCAAACAAAGTCGTAGATATCGTGCGAATAAGGTATAACGTGTGTAGTTTATATCACACAATCGCAAACCATGTCGTCCGCGATTATCATGTTGCGGGCACATTCTACTTTGTCGGAAAAAAGTTCCAAAGCATAGTGGAAGATGTTGTTTTTTAGCTTCCCATACACATTGTTAGCATATATATGTAGGGCTAACAACTGGCTCTTTTCAAATGACCCCTTGATGTCTCCGTGTTGCAATTCAATCAAAGTATGCACTTTCAACCAAAAAGACTTGAATTTACCTTTGCTCGTACCAAGGAAATACTTGAGGTGGAATGAGTGATCTCAACGTGGTTTGTGGTTTGGTTACCAAAATGCAACGACTTGTTAGTTCTCCACATGATAAACTTATCACCGTAAGGTCCTAATGAACTTTCAGATATTCTTTAAAGTCACGGTGTATTTTCGACCGATAGTTATTGAAGGATAGCTTTGTTTCCGCCAACGTCATTTGATTCAACACTTTCAAAAATTCATTGGATATTATTTTGTCGTTGATGATTTTTTTCGTTTTTCCTAGGTGGTTTATGTTAATTTGTCATCGACACAACATGTGTGTTGCATTGAGGAACACTTCCTCGATCACCTTTACCAACGCTAAGTCTCTATCCGTGATAACAATAAAGGGTGGTTTGATGGATTGAGTTACCATCAACGATTGTAAACATTATAACACCCATTTTTAGCTCTCAAATTTCTCTCCGGACATAAACGCAAATCCGATGTAGAAAGTTTTTCCAATAGAAGTGGCTCCAACAACCTCATATAACGACATCCCATATTTTATTACCTTGTAAGTGCTATCCATTATTATGACATTTGGAAACATCCGTAAAAATTCAAACTAACCGGGTGTGCGAAGAAAAGTCCACATATGATTTCGCTTCCGTCTTCGCATGATTAATGTCATTCGTAATAGTTGAACATTTTTAGTTCACCTAACAAGTATTGGAATTGCGACTGATCATCTTTCTCGATCTTCCGTTGTTTTAGTTGAGTATTTCACACGTTGCATATGTGTGACAAATTTTTAGGGTTCATTTTTTTCAGTCCCCGAGAATATCACGAGGACAAGATCTCATTTTTATAGAACTAACTATAAAATCCGACTCTTCTTTAAAAAATCAGCCCAAGTACGAATGACCTTCATTGAATTTTGTAGTATCGTCTTTGTGAACCCCGCATGCGACCTTTAAGGACCATACATCCTCATCTACCTTATTTTCTTTAAGGGTGAAAGGGAATCCACATTTGTTTGGTCCCGGTAAACTTCCTCATAAGATCTTTTGGATCTACCAACTTTGTGTACTTTCCAGATCTCTCGCACACAAAAATGATTCTGGGAGTTTTTCTACTGTTGACATCGTCGCGACGACGTAATATAATTACAAATTTGTTGTCTATTACGGTTTGCTTAACCCAATCGATCAATTCTTGTTGCATGTAGTGATATTTTGTGTTCAACAAAAAACTATAATCGATGAAGCAATGATCATATTTTATCATGTAAGAATTAATAAGCTCATCCTCTTACATTAACAAAGTAAAAATTCTATAAAAATATTACTCATTACTACCCCCGAGGGCCGGTATTTGCACTAACTGTTACAAAATCCAAAATCTTCAGGGAAATTTCCCCCCGGCGGGTGGAAACTACCACCCTGGTGGTTGAAAAATTTTCCCCTACCGACAAACCGTTTCTAAAAATTAACTTCAAACCCTACTTTTATTTGTTCTCAGCACTAGTGAGGAGGGTCTTAAGGACCGGTGGTTAAACAATCCCACCCCGGCTGGGTTCACCACACTAAATCGGCGGTCTACATAAGTCTACGTATAAAATCTAATTCTAAGAGAAAATAAATTCCAGTCTTGACGGAGTAAAGCTTCTCACCCGACGGGCTGGACGATTTCGATTCTTTTTAAATCGAAAAGAACTATGAAAACGGAAACTTTATAACAAATTAGTTAGAAAGATTATCTTGTTTAGAATTTCAAACTCCTGCCAAAGTTCTTCTTGTCGTTTTCCATTCAAAAATCATTTTATAGGGGTTTAGAGAATTTTTGATAGTTTTTGAAACTTTGAATGTTTTTGAAAGTTTTGATTTGTTTTGAAAATTTTGTTAGAATCTGCATGTATATATATATATATAAAAGGTTTGAGAAATTCTTTTTGTGTTTTTCTTTTTAGGCTGAATATATACAAATATTACGAAAAAATAAAATAGAATCCATTAAGTGAAATGGATAAAATGATGGAAGACTAGAAAATTAAAAAAAGCTCCACAAGTATTAAATCTGGTTATAATTTTTTGGAGGAAACCAAAGCCTCAACAAAAATACGGTGACATGCGTATAGGTTTTACCATTATCACCTTGTTTAATAATGCCATATCAACAATTTCAAGTTCATCAAACATGGATTGTCAAGATTCACACAATCCAAAGATAATAAAAGGAAAGATAGGTCCAATTCATCCTGTGAAAGATAGTACCAACCCATTATTAACTACACATATCTTTAAACCTAATCTAATCTAAGATCTAACTATTCCTCCCACCTATCAATTTTTCTTGACCCACATATTCCAAAAATCACTACTTTCAATCTCCCACAACTTTCTCCTAACTTATTATCTCCTTATCTTATATAGTAGTAGTATTTTAATTTCTTGGACTTTGTTTTGTCCATTTTACATGGCAGATGCCACCATTTATATTTTTGCAGTCCACCCACTACCTATATGCCTTTTTTACATCAAAAGCACTGCCCAACAATCCCAACCTTCAAGTCATACCCAAATAGTATAACATAACACTTTTTTATGTTTCAAATTTCTCAAATAATAGTTGGTTGAATAAATTTGTCAGTATTTCAATATGAAAAAAATACGTATGTTTTAGATAATTAATTTTATAATATGTTATCTGATCAGAATGGTACAGTTTCATATGTCGGTTTGAAGGCACGATTGTGGTTATAATTAAGTGGTTTACGCTTATCGAATCTAAATAGGGTTTGGTTTAACTATTCGATCCAAAATTTTAAAGGTTTTTAATTAAATTTATTCAAAATTCATTATATATATATAAAATATTCTCATTTGAAAACTTTAACTTTGTCTAAAAAATATTTTAACTCTACCAAAATATAAAAACAATTTCTGCATCTAATATTTTTTAATATTTTTTAAGACATCTTCAATTTTTTACCTCCTATTTATAGAAACATTCAAAAATTCAAAACTCTATTTTAAAACAAAAATCATATATTTCATCCCCAAACAACAAACTGAATCAATGACAAAAGTAGACAATAAGTTTATTTGGTCTAAAAAATGTTTTAAATTATTGTTGGTTGGATATAATTTTAATTTAAGTATTGGAATTATATAGTTTTATGCTTATAAACTACTATAGTATCAAATATTTTTGAAGGGTTGATTTGTGGTAATTATTGATTTGGTGGATTTAGTTTCCAAAGAACAAATGTTTTTGTACATTTTCGTTCTTTGACCGCGTCTACACCGCCGTCAACAAACACTTTCAACGTCGTTTACGCTGTTAGTGCATTCTACACTGGCGGCGACTAGCTAAAACGCTAGTCGTTTAACGCTGACAGCGTAATACATTTACGCCATCCCGTAAACGTGGACGCATTACATCGATAAGGTTAAACACTTGAACTTTCTTAGAGTTTTTTTGACTTGATTGAAATTCTTGTTTTATTTTTGTAATTTCTTTAATCAAACCCTAATGACGACAACACCAAAAGCCATCATCGAAGACATATTGTCAAGGGGATCGTTGAAACTTCTGTGTAGATACAAGTGCGTATTAAAACCATGACAGTTTTTAATATCTACATTTGAAACAAAGATCTATGTGTGATGAAATGACTTGGAATAGAAGTGGCACAATAGAGGGTTCGATTATAAAATCTCTCCCTTTGGGCATGGATCAATATTCAAAAATTTAAAATCTTCAACGAATGAGTTTTTTAAATTATTGTTATCATGCAACTGTTTAATTTGTGTTTTTAGATACACGCCCGATGAAGTTAGGGTGTGCTTATAGAACCCATGTAATGATGTTTGTAAAGAATTACCAAGAATTCAGATATGTAAAAAGAATCTTGGTTTTGGTTATGATGACTCAACCGATGATTACAAAATTGTGTTTTTTCCGATTCTAAGTACCGCAGAGGTGAATTGTGAATCTACTTGCATAAGTTATGATATTTTTAGAAAATCGTAACATATATTGATAAAATATCCGATTATAGAGGGTTACATTGTAAAAAAATATATTTATTGGCTGAATACCCATCTTTTGGTTTTCTAATTAACCACTGGAAGTTTCAAGCATATGCTACTACCAAGGGAGTTGGATCATAGAAGGATGAAATTATTGAAGGACGACTTTGTTGTGCAATATGCGATAGGAATAACTATTTGCAGGGTCTATGAATTATTCATGTCGGAGAATCTATGATTATGGATGTTGGGCTAATCTGTTTTCTCTACATGTGTCTGATCTGTGTAGACGGCCGATATGTTTTACCAAATATAACAAGCTTATGATGATTTCAGGACAATACTAAACGTTGGTGAAGTTTGATTCTTAGGATAATATAATACCTCATCAGCTTTCTGCAATATGCGACGATGGAGATTTGGTGGTTTACAAGGATACTTTAATCTCACCTTATTATGTTTTTATGTTTAATTTTCATCCTCCAAACTTATAATATGTAACATTTGTATACTTTTATGTTTAAGTTTCTGCCTCCAAACTTATATATGTAATGACCATTTTAAACTCACCTTAGTAAGATTTATTTTTGTTTGTTTAATTTCTTTATAAGGATATCAATACATGTTGATTAAATGTTGGGTTAAGGTGATTGACAAATATGTGTTTATTTTGACATTTTTTAGTTTTGTACCGCAAATGTAAAATCTGCGCACTGCCAATGCGCTATGATGTTGGCAATGTAAAATCAAAGCACTGTCGGGGCAATTAGACGCTGGTTGTGTAATGTTCCAACACCAGCAGCATTGACGAAACATTAGTGGTTTAAAAATCTTGCACAAGCGGTGTCAATACTATTTTTTTTATATAAATGGAGGTAATTTTGTTTTGTTCGCACCACCAGCATGATCTATCTAGCACTAATAACGTAAATGTATGCACCGGTTGCATATAAATTATGTATGCCAGTGGAGTGTAACTTTTAATTTTTAAATTGTTATTTTATTTAAAGTTCTGGCAGTATAAAACGTATACACGGCTAGTGGTTTATCCCGATACCGGCGGTGTACATACTAAAAAATAATATAACATTAGACATATATTACTTCGTATAGTTAATAAAATTATATAATTCGTATGTAAAAACGTATTCGAGATACAAACATAGACAAACAAAATAGATAAATAATTCAACTTGATAAGCATATAATTTAATGAAATAAAGTTCGATAAGATCCACAAAACTACTAAATCCTTACGTGACAGTCAAGTTATGTTTGTGGAAAATAGTACATAAATTACAATGATAAATAGTTTGATGATAATATTACACATAAATGAAACTAAAGCAGATAGATTGATTACTTCAAAACACCGTCTTTGAATTTCAACGTATCGCTTGCAACGAGGAATAATCGATAATTGCCAAACTCAAATTTTATCATATTTTTTTCCTAATTTTGTAATAAGACAGATGTATCTTGTTAGACAGACCGTCAGTTGCAATGGTAAGATGCATAAGAAATAAAGTTACAATGTTAATATCTAAACTCTGTTGTAATGACCATCGAATGTTTTAGTTGATACTTACATTGACAAAGTCGTTTCCATTCACCCAACCCAACCCAATTTCTTTCCCCTCTGACATTGGAGGGGATGTTTCTCGTAAAGATAAATAAGTGAAACTAACATCATTCTTATTCGAGTTCGCGATCGTGATTCCTATCTCGGGCATCATCATCCAATATTCATATATCCTCATATAATCGACCGGATAATCCATAAGCTCATGGTAGAGGGTATTCTTAATAGACTTCTATCTATTTTCTTGCTCGGTAACTAGTTTATCTATTCTTTTTCAATATATCTTTTAGCGTTGTATTATGACGAGCACCTATATCTAACCTCTTCCAGTGATTGTGGAAATAGTGTAAAGGTACCAGTACGCTTTTACGTATAAAATTGAATATATCATACTAACAAGGCATACTGTCAGCAGTTCGTATAACTAATGAGAAATTTGAAACGTCATTAGCTACCATATTTCGGGAACATTCTACCTCGATAGATAACAACTATAAAGCTTAGTGAGAGATGTTACCTCTTAGGTCTTCATACACCTTGTGCGAGACTTTGGTAGGGCTAAAATCTACTTTTCTCGAATGAACCTCTAATTAATCTATGTTGTAAACCAAGCAAAGTATGAACCTTTAGTTACATTTTCTCGTACCAAGGAAGTTCCCTCAACACGGTTGGTGGTTTGGTTACCAAAATTCAAGATTTCGTTAGTTTTTTCTCGTGATAAACTTATCACCGTTAGGCTGTAGCCAACTTTTGGTGTGTTCGGTTGCTCTCGAATAATCTTTGATGTTTTGGAGTATTTTGGTATGATACCTAATGATCAAGATTTTAGTGTTTGACAATATCATGTTATTCCAAACCTTCAAAAATACATGGGACATTTTTTTTTATGGTTGATGATTTTTTTTAGTTTTAGCTAGAACGTTCATGTTAATGTGCCATCGACATATCAATTGGGTTGCTTTGGAGAATACTAGATCAATTGTGTTAACAAAAGCTAAGTCTCTATCCATCCAAATAATAGAGGTTTTTTTGATGGAGTGAGTTACCATACGCCATGATCCGATCAAACAATCAAACATTTGGATATATCACATATCTAATTCCAGCTATTCTATAAGCCTTGTTATTGCCAAGTAACACAATGCCTCCATTATTCTTTGAAAATGAGTGAAACCATCCTCTATGTGAACTCATATGGATAGCACATACCATATAAAAACTATACTCTCTTTAGCCTTCATTTAAAGAGTGCACCAGAACCCCTTGTAGAACCATATCATTCATAAGCCACATAAACATCTCTTTGATTTGATCGGCAATCAATTTGCTTCCTTAGCCTTTCACGATGTTCTTTTCTAAAGTGACCGAAATTCTTACAACATTGACATCTTATCTTGCGCTTATCAAAATTCTTGGATGAATTTAATATAGACTTTCCTCTGACCTTGTTATTATTCATTTTCTCTAACCTTCTTTTAGTGTTCAAAGCCTTATGGTTACTTCATGAACTCCCGATATTCTTACAGTACACGAGTTCCAACTTATTGGATTTTATTACAGGTTCCAACTCATCCAGAATTAATGTTTCTTTGCTGTATCAGATGATATCTTTCAATTATCCATATGCAGATGGTAATAAGTTCAACAAGATCATTGTATGATCTTCATCAACATTCCTCAAATCGATCACTCTTTTAGAGAAGTCATCAAAGTTCTCATCAATATTATTTTATTCCTGCATCTTGAAACCAAAGAACTTAACCTTCAAATATGTTTGATTGGCTAGGAAATTCTTCATGTACAAGCTCTCTAGTTTGCTCCAGACTCTAGTTGTTGAATTTTATTTTGAGACATGCTTCATGACATTATCACTTATATACAAATTTATCTTGATAGATGCACTTTCAACAATTTATTACTTTTCATCTTTAATTTTTTTTCTTCAGGAAACTTAGTCTCCCATGTAAGGGATGGAGCCACCTTTTGTTCAACCGAGATTATTCGCATTCAATGTTGCCAAATTCTAAAATATTCATTTATGTTAAACCTCTTAATATCAAACTTTTTTAGTCCTATCTCAGCTTCAAGAACCACTTCATAACCAAGATCGGATACCAATTATAACATAAATTTTGGTCGATCAATCCAGTATTAGATCATATCCTTCCAAGATTCGTCTACATACACTAAATGATTCTACTCATGATATAAACGAAGTTTAAAACAAATAACAAAGTAAAACACGAATTCTGTTTATATCCATTATGAGTAACAATAATATTATTTAGTACTGCCCAAATATACAAAAATACACAAGATTAATATTACAGAGAATTAGTGTTTACAAAAAAAATTAAATTTCGAGCTCATATAATACTCTTCCAAGTTATCTATATGTTCTCTGAAGAAGAAATCCAACAAGTATTTTCTCTCTTAATCTCTGTTGCACACTCACCAAAGTCATGTATTAGAAGCCCCAAAGATCATATTTATAATGCATGATACCAATCTCTCTTTAAAAGATAATGAACAAACATTTAACAAAAATAACAATTTCTGTTAAACATAAAACAATTAATTTTATTTCTAACAGAAGATAGATTTAACCATGATAAACAAAACCTTATACTAATAGTCACACCCAAATAACCTAAGTCCCAGATGATGGCCTCTTGGCCCGTGCAGGCGTTTCTTTATCCATTGTCTTTCATACCGTTGTAGTCTTCGTTTCATCTTATTTCCTCTAGGTCGATGACCTCGCTCAAATTTACAAATGAGTTCCTAGCCGATGTAGCAAATACCTTAGATGGTAACATTCACGTTAGTTTAATTGCTTGGCTTGACCAAAGGTTTCATGATAGATACAACGAATTTGTTGGCTGATTCAGCCGATGTCTCGATGATGTTTAGGCGGATACAATCAATTCATCGATGATGACTAAGCAGGTGCATCCAAACAATAAAGTTTAAATTAGTTACACTTTAATTCCAAGTCAAGACAATACTTTCATATCTCTCATGAATTCTCACTTCTCATGTGCTTCAATATATAGGTTTTGAACAGTACATCGTCCCTCGACTATTGCGTTTGGTGGCAGGTAGTCCTTTGACTTTCAAATATCCGTTGACAGTCCCTAGACTATCATGTTTGGATAAAGTTAGTCCAAAAGATCCTCTGATCCATGAGAGACTACCACCTGTAACCATAGTTCCCATATTTTTGTATCATCACTAGTCCCTTGAGTTTTAGTCAAACCCAAAATGTAGGAGAGATAAACTCAAGGGACTAGCGGTGGTACAAAAATCTGAGGACTATGGTGACAAGTGGCAGCCTCTCATGAATCAGAGGATCTTCTAGACTAACTTTATCCAAACGCGATAGTCCAGCGACTGTCAACGGACATTTAAAAGTTAAGGGACTATCTGCCAAAAAACGCGATAGTCGAGGGACAATGTACTGTTCAAAGCCTCAATATATATATATATATATATATATATATATATATATATATATATATATATATGATCTTTAACCTGGTGTATATTAGCAAACACATACAACATGCTCATAATAAGAAACCAATATTATTTCAACAAACTTGTACCAATATCGAGATTAACGGTACTAATGTCATGATTAACGAATGTGATCAAATAGTACACCGAATGAGATATAACAAACTTGTATCATCTAGACACATCTAGCGTGGTTTATTTCTGTTTGAGGTTAATTTAGTAAAGTGTTTTAGGAATTTAATGTTTAAGGTAGAGTGTAGTGAGATAATTAAGTTGTGTGCTTGTATTAAATTCTGATCACCCTCATTAATGAAAATGGTTGGGGTATTTATACTTAATTAACGACCCATGGGATTTTTGGGTCAGGTTATGGGTTTGGGTTAAGTTTGAGAACCCATAAGCTCAAGCACCTAACTTAGTCACATTCCACTACATTTGTCTTGTTCGGTTTATTATGGCAGTGGCTTGGTCTGAACTGCCCTTCAGATAGAGGCAAGTTGCTGTGTCAAAAATATCTGACATTATTAGTAGCCCCTTTAGGTCTTGCAAAGAGTCTTTGGAAGAGCTAACCTATAAGAATAGAAATCAATGCATTTCCCATGTGTTCCTCTGATTTTCCTTTGTATGCTAACTAAATAGATCACCTTTTTTTGTTAAAAATTTCAAGACTCAGCCCAATAAGAATTCGGTGGAACTGATTTTACCGTTATGAATTTCAAGAGTCTTATTGCAACATGGGACACGTGTCAGGTTCTGGTTTGACCTCTCAGCCGTTTTCCTCCTAGATTCTTGTACCTACTAGGCTAGAAAGTTACATAGGGTTTTAACACCCCTAGGTAATCTTCCATATTTTCAAAATTATATAAATTGCTTTCACTGTTCTACTGACTTCAAGAACACAAACACTTCTACAGAGAGAAAGCTTAGTAATTTTTTAAATTGTGCCTGAGTAATTTATGTTCACAGCAAAAAATACAATGGTAAAAGGAGGTTGGCTGAATCTGTCTGAATTGGAGAGAGCGAGAAAAGTTGCAAAAGACGAGAGCATTGCAGCTAGTCTTCATGCCTCTTCTGGTGAAGAAATCAATCGACCAACAATTAACACAAATCAAGGTTCATCATTATCAAAGGCGTCCAAGGTAAGAAATTACCCTTTGTTCAAACCCTTTCTCCTTTTCAATCAAGGTCTTGTATCCAAGAGTCCCAAAACCCTCTCCTTAAAGAAAAAGCCGTTTCCAGTGTTAGGAAACCTTTGCCCTTCACAACCATGGGTTCAGATGCTGAGAAATCTCCTGAGAAGAACACCTCTCGCCGAATAACTCACCAATCCAAGGCTAATCCACTCCAAGCTCTTCGAAACCTACTAGTTCAGAGACGATAAAGCCCCTGACAGAAACCAAGCCATCCAAACAGCGATCCATTGTAATGGAATAAACTATGGAGGGTAGCAGCAAAGATACTCCTTTTGAAGCGTCCGGACAGATGGAGGACACCACAATAGATCATAGGGGTAAAACTAAAGTAGGTCTATCCAATCCGGATGCACTTCCGGAGTGTCTGGAAAGGAAGGTGGGGCCAAAATTTTAGAAAGTTAGCGTGAAATACCTGATATCCCTTCAGAATATTGCTTACGTATACACCCATACCGCTGAATTGTGTCGTATTCGTACAAAGTGGGGTTTCCATGATTCTGTCAAGGTGAGAATCCCGATCACCCCGAAAACTCCGATGGATTTCAAGTCTAATGAGCTAGTGGTATACACTGAGGTGCTCAACTAGGGACTCCGGTTTCCTCTGGATCCAGAGATAGTCAGGCACTTTTGCCTGAAAAAGTTATGTCTGACTCAGTTGAGTTCGAATGCGTGGTACACTATGATGACTGGCATAATAGCTTCAAGACTGTCCAAGATCCCATTACCAATAGAGCAATTTGCTGTTGTGGCGAATTTGTACAAGAACCACCACATTCCCTTTTACCAATATAATATAGGGAACGATTACAAGGTAGTGAATGACCTATTGGAGTCCGAAAAACCATGGAGGACTCAATTCCTATTCATCAGCGGAGCCTGGGAGAATGGGAAAAAGATAAAAGTTGACTCTAATACAAACCAACTGACTAGTCGCTAGAAGAGTATAAGTAAGTTTTATTTATGTTTCCCTTAGTCTTTAAAATAATATGTGGTTGTTCCAAACTGACTTGTGGTTTATTTTAGTTTTTTCGAAGAAGTTCTAAGAGCATGTAGAGGCAAGTCAAAGCATTTTCGCCAAGCTAAACACCTGGGCCTTGGAGAAATGGGGAAATGGTTTCTACAACTGCTTCACCTTGGGAACTTTGTGAGGACTCATTTGTGGAATACTACAGGGAGAAGATACCTCACCTGGGAATAACTGACCACCCCTTCTCCTCCATACTTTATCCTAAGGATGCCAAACTCTACTTTCCTTCCATGGTCAAAGCCCCTAGCCATCTGGACAAAATGGAGAATAAAAGAAAGAAGAAAACCACAACAGACCCACTTCAGCCAACTACCGAAGGGACCGGTTTGGAGAATCAAGAAGTGATCAATGCTATTTTGCTGGAAGAAGTCGAGGTTACCGTCAAAGAGGCTGGTGGATTAGATAACCCACCTAAGATTAAAAATAAGGATAAGAAGTGAAAGGCAAGCAGCGATGAAAAACCTGCAAAGAATAAGAAAGTCACTCTGGGACCAGAAGAAGATAAATATATATTTAAATGATTTGGACAATAATGACTTTGTGGGGCCTTATCGTCCTACCAATTCGTTCAATGTTGTGACCCACAATGGGAAGACTTATGTGATATCAAGCGAAGAAGACACCCTAAGTCATGCCTTTTTTGGTTACATCCGTCCGGTGGTTGACCTGGAAAGACAAGTGAGGGAACAAACAAATACTATATCTTTCCTGACCACATCAAACCAAGGTTTAACGAATAGTCTTTTTACCGCTTTGCAAAGCATAGAATCTCTGAAGAAGGAGAAAAAGGAATTAGCTGCCAGACTACTCAATTCAAAGAGGCTCAAAGAGATCTGTAGACCAAGTATTCCAGACTGAAAACTTCTTCTTCCGATGAGATCAAAGCTTTGAAGGACCAACTAGAAACTAAAGACAAAACTATCACGACTTTAACTGGAGACAAAGTTAATCTGGAAGATCTTCTTGCGAAGAAGATAAATGAGAATACCTTTATAGTAAAGAAGCAGGCTGAAGAGATAGCTGCTGAATATAGAAGTATGCCTCTAGAGTGGTGGAATCTTTGGAGAAAAGAGATGATGGAATCAAATCCGATATGGTCTTACTATTCCATGAGACTTTTCCTAAGAGGAATCTTGGTTCTTTGTGGAAATTTGTGGAATACAATGACCTCCCTTTTCATACGATGGTTGATGGTGATAAACACAACTACTGAAATGGGGAAGATTCTGAGGACAACAAAGGTGTTGGTGAGAATTCAAGTGCAAGAGTCCGAAAAAAGATGATGGTGCTCAAAAGATCGAATGGAACAAGCCCTAAGGTTGTATTATTATGCTATGTGTTTTTTTGTTGAAAAACTAAAGTCATTGGATGAACAAGGCATCTTGCTGCATTGTTTGTTTAATTTCTGTTCTTAAAACTTAAAGTCCTTCAATGGTCAAGGAATTTGTGAATCATGGATCGGTTTTATTCCGATCAAACTTTAATATCATATTTCCCTTTGCTTGAATTTTATTTAACTCTTCACTGCTAATGTTTAAATAGCCTTTAATATTTCAGATCTGTTAAGTAAGTGTGTTAAATAATTCCGACCATATATGTTTGACAAATGTGATCAAGTGTTTAACGTATCCGATCACCTCGAACATGTTTGAGAGTCAGGGTGTTTAATAAGTGTTTATTATCCGACCACCTCACACTATGATTAAATCAAGAAGAATTTAGCACAAGACTTTTGAAGAAGGCATAAGATATTATTGAAAAACTCGGACACCTTATTAAAACCTCCCTGCACCACCAGGGCAGGAAAGAGTATGCCCCATAATATTTACATTGTCATTCAAAAAGTAAATATTTACAAGAGAGTTTTATTCTAAGTATAACCAGAGATGTTCAACATTTCATGGCTGCTTTAATGTTCTTCCCTCCTTGTCTTGCAGTCTGTATGTTCCCGGTATAATTTTCCCACACACGATATAAGGACCTTCCCAATTCGGAGCCAGCTTACCATATTGTTTTTCCTTGGTGTGTAAAAAGACTTTCCTTAAGACTTTATCCCCCAATTGAAAATATCTTCTTTTAACTTTGGAGGCAAATCTGCTCCTCATCGAACCCTGGTAATGCTTCGTTCTTAAATGCTCCTTAAATCTTTATTCTTCATTCAAATCCAAATGGTTCCTGACTACCATATCATTAGCCTGTTCGGTATAATTTTAGACTCTGTGAGATGGTAAAGTAGCTTCTATAGGAGTGATTGTATCCATCCCATAGACAAGGGCAAAAGGAGATTCTTGTGTAATAATCCGAGGTGTAGTTCGGTAAGCCCACAATACTTATTGTAGATAACTTGGCCACTTTCCTGCAGTTCCCTCCATATTTTTCTTCAGTCTGGATAAAATTATCCGATTAGCGACTTCAACTTTCCCATTTTCTTAAGGGTTTGAAATGAGAAGAAAAACAATGTTGAATTCCTCTAGAGGTGCAAAACATTTCCATGTCTTTACTATCAAATCGTGGCCCATTGCATGTGGTGATCCTTCGGGGAACTCCGAATCTGCAACATATATTAGAGAAATAGTAAATTGCAAATATGATGGTCTGACATCCACCGGACACCATGTGAAGAGTCCCAACCAGATCTAACCCCCATCTATCAAAGGGTATTGGTTCAGATATGGATTCCATAGGAACTACTGGCACATGAATTTCATTCCCATATCTTTGACAAGTATCACACTTCTTCACCATATCTTTAGCGTCTGCCATTATGGTTGGCCAATAGTACCCTGCTAATAAGACTCTCCGGGTTAAGGCTTTATAACCACAAAGTGCAGAACCTTCACCATCATGCAATTCAGATAACACGCCTTGGGATTCTTCAAATCCTAAATAACGCAAGATGGGTCTGTTAAAATATTTATTGTAAAGAATTTCCCTTAATATCAAGAAACCACGAGCCTTAAATTTAATTTTCTTAGCCATGAATTTATTTGGAGGCAATATCCCATCGGAGATAAACTGGCCTCTCGATGTCATACCTCCAGTCTTTAGGTTGAATAACGAGTATGCTCATACTTTTTTCATTCTCTTTTCCCTGGCCCGTCTGTATTGATGGACATTTTTGCACAAGAATCTATAGGTAAGATTCAAAATAAACTATGGTTCCCAAACAGTCTGCCACATTATTCTCCGATATAGGGATATGTTTATAATAGGTACTCTTGAAGCTTGCAGCAACTTCTCTTAACATTAGAAAATATTTAATCAATTGTTCTTTCTATGCTTCAGATTTCCCTTGAGCATGGTGAATCAGCAATTGGGAGTCACTTATTAATTGGACTCTTTTGGCGCCGCATATAAGGGCTAGCGTAAGACTAACTATAGCTACTTCATATTTTGATTCATTGTTAGAAACCCTGAAACCAAAACATATAACGTGGTACATGATATCACCATAGGGATAAGTTAAAGAAATTCCAGCCCCATATCCTATAGTATTATATCCACCATCAGTTTGGACTACCCATTCTTTCTTATACTGGTTTTCTTGTATCTGTGCAGAGGTTCTATCAACATGAAATTTTACCAAGAAATCGGCCACTTAGTGGTCTTTAATCGCCGTTCGGGGAGCAAAATCAATATCATAATCACCCAGCTCAACTGACCACTTGGTCATTCTGCGCGACACATCAGCTTTTTGAAGAACACTCTTTAAAGGAAAAGATGTTCGAACAATAATATAATGAGCTTGGAAGTATGGTCTCATTTTTCTTGTCGTAGTCGCCAAGGCCAATGCTAGTTTTTCTAACTTTAAATATCTTCTTTCAACATCTAACAAACTTTTGCTAATGTAATATACCGGACGAGGCTAATTATCCACTTCTCATACTAGCACAACACTTATTGCATACTATGATAGAGCTAGATATACGTAGAGCTTTTCCCCCTAAACAGGTTTAAAGAAAGTCTTGGGTGGAGACAAATGCTTCTTATTTTCAAGAAATGCCTGATCACGCTAGGGAGACCAATTAAAGTCGTTGACATTCCTTAATACTTGGAAAAGGGGAGCAAATTTTTCTGATGATCTTGAAATAAACCTGTTCAAAGCAGCCAATCGCCTGGTCCGCCTTTGAACTTCTTTGATGCTTCGAGGAGGGTCCATAGCTAGTAGGGAATTAAGTTGATCCGGATGAGGTTGAATTCCTTTTTCACTTATTATGCAGCCGAAGAAGTTTCTAGATCGGACCCAAAAAACACACTTTTCAAGGTTTGGCTTCAAGTTCATAGCTTCCAAATTTAAAAAAATATTTTTTGAAGGTCAGATATATGTGCATCTTCCTCCAAGATTTTTACCATAATGTCATCTATATAAATTTCCATGTTTCTGCCAATCTGATTAGCAAAAGCTTTATTTAGTAACCTTTGATAGGTGGCCCCAATATTTTTTAACCCGAACAACATCACTTTATAAAAATGAAGCCCTCTATCTGTAATAAAAGTGGTATGATCTTCTTCCATCCGATCTACCTGTATCTGGTTGTACCCCGAAAATGCATCCATGAAAGATAAAAGTTTATTCCCAGAACTAGAATCCACCAACTGATCAATCCGAGGTACATGATAAAGGTCGTTGGCGCATGCCCTATTGAGATATTTAAAGTCAATGCACATGCGCCATATACTATTCTTTTTCTTGACTAGAACAGGATTAGCAGTCCACAAAGGGTATTAAGTCTCTTTTATGTGGCTCATCTTGGTCAAACGATCAACTTCCTGAACAATCACATCTGTTTTTTTTATTAGAGAAAGACCTTTTTCTTTGTATAACTGGCGTAACATCAGTTCGTATGGAAAACTTATGACAAATAATATCAGTTGGCACTCCGGTAACATCACTATTGCACCATATAAAGGAATGTTGATTACTCATTACAAAAGACAATAGCCGGTGTTTCAAACCTGGTGCCAACTTGGTGCCAATTTTAACATTCTTTCCCTCAACGAGGGAGTGGATTTCAACCTCCTCTACATGTATTATGACACTGGGAGCCTCCCTGGGATCATCAATTTTATTCTCATCAGTGTAAGGCTCCAATAGCTGCTAATCTCTGTTAATCTTAACTGTCTCTATAGACTTAGAGGCAATGGCCGTTGCGTAACATTCTCTGGCTACTTTCTGACTGCTCCGAACAATACCTACATATCCATGGACAGCATATTTCAAACATTGATGGACTGTAGAGGCCACAACGTGCATTCTAGAGACCCAAGACCTCCCAAAGATTTCATTATAGGATGTTGGGAATCCACCACAACAAAAAATACTCTCACCATTTTCTTAAAACGCCCTTCGCCTAACAATACTTCTTTCTCAAATTCCCCAATCACATCTGCAGAACTTCCTGTAAAGCCCATAATAGTTCTGTTAAAATGTTGTATGACCGAAGGGTTTCTCATTTGCTTGTAGGAGCTCAAAAATAAGATGTTTGTCGAACTGCCTCTGTCAATAAGAATTCGACGTATATCATTTTCCCCTATTGATGCCCCTATTACCACAACGTTTTCATGAGGCCTTGCAATATCTCTTAGGTCATCCTCATCGGAAACTATAAAGGGAGATGGGGTTGATACAAGTCTTTAGACATTCTTCCATCCAACTGGGTGGTCAAACTGTGGACATGCCGCTTCCTTGATGAACTAGAAGGTGGAGTCATAGTATCCCCTCCGAAGATGGTCAATGATTCAAAACATTTAATCAAACCGGAGACAGTTTTAGTCTTGTGTGTTATTACCTCTACGTGATTCCGACTCGGATTCGGATCAAGATACTCAGAGTCTATATCAAACCTCTCAGTAATCACTATTACATCTTCATGTGTGAATGTTCCAGGATTGCTTGAAGGAGCAGTTCAGAGAGTGTTGGGATTGGTTTGCGTATTATCCGATCTGCTCCCCTCTCATTTTTTACATAGGCCCCTAATTTTCCTCTTTCAATGAGGTTCTAGACCTCTTGTTTCAAGGCTATATAATCATGGGTATCATGCCCTATGTTATTGTGGTATTTGGAAAAATGGGTATTCCGGTTTTCCTTGGGGACTACAATGCTGCTGGCTTTCTAAAGTGTACTTAGTTTTTAGTTTTGTCATATATGATAGCCACACTTTCCCCCATTTTCAGAAAACCACTCAGGTTGAACCCATGATCCCCTCTTGTTTCTGACCTGTTGGCTCTGAGTTTGATTAGACTGATTTTGCATTGATTGGTTAGATCCCTGTCCAATCTCTTTTGACCTGTAGTAGTGGACCTAATCTGGCGATGTACTCTGGTTTTCTTAGTCTCCTTAATGTTGATTTGTTTCTCCACATGATTCAACAAACCTTCCCAGGTCATAGCCTTCTTCCAATTCACTCAATCGGCTAAACTACCTAGATTTAAACCTTGTCTAAGGAAGCAATTGCAAGTTGTTCAAAGCAATCTGCTAACCCATTTTTTGTATTCACAAACCGGTTGATGTACTCCTCCAGAGACTTATTTGGCTCCTGAGCACAATGGATAATGGTATCCCCACTACTCTTAAGCTTCTTGCTTCCAACGAATTGCCTCCGGAAGGCAACCTAAAATATATAAAAAACATTTATACATCCCCGAGGGTGACTATTGTACCATTTGAGAGTGCTTCCCATGAAAGTTTGGGAGAAGGCCCTACACAATAGTTTGTCATTGTCGTCAAAATTCATCATGAAGTTCTTAAACTACTCCAGATGGTTGTCCGGATCTCTGCTCCCATCATATTTCTCTATCTTAGAGCTGTTAAACCTCTTCGGAAGATGTCCAAAGATTATTTTTGCAGATAAAGGTGACTGCCTCCAGTTCTTGTTACGACTAAAAATAGTATCTTTATTCGGAGTAGTAAAAATACATGGTTCGGACTGAAAAACAAAGGGATCAATCAAAACCTGATCAATATACTGATTAGCTGAACCCTTACCCTTCCTATGGTGTTTCTAAAGCCTGTCATGCCTATCCCTTTTTCTTGAATGTTTTTTAGTCAGCCTTATCTTATTTTTCGACCGTACTTTCTCACTATTTGAGGACAATGATTCTTCAAGTTCTGCCTTATTAGATGATAGACTGCTCGTTCTCTCCAGGATTGTCAGTATGGTGACGTACCAACGCATCAAATTTTTATTTAACCTTTTTTCAACTTGTTTCAACGCTCTCAACGCCTCTATATCAGCCATCAACTAATCACACTCTTCGATAGTGTATTCATTGTTCACCTTTGCAACTTACACCTCAGGAGGAGGAACATTTTGTGCATTCGGATCCATCCGAACTACTTTGTATGCTAGTTTTGAATATGAAATGCAGGCACAATCATGCTCCCACTATGGTCTCCAATTTAGTGTGGTTTATGTCTGTTTGAGGGTAATTTAGTAAAGAGTTTTGGGAATTGAATATTTAAGGTAGAGTGTAGTAAGATAATTAAGCTGTGTCCTTGTATTAAATTCGGATCACCCTCATTAATGAAAGTGGTTGGGGTATTTATACTTAATTAACGACCCAAAGGCCTTTCGGGTTGGGTTATGGGTTCGGGTTAAGTTTAAGAACCCATAAGCTCAAAATATGAGATGTCGAACATCTAGCTTAGTCACATTCCATTACATTTGTCCTCTTCGGTTTATTATGGCAGTGGGTTGGTCCGAACTGCCCTCCGGATAGAGGAAAGTTGTTGTGTTAAAAATATTCGACCTTATCAACATCAACTATTATCCATTAAATCAAAACAATATATCAAATACATATTCAAATTAATTTTCAACAACAACCAAAGCTAGGAGCTACCCAATGCCACACTTTTTTTAAAGCTGAACCCCATTCTGGGTTGAACCTCGTCATAGGCTAAACCATTTTATGGGACTTATCCCAAACCGAGGACAAACTTATTTTCCGAGCCTTACCCTGTACCAAGGTTGATACCCCTGTAATGGGCTGAATCCCCCATGTTGTAAAAAATACGCATATAGTGGTTTGACCCACTTTCTAGGACAAACTCATGCGAAGCTCGCGTTTGATCATCAGCTACCTTAAGTCTACATATAAAAAAATCTCCACCTAGACTTACTTTGAATTCACCATCCATTTCCTCAATATCCCAAATACTCTTTACGAGAGACATTCAGTTCACGTGTATCCCATACTTGAACAAGTCTCATATAGTAGGTGAACTTTGAAACTAGAAACACCTTTTGAGAGCATCTGAAGTATTATCTTCAACTGTAATTTTTGAAACCTTAACTTTCTCTTTCTTCGCCACATCCATGATTTATTTAAACTTAACATATACATGTTTCATCTTTTCATGAAACATAAGATTTCTCATCAAGTGAAGAACACTAGTATTATCATAGAACAACGTCATTTATTTCTCTATACCAGTAGTCACAGTTAACAATCCATTTAATAATGTGTTTTATTCGATTACATCAACTGCAACCATATATTCAACTTATGCAAATGACATAGCGAAAATATTTTGTATACTAGCTATCTGACTAACTATTCCATCAAACACGGTAAACATATAACCCTAAGATGACTTCTTTGTATCAAGATGGCTTGCTTAATTAGATTTTACATACCCTCTTAATATTTCATCATATATATTTCGATAATTATACAACACTCTAACATCTAATATACCCTCAAGTATTTCATAAACTATTTAAGAGCATGCCTAAATTAACTATGAATATGCTCAAAATACTAATTGATTTTGAAAGATTAGTTCTTGTGTTAATTATAACATACTTGATACTTATGATGATATTTTCATAGGATATATCTTGCATAAACTTCATATACTTACGTAAGTTGGTACTTGGGTAGTCTTGAGTTTGAATTAAGCAACAATGAGAGTGTCAACAACTCTAATTTTAAATATTTCAAAATAATTGAGCACCTTATTTATGTATTATCGCTGAAATAATAGTAGATAATTTCTCAATATGGTTCTCTTCATTTCTATCCTAATAATCCTCTTAACTTCTCTCATGTATTTCATTTTAAACACTTTCAAGCTATATTTTCACAATTTTAATCATCACTGTTATCTTTCTAGCTATAAGTATGTCATCAACATATAATGACAACATAATCTGCCTATCCATGTCTGTTTTCTCATTATAATAAACACTAGTTTCATAACACCTAATAATTAATTGACTTCATGGAGAAGTCAAATACCAGTTCAACTGTCCTGGTGATTATTTCAACCAATATAAAGGTATATTTGACAAACGCATATAAGTGTCATGACTTTCCTTAAGACTTTGAGGTTGTTTATCATAACTAATATCCTTTAGTTCTTAAAATAAAGAGTAGTAACATCCATGTAATATAATTCAAGATAAAATATTGCAACAAATGATAAGAAACATTATTGAGGTTTGTTTCACTAGCCACAAATCTATTTTTTTACTTAGATATTTTAACTCTAAGAATACATTTCTTTCTTTTTAAATATCCATTAACATGCAGCAAGCTTCTGCCCTTTGATATTTTTCATAAGAATCAAAGTTTCATTCTATTTCTGGAAAATTTAGTTCTTCCTTTATGAAATTCTACCACTTTAGTTTATCATTATTTTATAGTGTTTTGATTACTCTCAAGTTTAAAAACATCTCCCTATATTTAAAAAATAAAATATAACCTGATGGGTTCAAATATTACTGGAATTGCCATTAAAACTATCCCGAGGGGTAATTCGGCTAAATCAACAAAGTTCGATGAATGAACAATAAGCTCAAGTGGATTATGACTTAGTTGTGTACTAAACCATTTTTGGTATTGGGTTTTGGAGCCTTTGAGGCTGACCCGAATCTAAGATCCAACCCGAACGACCCATGGGTCCTAAAACAAAAGTATATATACCCAAACCAACCACATTAAATAGGTTGGATTTTTCTAAGGATATTAACTACTAGCATACAACTCTCTTATCTCTCTACCTTATACTTAAAAATTTAATACCCAGTTGATAAACTACCTAAAATACCATTCGATTAGAAATTATCGACATGGTATTGGAGACCAAAGTGGGAGGATCTCCGCTATAACCAAGTTCGCTTGATGTTATCAACTTACATACTGAAGGAATCGTCATTCTTCGAAAATATTCTCGAGGCCCAACTCCCAAGGAAGTTTGATCCCTTTCAAATGGAAGCCTATGATGAAACAGACGACCCAAAAAGACATATGAAACAATTCCGCAACATGATGATGGCGTTTAACCTGGACGACGCGATGCTGTATCGCGCACTATCTATGACCCCCAAAGGCAACGCCATGGATTGGTTTAGTAGCCTACCAAAAGTATCCATCTACGATTTCACTGGTCTCTAGAAAGCGTTCAAAGAGAGGTTCATTGGGAACAAAGAGTAAGCGTGAGCGAGATTTGATCATGGATCTTTCTCAGCGACGAGGTGAGTCCTTTAAAAGTTATGTTAGAAGACTTTTTTATGCTATGAATGCCTTACGAGATTTAGCGGAAAATATGCTTAAACAGGGGCTTGACCAAAAGGGGGAGCTCTACACGGATTTCATCAAACTCCCAACATAAAATATGAGAGACCTGCTCGCCCGAGCGGATACCTTTATTAGAGTTGATGATTCCCGAAGGCGTGGCTCGCCTGATAGGCATGGGTCAGACTCCAAAGAAAGGGGTCGGAGCAGAAGGGTGTTGAAGAACAGCTCTAGAGAGAGACCATCCGATGCCCTCATTGATTCGAGAATTTAAGGAGGTGATTCACCCCTTAACTGAAGCCATTTTGGTAATATACGATCGAACAAGGGGGAGAACAAAGTACCAGATGCCCTGCGTAATGAGTAATCCCGGGTTCAAGCAATCTAACCGATATTTCTGTTCTTATCATAACGACCATGGGCATTCAACGAATGAGTGTTGGCAACTTAAGGAGGAAATCCAACGAATCATTGACAACAGAGAGCTAGTGCAGCTCATCAAACGCTCGTACCAGGATCACCGTGAAGAGGCTCGGTCTCCCATTGACGAAAAGCTTAGAAATAAGAGAGGAGGAGATGCTAATAAGCAACAATGGCTCCTTATGATTGCGGTAGATAGCTCGGGAATCTTAGATAAAACAGATACGCCACATCACAGTAATAGAATTTTCTAGAAATCTTAGGCCGCTGACAACTTCATCATCACACACACTATATCGGGAGGAAATTCTGCAGCATCCCAATGAACCATTTCTAATAAGTGAACAAAAACTGAGTTCGATGAATATGAAATAGATGCCAAATCCTACCGCAGTTACAAAGACGTAGTGGCAGACCTCGTCTTTAATGATGACGATATCAGAGGCGTTAGTATGCCCTATCAGGATGCGTTAAACATTCATATGGACAATTCAGCTAACATAATCTTTAAAGACAGTTTTGATCGCATGCAGAATGTGCCCCCATACTGGCCTACTCAACGCACGTTGGTCGGCTACGAGGAAGAACTTCGCAGTGTGTAAGAGAAGTAGAGCTGCTGGTAAAAGTTGGGCACAGAGGAACAAAAATATAATTCAAAACACTATTCATAATTTCTGACGCACCGAGCTCGTACCATGGAATCATTGGAAGACCATGGCTGTAAAAAATAGAGGCGACACCATGTACATTCCAATAGTGCGTGAAATATCCGATGGGGAACTCCGTGGGTATAATTCGAGGAAGCCAACAGACAACAAGAACTTGTTATGCGGTTACAGTGGACCCATCCAAGACGCTCTGATAGAAATCAAACGGCAAGGGGGTCCCCCAGAATGGAAGCCTTGGAACCACCCTCACCCGACCCGGTCGATGATCCTCGTAAACTTGATCAACTCGTTCACACGATTTCAGAAACATTGGAGGAACCAATAGCTGCAAGTCCCCTGCTCCCGATGGGGGTAAGTTATCTCCAAACTTTAAGAAATTTTTAATTGCATCGTTAGCCAATAACTTGGATGTGTTCGTATGGGAAGCAAGTGATGTTTCAAGGGTCAATCCTTCTATCAGAATCGCATATTTTTTCCCTGGAAAAGCAAGCGACCATATTAGAGGAAGTGGCTAAGTTATCTCGCCTCGGGCACATCCGAAAAACACGGTACCCTATCTGGGTAGCCAACCCTGTATTAGTAAAGAAGAAAGGTGGTTAATGGCGGATGTGCGTGGACTTTACCGATTTAAACCAAACATGTCCTAAGGATGCATTTCCCTTGCCTCGTATCGATCAACTTGTAGATTCCGCATCTGGTTACAAATAACTTTCATTTATGGATGCTTATTTAGGGTACAATCAAATTTGACTCCATCTGTCACGATGAGTCCGGATTCCGTCACCACTTCAGACAGGGTCAGTTCGGACAATGTCTACCTAACCGGACAGGGGCAGTTCGGACACCATCATCCATTGGACTGTTCGAACAGAACTAAAATATTTAAAACATAATCACTTCTTGACTAAGCTGCCTGCTCTCCTACTTAGAACTTATGGGTCCTTAAACTCGACCCGGGTCCATTAAACACGACCCGAAAGCCCATAAGGCCCAAATATAAGAGTATAAATACCCAACCACCAACATTAAATGAGGGTAATGAAAATTAAATACCACCAGGCTGCTTAATTCTCATTCTATACTCTACCCAAATATTAAATACTCACAAACTTCCACACAACTCTAAACAAAAATTACAAACTTACCCTCAGACGTAAATAAACCATACCAAATTAGCGACCACAGTGGGAGCACGATGGTGCCTGAATTTAGCATTCGAAACCATCAGAAAAAATCAGTCCGAATGAATCCGGACGCCCCGGAAGTACTACCAGCTTTGCTTGAAGTGGTGGGTGAAAATGATGAATATACCATCGAGGAGCGTGATAGATTAAAGGGCGAGATAGAAGCTCTAAGGGCAGAAAAGGCAAAGATGGGCATAAAAGAGAAGTCAAAGGCATCAGTTGCTCATCATACCGACAACCCTAGAGAGCATGAGCCTTCGAAGACCCATGTGAGTACCAAGAAGACTCATACTAGCTCCAAAAAGTCTCACCGGTCCAAGCCAGTGGAGAGCTCTGACTCAGACTCAGAATCTTCTGGTAGATCATCGGGCAAGGATGGAGTTGAAGAGTCCTTATCCTCCAGCAGTGATGGGGGTCGATCTAAAAAAACAAAAGTTAGTTAAGAAGTATTCAAGAAAAATGGATAGACATGGAAAGTTAAAGAGGTATATAGGCAAATGATCATCTCACAGCCGGAGACATGTAGAGCGGATGCTGGTGGATCATTTTGCCTTCCACGATGAACCAGGTATCTTTGCAACTCCCAATGAGGATACTGTTTTCAGTCGTGGCCGGAATTGGAGACAATCTTTATTGTCTTCCAAGATTCTGTCCGGAAACCTCCCTAAGAGGTTCGATAGTATGAAAATGGAGAAATACGATTACAGTAAAGATCCGGACAACCACTTGGAGCAATTTAAAAACTTCATGATGAATTTCGATGACGATGACAAGTTACTTTGTAGAGCATTCTCCCAATCCTTTACGGGGAGTGCTCTGAAGTGGTATAACAGCCTACCACAAGGTTGCATTAGAAATTTCGATACCTTTTGGGTGGCCTTTCGAAGGCAGTTTGTTGGAAGTAAGGAATTGAAGGGCAATGGGGACACAATTATCCATTGTGCCCAAGAACTGAACGAATCACTGAAAGAATACATAAGTCGTTTTGTAAACACCAAAAACGGGTTGGCTGATTGCTTTGATCAAGTAGCCATAACATCTTTAAGGCAGGGCTTAAACCCTGGAAATTTAGTTGATTCAGTGACCAGATAGAAAGCCATGACTTGGGGAGGTCTAGAGAATCAGGTCGGAAAGCAAATTAACGTTGATGAAACAAAAAAAACCAGGGTGCACAGGCAGGTGAGGTCTGTCCCGGTTGCACCAAACCCCAACCAAAATCAGTCTGGGAATAAGACAAAGGAGACCGGAAAGGGACATAACAGAGCTAAAGCTCAGTCTCAGCTAGCCGCGCCAGCCCAGAGTCAACAAATTAGAAATAAGAGAGGGCCTTGGGTCCAACCGGAATGGTTTGCTGAGTTGAAAGAAAGTGTGGTCACCATTTATGACAAAACAAAGGAAGAAGTACACTATAGAAGACCGGCTGCACTACAATCTCCTAGGGAACATCGTAACAATTCCTTCTGTCAGTACCATAATGATACCGGCCATACTACTGACGATTGTATTGCCTTAAAGCAAGAAGTCCAGAATTTAATTGAAAGGGGAAAACTGGGGGCATATGTCAAAAGAAGAGGAGGAAATAGGCCTAATAATGCTCATCGGGCTGGTCCAAACAATGCAGGCACATCTGCTCCGGAGGGAGCTATGGTTATAATCGAAAGATTCGATGTAAAGTCAGAGTACTTGGATCCTGATCCAACTCGAAACCGAGTGGGTGCCATTGAGGAACGTTGTAAAACAGTCTCCGGGCTTATTAACTTTTTTGAGTCACTCACAATTTTCAGAGGGGATACTATGACAACACCCACTGCCTCTTCAAGGAAGAGGCACGTTCATACTTTAGCTACCTAGCTGGAAGGAGGCATGACCTCCTATCAATCACAAATTCCATTTCCCTTCATTGTTTTCGATGCTGATGACTTGAGGGATATAGCTGGACCTCATGAAGATACTGTTGTCATAGGAGCATCCATTGGGGGCAATGACATAAGACGAATCTTGGTGGATACTGGGAGTTCAGCCAATATCCTTTTTTTAACCTCTTACAAAAAGATGAAAAATCCAGCCGTAATCCAGCGTTCGGACAGATCAATTGTGGGTTTCACTGGAAGCTCATCAGATGTGATCGGGGAGTTCGAAGAGGAAGTTTTGTTGGGCAAGGGCCCGTTTAAGAAGATGGTTAGAATAATTTTTATTGTGGTGGATCATCCCACTTGTTATAATGTTATTCTAGGGAGGTCTTGGCTCTCTAGGATGCATACAGTGGCCTCCACAGTCCACCAATGTTTGAAATATGCTGTTCAAGGACAAGTGGGAGTTGTTCGAAGCAGCCAAAAGATTGCAAGAGAGTGTTATGCCACAGCACTGGCCCCACGGACGTTGGGGGCAGTTCGTACTAATGAAGAATAGCAGTTTGAGGGGCTTTCTGGGGGTGAGGGTGAAATTGATGACCCCAGAGAGACCCCTGGAGTGTTGATACCGGTTGAAGAAGTTGAAACACATTCTTTGGAAGATGGAAAAAGATTTAAGATAGGGTCCAAAATGCCAACCGAACTGAAGAGTAAAATGTTGAAGTTCCTAAAAGACCATCAGCAGGTTTTTGCTTGGTGCAATGCTGATGTTACCGGAGTTCCAGCGGATATTATATCACATCACCTATCCGTCCGGAGAGACGTAGCACCTGTGGTACAAAAGAGAAGGGATTTTTCCAAGGAAAAGGCTGATGTTATTGTTCAAGAAGTTGACAGGCTTACTAAAATAGGGCATATAAAGGAGTCTAAGTATGCTTTGTGGACAGCCAATCTGGTCTTAGTAAAAAAGAAAAATGGCAAGTGGCGTATGTGCATTGACTTCACAGATCTCAATAAGGCTTGCCCAAAAGATTTATACCCGGTCCCCCGAATTGATCAGCTTGTGTATTCCACTTCTGGGAATAAGCTACTGTCTTTCATGGATGCCTTCTCCGGGTACAATCAGATTCAAGTAGACCCAAAGGATTAGGAGCATACCACGTTTATCACTGATAGGGGTCTTCATTGTTACAAGGTGATGCCATTTGGGTTAAAAAATGCTGGGGGTACCTATCAGAGGTTAGTGAACAAAGCCTTTGCTGATCAAATTGGAAGAAATATGGAAGTGTACATTGATGACATGATGGTAAAAAGTGTGGATGAAGAACTACACTTGGCGGATCTCCAAGAAACTTTTGCTAACTTAGTAAAAGTAAATTTGAAACTAAATCCAGAGAAATGTGTGTTCGGAGTACAGTCCGGGAAATTCCTAGGGTATATAATAAGTGAGCAAGGAATACAACCCGATCCGGACCAGCTTAATGCTTTATTCCAAATGGAGCCTCCTCGGAATATTAAAGAAGTACAACGGTTGACTGGGAGGTTGGCTGCTTTAAATCGATTCATCTCGAGGTCTTCGGACAGATGTGCCCCGTTTTTTCAAACTTTAAAGGGTGCAAAGGGATTTGACTGGATTTCACAGTGTGATGAAGCCTTCAATGAGATTAAAAAACATCTATCCTCCCCCAAGACTTTATTTAAACCTGTTGATGGAGAGACACTCTTCGTATACTTGGTAGTTTCCAGTTGTGCCATCAGTGCTGTATTGGCAAGAGAGATGGATAATTACCCCCATCCGGTGTACTACATCAGCAATAGCTTGATAGATGCAGAAAAACACTATTTAAAGCTCGAAAAATTAGCATTAGCCTTGGTAATTGCTGCAAGGAAGATGAGGCTTTATTTTCAGGCTCATCCTATTATCGTCCGGACATCCTTTCCCTTGAAGAATGTTCTTCAAAAGGCATTCATTTCAAGTAGAATGACTAAATGGTCAGTAGAGTTGGGGGACTTCGATATTGATTTTGCTCCTCGAACAGCAATCAAAGCCCAGGCTGTAGCTGATTTCTTAGTTGAATTCCACTCAGATAGAGATACAGAGCAAACGACTGAGATGAAAGATAAAAATATCTGGATTGTCCGGACAGATGGTGGATCAAGTACTATGGGATGTGGTGCAAGGGTATGCTTGACCTCTCCGTATGGTGACAAAATGTACCAGGCTATATGCTTTGCTTTTAGGGCTTCGAACAATGAATCCGAATATGAAGCTGCTATAGCTGGTTTGAAGTTGGCTTTCATTTGTGGAGCCAAAAGGGTCAAGTTGATGAGCGATTCCCAGCTTCTTATCCATCATGCATAGGGTCAATCCGAAGCTAAAAAGGAGCAACTAGTGAAGTACTTACTTCTTCTTAAAAATGAGGCACTTAAGTTCAAAAGCATCGTGTATGAGCACATACCCCGAACATAAAATGAACTAGCAGATTCCTTGGCAACCATAGCCTATACTGAGTCATACTCTTGGATCCATGTGCTGGAGTGCCCTTCCATTCAACTCAATGTTGGTAAAGAGGAAGAAATTTTCGATGTACAGATGAAACAACCTCAAGATTGGAGATTTCCTTTCCTGCAGTATCTCTCCGATGGCATCTTGCCTCCGGATAAATCACTAACAAGAAAAATGAAGCACAAGGCTCGTGGTTTTATCATACTAAGAGATGTTCTTTATAAGAAGTCTTACAGTATACCCCTTTTACGATGTTTGGGGGATAATGAATCTCAAATAGTCCTCTCCGAATTACATGATGGTGAAGGATCAGCTCACTGTAGATTCAGGACTCTAACAAGGAGAGTTTTATTGGCTGGCTAATGTTGGCCCTCTATAATGCAATATGCTAAGGAGCTGGTGAAAAGGTGTGACCCATGCCAGAGATATAGCAATGAAATTCATGTCCCAGCCATCCGTTTAGAGTCAATTTATGAGCCTATACCTTTTGCTCGATGGGGGTTGGATTTGGTGGGACCTCTTCCTATGGCATCCGGAGGACGTAGGACAATAATTATCGCAATTGATTATTTTTCCAAGTGGATTGAAGCAGCCCCGTTGGCAGGTACAACATCAAAAGCTGTCATAAAATTCATTTTGTCCAATATCTGTTGCAGATTTGGCATCCCACAGAAGATAACGACAGACAATAGGCCACAGTTCGACAACAAGGAAATGGAGAGTTTCTGTGCCTCTAGAGGTATAAAACATTTTTTCTCTTCACCTTTCCACCCACAAGCAAATGGTTAGGTTGAAGTGGCTAACAGAACTATACTGTCCGGTTTGAAGAAAAATTTAGAAGAGGCTGCAGGAAAATGGTATAGTTATTTACAAGAGGTTTTGTGGGCCTACCGGACTACTCTTGGGGCTGCAACACAAGAGTCACCTTTTGCCTTGGTCTATGGGATGTATGCCATAGCTCCCATAGAAGCAACTCTCCCTTCCTTTCGAGTTCACAATTTCTCCGAACACGCTAACGAAGTGGCAATCAGGGGTCAGCTTGACCTAATAGAGGAAAGACGAGTTAAGGCTCACCTTAGAGCTGCACACTATCAGGGTTTGATGAGAAGCAAGTTTGCTTCCAGAGTTAGAAAAAGAGATTTTCAGTCGGGGGACAAGGTGTTAAGGAAAGTCTTCTTACACACTAAAGAGAATCTGCTCGACAAACTAGCCCCAACTTGGGAAGGACCTTATATGGTCATTGAAAGGCTCAAACCTGGAACATACTGGCTAGAAGACAAGGATGGAAGGGTTTTGAATCACCCTTGGAATATTGAACGTCTCCGGATGTACTTAGAGTAGAAGCAATGCAAATATTTACTTGTTTAAAAATCCATGTAAATATTTAGGGGCATACTCTTTCCTACCCTGGTGGCGCGGGGAGGTTTTAATGAGGTGTCAGGGCATTTTATAAAATTTGATGCCTTCATAAAAATTCGAAGTGTTCTTACTTTGTTTCTTGTCACACCATCCGGATTGAATTAAAGGAATGATGACTACTTAAACATTTGTCATCGGAGAATTTAAACACTCTCGGTTTAGAATATTTATGAAATAACTAAGGGCTGTTTAAACACTAGCCACTAAAATTGAAACAAACTATGAAAGAATGCAAGAGTTGTGCAAAACAAAGATATTCATTGAAATAACCCAAGTGCCTTGGCCTTCCAAGGACTTTAAAACTGTCAGACAAAACAAAAGATCTATTCGGTAAAATGCCGGACACAATTACAAAAATGCCTTGCCCTTCCAAGGACTTTAGTTCAGACATCGTAAAATGTGAAAAAATAATTCATAATCTAAGACTGAGCCTTTGAAGATGGCTCAGCCTCACTTGTCTTCTTCTTCTTGGGATCGTCCTTCTCCTCATTTGGGCTCTCCCCGGTGTTCTCTTCTTCGTCAGAGGAGGAAGCACTAGAATAATCATGCAAGTCTCCATCAGCCATAGTGTGGAAGGGAAGGTCTTCGTACTCTACATGAAGCTACAAATCTCTCAGGTTCCTCTTCGGGAACTTCTTATGAAGGAGCAAGACCATGTCCGACCTCACTTTGGCATACATTTTCTCTTGAGTATCTATTACATTGTTGGCATAAGCATCAATCTTGGCCTGAATTTTGGCCTCTTGCTCCCTTAGCAGATCACCTTTCTCCTCTGGATAGTTTTTCCTTGTCAGAGTTAAGGGAGGCAATGATTGCTGTCTGACCTCGTACTTGCTTCTCTGGGACCAACACTGGCTGAACAGTACTCAGTATGGAGTGAGTTATAGCTTCACTTTCACTTAAAACAGTGAAAGTTTTACCATTAAAGGTAACGGTGTTCGAAGTGCTTGGAGGGAGGTAAGGCCCAGCAAAGTCATCTCTAGGAAGGTTTGCAAAATTAGTCACCAAGTCCATCAAGCCCTGTGATGTCAACACCATCGATGCTAATGTCTCCTCCTCCAACCTCATCGGTTTGAAAGTCACCAGGGATCTCTTCTGCTCTTGTTGGATCAGTAGGGTCAACAGGAGGGAAGGGCTCCGTAGGCCGGAGAGAAAGTTCATCACCCCTGGAGGTCTTTTTCTTTTTGGCCTCCCTCTCCTTGTTTTCTGCTCCACGTTTTCGATCTCTCTTGGGAACCCGTGGAGGTTTGGGAGACCCTACCTCTTCCCTAGCACTCTCCTGCTCTACCACTTCTAGGAGAGCAACATCAATCTGACTTGGAATTGGCCTCTCTTGGGTTTTTGGAGCAGTTTTCTCTACTTCAGCAGGGTTAGCCTCAACCGCACTCTTCTTACCTTTCCCTTTCTTGCCTTTCATTTTACTTGGGGCCTTGGCTCGAACTGGCAAGTATAGTGACCCGTCCGGTTTGTGTGTTCTCTTGAGGACTACATCTGGAGGGGGTGGAGTGGTGAGTTCTTCCCAGGTCAAGTCCCTCCGGCCAGTAGTGTTCCAGAGGTGAGACCTTGCAAGATTGCCTCCGGTAAAGGTATCAGGGAAACGGTTCCCCCACTTTTCAGCAACCCAAGTGTTTATCTTGGTACAAGTGGTCTGCCCGGCCTTTAAATAGTCATTGAAGTCTTTGGGCAGCTCTGTCAAGAAAAAAGACAAAACCAGTTAGTTTAAACAAATCCGATAAAAGTAAAAATGAGAATGTAAGGTAGGATCCTTACGATTACTTCTCCATCTGCTGGTGAGGAGACACGGGTTGACTCCAGCTTTGATCCTCCTCCCATTCTCCCAAGCGCCACTTACGAACAAGATCTGAGTCCTCCAGTTTCTCTCCGACTCAAGCAGGTCATCCTCTGCTTTATAATTATCACCCATGTTGAAGTGATAAAAGGGAATGTGGTGGTTTCTGCAGAGACTGGGTACAGCTGCGAATTCCTCCATTGGTAAAGGAATACCAGAGAGCCTGGAAGCCATGATACAGGCAATAAGAGTGTACCAGGAGTTGGGGCTCAGTTGACTAGGGCAGAGCTTGATAAGGTGGAAGTGCCTAACTATCTCCGGGTCTAAGGGAAACCTTAGCCCCCAGTTAAATAACTCAGTGAAGATAACTATTTCACTAAGCTTGCAATCCCCCACTTCGTACTCATCCGGCCCAATTCGGCTGTGTGGATGAAAGCATAAGTGATTTTTTGTAAGGCAAGAAGATATTTAACACTAACCTTGTGGAAACAAGGTCCCACTTTTCCTTCTAGGATTTTTGGTAGATCTGGGTGCCTAAGACATAGGTTTTCTTTGCCTTTATCCTTCTTGGCAACAACAACATCATTGGTTTGTCTGGAGGGTTTAGACTCGAACGGAGCCTCTTCGATAGAATCCTCCATTATCAAGGAGGGATTCTCAGTTGTTTTTGGGAGGGGGGAGTTAGAAGTTGGTTCAGTCAGACCTTCGGACTGTTGGGCCTCAATACTTTCCTAGACTCTGGCTTCCGGCTGGGGCTCAGGTGAGGTGGTTTCTCTTCGGAGGCTTGAGCTAGTGGCCTCCGGTCCGGACAGCCTGTCCTTAGGTACTTTTATGGGTGCCTCTGACCCTGTATTGTTGTCTTTGGCCCCTGATTTTGAAGGGGTGCCTTTGGAAGCCTGCCCTTTAACCAGCCGGCCTCTTCTTCGATCGACTAGTTTGTTGGGAGAGGTATCTGCATCTGACCCCATGACTATAAATGGGAAAGGCTTTTTGAAGCTGGTAACTGCTAACCCTGGTTCAAATGTGGGTTCTGATTCTTGAACCGATGAGCCTGAGACAATGGGAGAAAGGTTGGTTTGAAACAATCTCCTCGGTTTGACACTTCTTGTTGAGGAGGAACCCTGGTCAGGCTCTGTGGTTGAGGTTACTGGTTTGTCGATGGGGGAGGTAGGTAGGCCTGCTGCAATGCGCCTTTCCCTTTCAACTTTTTGTGCATTTTCTAGCTCTGATAGATTAAGCCACCGCCTCTGATTAAAGCGTTCCTAGCCGTGAACATAAACAACCAAAAAGAAGAACTTGTGTTTGAGAGAGAAAGCTTTGAAAATTAGCAAAGTGAATATGAAGATGATGGTAAAACAGTGGAAAAGTGTTTAATTTATGGTAAACCCCAAAAATGTGCTTTGATTCCTAGGAGAATTCGAAAGGATTTGCAATGGTTAAGAGACGACGCTGATGTCACCTTCATTTAATGAAGAGGTTGCTTTTCAGAGAAGGTGGGAGCAAAATTCAAGGTGAAAAACGGCTGAAATAACGAACCATAGAGAGACACGTGTCCCACGAACTCTGGCAAAAAACCGTTTAGATTCAAAGAACTTTTTTCAGTCCGGATAAAACTATAACACAATTCGAAGGACCTGTCCGGATGTAAATGTCATTAGCAACAAACTGTTTTTTAGGTCTTGCCAAAGGTTTTTGAACACCACCTAAAAAAGGGGCTACTGATGAGTCCGGATTCCGTCACCACTTCGGACAAGGTCAGTTCGGACAATGTCTACCTAACCGGACAGGAGCAGTTCGGACACCATCATCCATTGGACTGTTCGAATAGAACTAAAGTATTTAAAATATAATCACTTTTTGACTAAGCTGCCTACTCTCCTACTTAGAACTTATGGGTCCTTAAACTCGACCCGGGTCCATTAAACACGACCCGAAAGCCCATAAGGCCCAAATATAAGGGTATAAATACCCAACCACCAACATTAAATGAGGGTAATGAAAATTAAATACCACCAGGCTCCTTAATTCTCACTCTACACTCTATCCAAATATTAAATACTCACAAACTTCCACACAACTCTAAACAAAAATTACAAACTTACCCTCAGACGAAAATAAACCATACCATGTCAGATCAGGAGCACACCGCTTTTCAAATTGAGTGAGGCTTATATTGATATACAGTCATGTCTTTGGGATTAAAAAACGCAGGGTCCACGTACCAGCGATTGATAAACCACATTTTTTAGGATCATTTGGGAAAGCATTTAGAGGCATATATCGACGATATGACTGTCAAAACCAATACTGAAGAACAACATCTAGAGATATTGCAGGTAGTTTCTTACCTGCTCCGACAATTCAATCTAAAGCTCAACCCGGTCAAAGCTGATCCTATCCAATTGAACGCAATCTTAGAAATAGAACCCCCAAAGACTATTTAGGAGATATCAGTGCTATCACGGTTTATTTCTCGGGCATCAAACAAGAGTCACCAATTTTTTGAAATTTTAAGAGGAGCCAAGAAATTCACCTGGACGGAAGACTGTGATAAAGCCTTCACCGGGCTCAAGTTATATCTTACTTCATCAGATATTTTCTCTGCACCAGTGGTCGGTAAACCATTATTTTGTATCCATTGGTACCCCCATTCTTTGCCAGTTCAGTTCTGGTTCGCGAGCCCAACGGAGTACAAAGGTCATTATATTATACTAGTAAAACACTAGTAGATGTAGAAAACAGATACTTTAACCTTAAAAAACTAGCCTTGGGATTGGTCACCGCGCAAGGCGAATGCGCCCATATTTCCAAGGGCATGTCATCAATGTGCGAACAGCTTTTCCCTTACGCGCAGTACTGTAGAAGCCTAATGTATCGGGATTCCTGACTAAATGGAGTGTGGAGCTTGGTGAGTATGATATACGCTTCGAACCACAGACAACTATTAAAGGCCAGGTGACCGCTGGCTTCCTGGCAGAATTCTCGTCCTCCAGGCAGGAATCCAGTGAAAAAGAACAACCTATTGTGCCAGACCAAAATGAGTGGGTTGTTGAGGTTGATGGCATATCTAGTTATCTGGCGGAGGAGCTGGAGTCGTACTGCGGTTGCCAGGTGGCGAGGAGATTAAGCAGGCAATCATATTCAATTTCCCAGTCACGAATAACGTAGAAGAATATGGGGCTATCATATGTACTATGAAATTGGTTTCGATTTGTGGAGCACATAGTATTAGAATCAAATCGGATTCACAGTTAGTGGTTCACCAAGCAGTGGGCGCCTATGATGCTAAACAAGAAGGAATCTGAAGTTATCTTGTTATACTAAATGAATAAGAATCCAAGTTTGTCTGCGTTTAGTATGAATAGGTTCCACGCTCGGGAAATTCGGCTGCAAATCTGGTAGTTAAGATAGTGGTTTCAGGAGAAAATCCTCTGGTCCTCCTTTAGTAGCTACCGACAGCCGAGTTAGTCCCAAAAAAGAAGTCATCCATGCAATCGATCACGCAACCCATTGGAGAAAACCCTATCTGCAATATTTGACGTCCGCAATACAGCCAGTTATTAAGAGTAATGCTCGAGCCCTGTAACTCAAGGCAATGAAATACTGTGTGCTTAAAAATATTCCATACTGGAAAAGCGCCACCCGACCGCTACTTCGATGCTTTGATCGTATGGAGGGAAATTCAATATTGCATGACTTACATTCAGGAGAAGTAGGTGCTCATTGCGGGCACCAAGTCTGATTCAACGATATTTGTTGGCACGGTAGTATTGGTCAGAGTTGGCAGCCGATCTGGAAATTTTAGTGCAACAGTGTCATCAATGTCAGCAATATGCTAATACACAACATATGCCTAGTGAACGTATGCAATCTGTTCATGTTCCCTCCACTTTCGATAAATGGGGGTGGACTATTTCTCCAAATGAGTTGAGGCAAAAGCTTTATTCCGAACCAGGGCGCAGGAGGTATGTGATTTCATTCATAATCAAATTCAGACTAGATATGGAATACCACGAGTCCTAATGACCGATAACGACCCGTAATTCTAGAATTCAGTAGTCACCATCTTCTGTAAACGATATGGGATCACCCAACATTTCTCCACGCCATATTACCCCAGACCAATGGTCAAGTGAAGGCAACTAACATAAAGATACTCGAAGGAATTAAGAAGAAACTTGAATGAGCCAAGCGAAAATGGCCAGAAAAATTGGTCGAGGTCTTACAGGGATATAGATTACGCCACGGGCGACAACATGGAATATGCCTTCGCCCTAGTTTCTGGTAACAAGGCAGTCATACCAGCAGAAATCATCGCGCCGAGCCACCGTATAGAAAAATACGAGGAACAAACGAACTTGGTTGCCAGAGCAACGAGCATAGGTCTTTTAAACGAGTGGCGCGACCAAGCACGAGTCCGAGCAGAGCATTACAAAAGTCTGATGAGGGGACGATTTAATACTCGGTTAAAGCCCCATAGTTTCAAGGTGGGAGACCTAGTGATTAAAAAGACGTTCCAAGGATCAGGCAGTGGAACAAGTGGCAAGTTAGGATCCAATTGGAAGGGGTCGTATACAATCATCTCTACAAGACATTGTGGGGCATATCGACTAGCAGACAAAGAAGGCTATGCGCTCAAGCAACCCTGGAATATGAACCATCTTAAATTGTATCGCTGATCTGTCTAATATATAGTGATGCACTCTTTTTCCTCCATGATGGCACGGGGAGGACTTTTTAACGAGGTATCTCAATAATCTAGTTCCTTCTTAATATGATTTCTAATATCGCCACCATGTGTTTATTACAAGTTTTTATCCTTACAATTAGCGAATTGGTCACTGAACACGCTTAAAACGGCTACGCAATGGACCACACTGAGTCCAAACTAAGTGTTTATAAACACGAACGGGCTAATTGGCCACGCCTACGGCCTATGTAAAGGTCATACCGTGCCTCATACCTTGTACCAGTTACATTTGCGAACTGGTTACAAACCAAGTCTATAACAGACTACGCAGTAGGGTCTTTGCGACCTTGCCGCGTATCAGCTAGAAAGACATTGCATGTCTTAAGCTACGCAATGAGCCCTACTGAGCTCGACCTTGTAAGGATCGCTTAATGAAAACTATATGCAGTAATAAAAACATCTCCCAGAATATATATCATCACGAATCTTTTAATAAAAGAGTATACCCAAAATGCCAAGGCAATACAAAATAACTTATCTTTCAAATCAGTTCAACAAAACAAGAGTTAAGGCGTAACCCATAATTACACATAGTTAATTTTCAGCATTAAAGGCTTTCACTATGAATGATATAGTATAACTAAACGTTTGAAGGGGGGGGGGGGGGGTAGCCCAGTATGATCTGGTTGGGCCGGGTTGTTCGCAGTACCAACTGGATCGGTTGCAACTGTAAAAACATCAGTAGTGAGACCTTTGACACTTGGAGAGATACTTACATCAGACGTGATTTGGGAGGGAGCATCTTGCGGATGCACATACACGTTAACTGGGTGATAAAGTGGTCGAAGCTTCAGCCCAGGATTTAATGACATCAACACAACTACAACTTCTTTCTTTTCCCACGCTATCATATCCATCGCAATACTCATCATTTGATCCTCCCGCTCCAATAACGCGGCCTTCAAACTCTCTTTCCATTGCTTCCTCTCCAGTCCGGACTCCTTCTATGTGTTTTCTAGTCTCGATTTTGATTCCATATTTTCTGATGACATGCCCGCCAATCGGTCAACTTATTCTTGAACCTTTTTGTCATGTGCCAAGTAACTATCCAATAAATTTCAGCTTTGAGTGATAAGCTCCACGTTCCTTTGAATCAAAGTGTTATTCTGATTTAGAAAATTTGTATGGCCCGTGGACAGTGCTTTGCAGTTTTCATCACTGCAAACTAAAACTTCTTTTAGTGTCTTCATCTTGGTTTGCAGTTTCTCACTAGCCTCAATCGCTTTATCCTTGGCAGCTTTGGCAGACCCATAGGCGTGCCTCAGGCGCACGACCTCTATAGTGGTTGATTTAGCTGATCTAAATAGAATCGGCTCTGGTTTCCACCTTTCCATTACTTTCAATTCGGCCACAGACATACACCAATATGACAATAAAACTGAATTATGATCCAACTGCAACACGCACGAAATAAGTTACATTGTGTTTTGTGATAATTTATTCTACGCTGTATGTTCTTACCTCAATGGCGAGCTCCACCTGCCGGTGCAAAATGTCACTTATGGGCATCCCATCATAATAGGATAACTTAGGAATACACTTGAGTTGTTCAAACATGAGCATCGATGGGTGGGGCTGGCGATCCTCTAGTGGAGTAGCTCGTCTATGACAACATTCTTCTGAATGGTCCCAGCGTCGTTGTTTCCCACTGTAGCCATTGTAGGCCTCACCATATTGCCAGCTAGAGGTAGTGAACCCATTCCTCACATTATTGTTGCTGAGGGATGAATAGTTGAAGATTTGACAAAGTTCTTCATATTTTCTGCTAGCTCTTTTGGGATTACCTTCTTAGGACCCACTCCTTCTCCTTCTTATTCACTATCCTCTACCAGCTCGATAGTTCTCACATCGATCTCGGGCCCTTTACCTTGTATTTGTGTTGTTGAAGGGGGAGCTGTAGGAACAAAAAAATTCTCTCACACAACCTCCCCACTACCACTTTCCTCATCTCTCAGTTGAAGCTTTCTGGTGGTAAGAGGAACAACATCCAGGATCAGTTTCTGCTTCCTATTCCATGACTTTACTAAAGAGGTAAAATCTTTATCATCTTCTTCATCATCTTGATCAGGTCGCACTCGATTGCCATCAGAAACTCTTTGCCCCTCAGGAATACTCATTCCACATTGATTCACCTCGGCAACCTCTTGGATGGCCAACTTCCCCCCTTGCCCATCCTGCTGGCAAGGCCCTGAGGATGACCCCTCAGCTTCTTTACCTTTGCAGATCTGAGGCAGTGATAGCCAAATGCTAGTGTTATTCTTCTCCTGATACCTCTTTTGCATCAAGGATTGAATACGGTCTATCGTGGCTTCTTCACCATCTTCCATTATCACCCTTCGGTCTTTCGTCACTGTCAACTACGATACTAGCTACAAACCTGACTTGAGATAGTTAAACTGTGTTAATAGCAGCTTAGGCTCTTGTAACCAAGTGGAGCTAGCTATATTGCCGACCTCAATCAAAGGATTTACATAGTCTTTTGTCAGTCCTTCATTCCACCATTCTTGGTTGGATGCTTCACCTACATAAGCAGACACAGAGGGGTTCAATATCTAACAATTAATTATAGGATAATTCAGTATACAGATTACACTACTGATGCTTACACTTCACTCTCCATTTTCTCTTAAATTGGAGATTCATAATTGATTTTTCATGTACCAATTTCCAGACACAAACACGAAGGATTTCTTCCATTTCCGATCTGACGAGGGGAATTCAACTATCTTTTTCATTCAGTTTAGTTGAGTGTAAAAGAAGGGGGATTTGGATAGTTTAGTCACATTGGTAGCTAATAACAAGTCAACCAGACATATCTTAATCCCTAGCAAGCGTGAGCTAAGAACCATACTAAGTAACATCCTCCACCCATTAGCAGATAACTGGGTGGGACAGATGCCTATCACGCTAAAGAAATCCCGAATCAGCATGGGCAAGGGGAGCCGCTGTCCCAAATCGAACACATTTGTAAACAACCAAGTCTCCGTATCACCAGCATGGTATGGATGCTCGCCAACCCGGGGTACCCTCACTGTAACATCTTCTCGAATGACATACCTAGCCCTAAAACTGAGTAATCCAGCATCGTCCAAATACCTAAAGATGTGGGATATCTGTGAGAAGTAGGTTTCCAAGAATACATGATCTTCAAATTCAAATAGTGGAGTTTTCTCCAAGTCCCTCCTTGTTTCCCTTTTTGGTGCCATGGTTTCTACCAAGACTACAATGAGTTAATGTCACGAATAAGCATGATTATATCAGGCGAAGGGTGATTGGCTCAACTGCCTATGTATACAAGTTTCTTTTTGTCGCCATAATCATAGACTCTTTATTCCAGAACCTAGGGTTCTAAATTACTATAAATACTACATGTATGCATTAGTTAAACAAAAATAATGTACCTGGTTTGAAGTTTGAAAATCCGTAATACGCCTTTTGACAGCAGACGACAACGATGAACTTAGCAAATACGAAACACAACTAAGACCTTTAGAGAAATTATGATTTCAAGTTTAGGTAATTTGATATTTGGAAAAAAGAATCATGAAAGACAGTGGGTAAACGTCAGCAACCAGTTGCACGCCTCTTCAAAACCTAAGTGACAAGCGTTGTTTCCAAAATATGGCTGTGTCAGAACCGTTACAGTTATGTTCCATGCACGTGTCGATTCTACAGAAAGAAATAATGGAAAATAAAATGCCATTGATCACTTAGTTATGCATTCACTTGCAATATAATTATATTTCTCCCCAAGAGTATTTTTAATTTATCGATTTACCATCTTAATGCTAAATCCATAAACTAGGGGGTGCCCTGATAAGGGGGTATTCTCGAGCTGAGCAGAACACAAAAGATCGAGAAGACATGAGGGACGAGCGCGAGCTAGAAAAATAAGGGCGAGAAAGACAAAGGCGAGCCCGAGCTAGAAAGATAAGAAAAGATGCAGTAGGAAGTCAAATAAGCAATAGTGAGCTATATATGCAATATTCGAAGGTTGAACTAGCTTGAAAATGACTGAGCAAGCTTAAATGATCGAGCCTAGTTTGGACTACATCGTGTATCGAACCGAGCGATGAAGATAAGTAAAGAGATCATTGAGTCTTGCTCAGCTTAAAGCGCGCCAAGAGCCGAGGTGACGTATTTTAAAGGTGAAACAGTTGCAAAGTCATTATTTAATGGTATTCTAAGTTTTCGCCAAACCACTAAGTAATTCCAGCCGTAATTATAGGAAACATGATGTAAGTGGAATAGTAGGTGTATTAAGTGGGATTAAATGTCATTGTAATCGCTCATAATGGAGAGGAACTATAAGTATGCGAATTATCTAAGATAAATGTAACTTCTCTTTTCTAACTAATTGAGTTTTTCTACTTTGGCAAAGTTTTGTTATTTCCTGTAACAAACAAGCTAGACCCAAGATAGGCCAATGGGTTCAGCCTGAATGGTTTGCCGATTTGGGTGAAAGTGTGGCTACGATATATGATAAAACTAGGAATGTTGTGCATTTTAGAAGGCCATCCTCAATTTTGTCTTATAGAGAAAGTCGGAGTACTCGTTTATGCCAATACCACAATGATATGGATCATAATACACATGATTGTATAAATTTAAAGCAAGAAGTACAGAAATTCATTTAAAGAGGAAAGTTAGGTGCCTTTGTTAAAAGGTAAGGGGGTAGTAGACAAGATAATACAAATTCTCAACCCATCAATAATGCACCCCGAACAACCTCACCAAACGGTCTAGGGAAAGATATAAAAACATCTAGATAATAAGCCACCATGATGATTGCAGAAATATTTGATGTAGACTATGAATATCTCGATCCTGGTCCAGATCAAAATCAAGTTGGGGTGATAACAGATAAGGCTGCAACTGTTTCCGATCTGCGCAAAGTTTTCGAATCATTGACTATATTTAGGGCAGACACTGCAACAACACCCTTTGGATGGCTAATCTATTATTAGTCAAGAACAATAATGGGAAATAGCGTATGTGTATTGACTTCACAAATTCAAATAGAGCTTGCCCTTAAGATCCTTTTCTAGTGCCCCGTATAGACCAACTGGTACACTCTACATCAGGAAATAAGTTATTATCTTTTATGGATGCTTTCTCTAGGTATAATTAGATACAAATGAATGTGAATGATCAAGATCATAATACTTTTATTACTAATAAAGGGCTTCATTGCTATAAGCTAATGCCATTTAGAGACAAGAACCGAATGCTACGAAACCATGCTTGAAGACATTGGTTTCCAAAGAATATTCTATTATGTAATCAATGCTGCTATAAAAAATATTAAATGTTTTAAAATAATTCTTAAGTTGTTTATATAAATTAGAACTATCTCCATATATAACCCTATTAACTCTCTCTAAAGCAAGTCATGCAACACAGTAAGAGATATCTAAACCGTAGTCATTTTTTAAATTTGATTTCACGCTTGTACCTGTTATATCAACTTTCCTCCTATAAAAATCACATAAATAATAATAAAAAAACCAGTGCACCCTCATGTGACAAATGAATTCTATTTTTTTCTAAAACCAGTCCCACATGTATGAGACTGGATATACTTCTTAATAATAAAAAAAATCGGTAGACCTCTCTTGCTTAGAATAAAGTCTCCAAGGACAACCCTTTGAATCTTTTTGTGTGCAATAAATAGTTATTCTTTGTTTATTATTATGCAAATATTTGAAAGTAAAACCTTCTTGTAAAGAAAACATACTAACATCTAATCATAAACCTACTGCACCCTCTCCAAAGACCTGTCCAACATTACTAATTTCATTAACCCAACCAACAGTAGCAGGTGTTTGTTCTTGTAACAAATAACATTAACACCGGAAAATTGAACAGTTTCTCTACAAACAATATCTTTATTTGAAGCTTCAAATACACTTTGAGCAGTTTCTCTAATATTATCAGCAACAACAACATCAACTCCAGCTTGAATAGTAATAGTTGAAACACCCAAAGTATCAACAATTGATATCAAAGTAATTAAATCATCATCACAACCTAACATAACGTTTTCTAGGTCGCCACAACAATATCTTAATCTGAATTTACCCCGAGTCAATGTATCATATTTATTAAAAACAAATTTAACAATATTTTCAAAATCATCAAACAGACAAAGATCACTGATTGTGAATTCGCGATTTAGTTTAAAAATACAAAACCGACTTCTAGACCTAGCGTACATGCATTAGATAGAAAAATAAACAGGTTTTGAATCTATTATTGCTAGTAAAAATTATGTATCACATCTATCAATACAAGAAATACATATGTTTCGCATATATTAGTAGAAAAGAATACAAACGTTTTGCAACTAACACTAAATAGGTTTCGCATTTATAATACAAAATAACACCAATGTTTTGCATCAAGCAGAAAACAGGTTTTGCATCTACCAATACAAAAGAATAAACACATTTCACAACTATTAGTACGTAAAATAAAACCGGTTTAGCATCTTCCTACTGCATCTTCTTCATTTTAAACCATGAACCCTTACTCGAACACAAAGTAGATTAGCAAAGTAATACTAGAAGAATACATAAAATCATAAAGAAAACAAATTTGGAGTAACCTATTTTGAAATAAAAATCGAGTTACCTAAACACACAAATCGACTAGTCTAAACAGATATCTAAAATCAAACTTCAAAATCAAGTAAAAACACAATCAAAATCATGTGAAAACAAAAAAAATACAAAAAATCAACTACAAAATTGAATCTTCACATGTAATAGTATGGTACTGTTCTAGTCACATAATAGAATATATATATATATATATATATATATATATATATAAATTGTTTTTGGGAAAATAGTTAAGTACCATTAGGCTTGGAAATATTTTCACAGTTACTAGTTTATTTCTTAATAGAAAATTATACAAATTACTGGGTCCACAGATTACTTCATTGTAATATAATTCCGTAAAAAAATAATTTGGCTTTTCGACTAGTGTGATTCATTCTCTTTACGCTAATGAAAAGTCGGAAAGTTCCACAAGGCTATATTAAAATATAATTAAAAAAGTAGAGAGAAGTTTTGTTGAAGAAGAGGAAGAAAATAGTTAGATTTTAATGTAATTCATTCTTTGGGTATTAGATTAGTTTTAGAGAGAAGTTTGGTTGGAGAAGAGGAAGAAAATTGTATAGATTTTTGGTCGAAAACTTGGTTTTATATGATGGGTAAAATGATCGTTTCACATAAAGTAAAATAAAAAGTTTGATTTAAGGTCTCATTATAGCCACATGGAGTCTACAGTTAGCCTTGTCCAAGTAAGAAACATAAAATCTTCTATATAATTAAGTAAGGGTAAATACGAGTGAAATGACTCTTTCCAAAAATACATTATAGTCAAATAGTTAATAATGTTGCATTTGGGTCCTAAATTGTACTAAACATTTTTTTTATAATGGAGGAATTAGTCAAGTGGGAAGACGGTAAAAACTTCTAACAACATTTGTAAAATGAATTAAATAATTACATACTAAATTAAATTATATTAAACAAATAAATTGAACAATTCACACACATTAAATAAATAAATTAAAAAAAATCAATTAAACACATTCAAAACAATCAATTTAACAAATTCAAACAAATTCAAACAAATAAATTAAATAAACTTAAACAAATCAATTAAACAAGTTCAAACAAATAAATTAGACAAATTTAAAAAATTCAAACAAATAAATTAAACTAAATCAAACAATTCAATTAACTAAATTCAAATAATTCAAGTAATTTTTTAAAATCCAAATAAAAAAACAAAAAAAAAAACTAAACAATTCAAACAAATCCATTAAACTAATTAAATAAATCAATTAAATATATTCAAACAAATTAATTAAACATTTTCAGACATATCCATTAAACAAAAGGAAATAAATCAATTAAACAAATATTAACTAAATAAAACAATTCAACTAAATAAATTAAAAAACTAAGAGTAATTTATTAAAATCAAATCAAATAAAAAAATTAAACAAAAACTAAACAAACTCAACCAAATGAATTAAAAAAATCAAATAAATAAATCAAACAAAATCAAACAAATCAATTGAACATTTTCATACATATCACAACGGTTGAATGACATACATGACATACATTATTACATTCTAAATCCGCCCTTATAATGGCGGTTGTGTTGAAAGACACCCTGATCTCATTTGCTCTTGAGGGAACATTATAAAAGTTCATCTCAAATACCCGTATTCAGATTGGATTAGAAGAAAAGATAAAATAGTTAGAATCTACCCTCAAGTGTCTTTGCTAAAGAAATCGAGAATATTGGGGGCCTCTAAAATTTAACTTCCAAAGTTGAACATATATTTTCGAAATCCATTACCAAGAGCATCGGCATAAAGTGAAGGTCTGATCCATGCTTGATAATGTTACCAATTTCATGCCCTTTCGAATCCGACGAGACCCAAGCAAAAATAGCCAACACAATACTGAAGATCAATAAGGCTCTGCTAAAACATAAACATAAGTCTGCTGGTCTTGGTCTTATTCAAAACAATTATTCCATATCTACTAGGATTGAAACTGATGCGTATCTTGATACTTCCGAAGAAGAGGGACATACATGACATGACATACATGCTTACATTCTAAATCCGCCCTTATAATGGCGGTTGTGTTCAAAGACACCCTGATCTCATTTGCTCTTGAGAGAACATTATAAAAGTTCATCTCAAATGCCTGTATTCAGATTGGGTTAGAAGAAAAGATAAAATAGTTAGAATCTACCCTCAATTGTCTTTGCTAAAGAAATCGAGAATATTGAGGGCCTCTAAAATTTAACTTCCAAAGTTGAACATATATTTTCGAAATCCATTACCAAGAGCATCGGCATAAAGTGAAGGTCTGATCCATGCTTGATAATGTTACCAATTTCATGCCCTTTCGAATCCGATGAGACCCAAGCAAAAATAGCCTACACAATATAGAAGATCAATAAGGCTTTGCTAAAACATAAACATAAGTCTGCTGGTCTTGGTTTTATTCAAATCAATTATTCCATATCTATTAGGATTGAAACTGATGCGTATCTTGATACTTCCGAAGAAGAGGGGCAGATCAATAACTATAATTAAAAAGAATGCCAAAAAAATTAGAGATACAAAAAAGAAATTAATAAAAATAAATGTATATGTATCAAATGCCAAATTGTAAGAAATTTGTGCTACATTTGTGCTACAATTGTAAAAATTGTAAGAAATTTGTGCTAAAATTTGTTTAAACCATGTAGTTCGGTATAAATTGATCATACAATTAAATATTTCATGTGTTTATCACTTATTTAACTATTGTTTTATGTTTAAACCATATATTTTGGTATAAATTGGTGCTTAAACCGTGTAGTTAGATATAGTCAATGCGTTATAGTATTCCCATGACCCGTACAAATTTAGCACAAATTTTCATAGGTTTCGTGTAAATTTAGCACAAATATAACATAAATATAACACACGTTTAGCACAAATGTAGCACAAATTTCTTACAATTTTTCATCGTAATACTTGTACATTTATTTTTTGTTAAATTTTTTGTATCAATAAGTTTTTTGGATTACCTGTAATTTTAGTATAGGATTCGTCCCTGGTCATGTCCATAACAGGTTTGTTGAAAAATAGGAATGAAGATGTCAAGAATTTGATTTTATAATAAATCTCAAGAGAGATCATTTTGTTTAGTACTTATATTCATACAAAAAACTTATGATTAGTTGTTGTGTAAATTTTTCAGTAATTCTTTTATTGAAATAATAAGCTATTGATTTGTAGTAAAATGTAATTCAAGGAGAAGAACATTCCCGATAAACTAAATATTATAAAATTAATAGATTCGAAACATTAAGGATCTAGGTACATCCATATGATACAATTGTAAAATTAAAATCACATGAGATTGTCGAGGAAGCTTGTTCTCCTCCTAACGACTGTATGATTCATTGAAGCAATAAATCTTCAGTTCTTTAATTAGAGTTTCTCGGGTTTGATCAAAGAGACCTTTTAAGTTCAAAAAAATTTCAGTTCTTCTTTTTTTATTTGCGTGTATTTTGGAGATTGAACAAAGCACCGTCTTTCAATTCTGACTTGACTTATTAGTTAGTGGGAGTGGATCAATTCTGCGTTGACTTATTAGTTAGTGGGAGTGGATCAATTGTATAATATTAATTTTATATTTTGATCCAATAAGAGGACACTAGTATCCAAGTGATTGAGGCATAATTCTTCTTATCATATGGTATGTTCGATTCTGGTAAATATTTTTTCCTTTCGCTAGATTGACAACTAAAAAAATATCATTAGCCCCCCACACAACAAAATAGTCATAGTTATTTTAGCATAAGAAAATCATAATTCATGTTAATTAAATATAATATATATTTATAGACATTCATGTTTTTATGCACTCTTTGAACCTTTTCTTTTGGTCTTTTTTTAATCATTTTTTTACCCGCTTTGAAATATCAAAATTTGTCTCCAATACTTGAGTTTTAAAAGTGATGAAATTAACGAAATCGGTTACATTGTACACTAGACTTCAATTTTTTTTGTTATTCAAGCCAAACAAATATATGTTGACATATAACAATACGTGAAAGGTTTGATGAGTCCGATTTAGTGAAGAGAATCAAATTGGCAAAGGGAATTGATTTGGTTCATAGAATCAATTTAGAAGGAAGGGTTCAAAGAATGAGACATTAGATTTTAGGGTTAAGACTAAATCAATTTAGTGTAGATGAGTGTTTCATTCTTTCATAGTTTTGGTTATGGAGTAATTAAATTAGATTGGGCTGGGTATACATATTTTCCAGGATAATTATGGATTGGATCGGGTTTTAAGTAAAATATTAGGTATATCGTTAAAGTTAAAAAATAAGGGTAATTATTTAATTCGAGTCCTATGTGAAAGTTGACATGGCTGGTCAAAATATATTTTTGGGTTAAAATAGCTGGTGATGTCGTAAATGATTAGTTTGTGGAACTTTTGGAAATGTTGAGGACCGTTTTGTTAAAAAAGTGAACACGATGGACTAACATAAGACAATTCGTAAATGTAGGGGGCTAGCCATATTTTTAAGCTCATGTAATTATTATTACAACTTTATTCTCGTTAAAAAGCGTGCTTTGTAAAACTAGTGTTTGCGCGAGATTGACAAGTTGGTCAATTGAGTTGGGTGAATAAAAAATTCAATTTAAACCAAGAACAATAATAAAATCACTAGTGATGGTTGAATTAATCCACGAGTTGCAATAGGAAACATATAAAATGGAAGAAGGTGAACCGACAACAAGTTATTTGAAGGATAAGGAATAAATTATTCGAGCCGCTGGATCTTCTGGTGTAAATGGTAATGAAGTTGGTATTATTATGACACTTTTGAGGGAAGATAAAATAAAAAACATCTATGAAATTCATGCTCCATGCTACCAATAATAAAGTGAAATATGAAGTTATATGGACCAGAATGAGATTAGCTCATATTTTTTGGGGCAACAATCCTTCATTTATTATTTGATTATCAATTAGTGGTTGCTCATTTCCAATCAAAGTTTGAAACGAAACAAGAAAATATGAGGAAATATTTGGAACTAGTGAAAAAATGGAGTTTTTAATAAGTTATATATGAACAAGTTCTAAGGATAGAAAATAATAAGCATATTTTGTAGACACATTTTGTAGCGTATAGAAAAATATGTTGGTAATATTACAAGAAATACCGGCAGTTTTTGAAAATATTGAAAATTGAAGGTAACGTTAGTAGATGATGATACTCATTGACAACGAGAAATTTACTATTTTTTAAAGATAAAATTTTGCTATCGGATAAATATCAAGCTCGTACATCATGATGGTACTCGTGAAGTGACTTGAAGGTAAATTGGAGCTCTTTTATTTTCTCTTCTAAATCGATTAGAAGACGGGTCAATGAGATTAACTTTTTTATTTTTCCCTCGAGAGCAAATGAGATCGGGTTGTCTTTCAACCCAACAACCATAGCCATAACTGGTTCCTTAGGATTTTCCATGACATACATGACCACCTTCTCAATCTCTCCTGCTCTTGAGGGAATATTAAAAAAGTTAATCTTATATACATGTCTTCTAATCAGGTTAGAAGAAAAGATAAAAGAGCTCCGGTCAACCCTCAAACGTGTTTACTAAAGAAATCCAGAATATCACCATTCCAAATTGGTTGGATGGCATATAGAATTTAACTTCAAAAGCTGAAGATGTATTTGACGAAATCCATTACGAAGAGCACCGTCATAAAGTCGGTCGACGTCTTATCCATTCTTGATAAGGTTACCAATTTTATGTCCCCTTAGAATCCGATCAAACTCCAAGCCAAAATAGCCCACATAATAGAATAGATCAACAAGGCTCTACTAAAACATAAACATAAGTCTGTTGGTCTTGGTCTTATTCAAATGAGCTACTCCATACCTACTAGGATTGAAACTGATGTGTATCCTGGTACTTTCAAAGAAGGAGGGGCTGATCCATAACTGAAATTAAGGGTAAGCTAAAACACTTATAGATAAGAAAAATTAACAAAAAATAAATGTACAAGTATTATGGTGAAAAAATTGTAAAACATTTGTGCTACATTTGTGCAAAACTTGTGTTACATTTATGTTATATTTGTGCTAAATTTACAAGAAACCTACAAAAATTTGTGCTAAATTTTCACGGATCATGGAATGCTTATAACACATTTATCTATACCTAACTAAATGGTGTAAACATTAATTTATACAAAACTAAATGGTATAAACATAAAACAATCGGTAACTAAGTTATAAAAACATGAAATATTTAATTGCAAGATCAATTTATACATAATTACATGGTTTAACTCGAAAACAGCACTTAAAACACAACAAACATTAATTACATGATCAAACTACATATAAACAAACAATACTTAAAGCCTAACAAAGATTGACTACATGATCAAACTAGATATAATAACCTACGGTGTTTTTTTTCCAATTATAAGATAAATATTTGTGAAGAATAATGTCTTCAATCACGACGGTTAATAAAATATTAAACTATAATCACAATAGAATATGTATTACTCTTTTATTTGAAACCGATGAAAAAATATTTAATTTTTTTTATATCAAAGATATTAATATAAATTCACAAACCCAACATATAGTAATTCAATATCTAAATATATTAAATTGGTTTATAAAATATAAAATATATTAATATTACATTAATTAAAAGAAATATTAAAAATCTATCATTCTTTTTTATAATGGCCTAATTAGTCCAGTAGGGAGATCTAAAATTTTCTAACAACATTTGCAAAATCAATTAAGTAATTACACATTAAATTGAATTATATTAAAAAAATAAATTAAAAAATAGCAAAATAAATCCAAACAAATCAATTAAGCACCGTAAAAACAATCAATTAAACAAATTCAAACAAATTAATTAAATACAAATTAAATAAATCAATCATATAGATTAAATAAACTTAAAATTTTTTAAACAAATCAATTAAACTAAATCAAATAATTCAACTAAATAAATTTAAAAACTCGAGTAATTTATTAAAATCAAATCAAATAAAAAAAATTAAACAAACACTAAACAAACTCAACCAAATGAATTTAAAAAATCAAATCAATAAATCAAACGAATTTAAACAATTCAATTAATTATTTTCTGACGTATCATTAGGGTTACATGTCATAGGTGACATGACATACATGGCTACATTTGAAATCCGCCCCTATAATGGCGGTTGCGTTGAAAGACACCCTGATATCATCTGCTCTTGAAGGAACATTAAAGAAGTTAAACTCAAATACCCGTATTCTGATTGGGTTAGAATACCTGTATTCTGATTGGGTTAGAAGATAAGATAAAATAGTTCAGTTTACCCTCAAGTGTCTTTGCTAAAAAAATCGAGAATATTGTCATTCAAAATTGGTTGGGAGGCCTCTAAGATTTAACTTCCAAAGTTCAACATATATTTTCGAAATCCATTACCAAGAGCATCGGCATAAAGTGAAGGTCTGATCCATGCTAGATAAGGTTACCAATTTCATATCCTTCCGAATCCGATCAGATCCCAAGCCAAAATAGCTCACACAATAGAAAAGATCAATAAAGCTCTACTAAAACATGAACATAAGTCTGCTGGTCTTGGTCTTACTCAAATCAACTATTCCATATCTACTAGGATTGAAACTGATGCGTATCTTGATACTTCCAAAGAAGAGGGGCGGATCAATAACTAAAATTAAAAACAATGCCAAACAACTTATAGATACAAAAAAACATTAACAAAAATAAATGTATATGTATTATGATGAAAAAATTGTGAGAAATTTGTGCTATATTTGTGCTAAACTTGTGCTATATGTATATTATATTTGTGCTAAACTTACACGAAACGTACAAAAACATTGTGCTAAATTTGCACAGATTTAACTGTTGCTTGCTGTTAAACCATGTGGTTAGGTATAAATTGATCATGCAATTAAATATTTCGGGTGCTTATCATTTATTTAACTATTGTTTTATGTTCAAACCATATATTTTGGTATAAACTGATGTTTAAACCGTGTAATTAGATTGCGTTATAGTATTCCCATGAGCCGTAAAAATTTAGCACAATTTTTTTATAGGTTTTGCGTAAATTTAGCACAAATATAACATAAATATAACACAAGTTTAGCACAAATATAGCACAAATTTCTTATAATTTTTTCATCGTAATACTTTCACCTCTAATTTTAGTATAGGATTATTCCCTGGTCATGCCCATCACAGGTTTGTTGGAAAATAGGAATGGAGATGTCAAGAATCTAATTTTAAAATAAATCTCAAGAGAGATCTTTTGCTTCATACTCATATTCATACAAAACAACATATGATTAGTTGTTATGTATATTTTTCAGTAATTATTTTGTTAAAATTGGTGTGGATAATAATCGCCTGAGGGTAGGCTAGTAATTTCAGTTGGTGGTTTAAGGAAGTATGTGGGTGTTAAGTGTTTAGAGTAGAGAGTAGAGAGATAATTAAGCAGTTTGGTAGCAGTTAATTCTCATTACCTATAGTTGATGCAGGTGGTTGGGTATTTATACCTTGATGTTTGGGCCCTTATGGGCTTTCGGGTCATGTTTAGTGGACCCGGGTCATGTTCAAAGACCCATGAGCTCTAAGTAGGAGAGCAAGTAGCTTAGTCAAGAAGTGTTTAGGTTTTTTAGTACTTTTGTCATAGTTTTCAAAGTGATCTGTCCGGTCCATGTGATCTGTCCGATCTGTCCGGTCCGGAGGCCTTGGACTGATCTGTCCCTATCCGGGGAACATGATGAATTCGGACTCATCAGGAGCCCCTTTTTTAGGTGTTTGAGCAAGTATTCTTGTCAGAGACCTGAAAAACAATCCGACGTTAGAAGTAGTTTGCAATCCGGACAGGTCTATGGGTTTACCCGGACAAATAAAGCTTCACGAATTCAAAACGGTTTTTGCCAGAGTTCGTGGGTCACGTAGCACACTCTGATTGGTTACTTTAGCCGTTTTTTCACCTTGAATGTCGAACCCACCTTCTTCGAAAAGCAACCTCTTTAATTACAAATGATGACATCAGCGCCGTCTTTTAATCATTGCCAAACTTTTCGAATTCTCCTAGGAATCAACTTCCTTTTCCAGATTTACTATAAATTCAGACTCATTTTCTACTGTTTTACTATCTCTTTCATATTTACTCTGCATATTTTCTTAGAGCTTTCTCTCTCTAAAGCAAAGATTTTCTCGATAGTTTATGTTTACAGCAAGGACTGCTTTGATCAAATGCTGGTGGCTCAACCTTTCTGAGTTGGAGAAGGCACAAAAAGTTGAGAAGGAAAGATGAATCGCAGCAGGGTTACCTACTTCGCTTGTCGACAGACCAATCTCTTCTGCTGCAGAGTCAGATCGAGGATCTTCTTCCTCCAAAGGCACTAAGCCTAGAAAGTTATTCCAACCTAGCCTTTCCCCCATCATCTCTGGTTCCTCTGTTCAGGAATCAGAATCCATCGTCGAACAAGGAGTAACTGCCACCAGCTTCAAAAAACCCTCACCCTTCATAGCGATGGGATCAGACATTGAGAACTCCCCGGAGAAGCTAGTCGACCGAAGAAAGAGTCGGCTGGTTAAGGAGCACGCTTCTAAGAACACTCCCTCAAAATCGGGGGCAAAAAATAGCAGTTCTGGGTCTGGAGTGCCTATCAGAGCTCCCCGAGAAAAACTACCTGGTCCGGAGGCTAGCAGCCCAGCACTTCAAAGAGAGACTTCTGTCTCAGAGCCCCAGCCTGAGACTAGAAGTCAAGAAAACACTGAAAACCAGCAGTCCGGAAGCCAGACTGAGCCAAGTTTGAATTCTCCCCGGGCCACTGCCACTGATATTCCTCCAACGATCATGGAGGAAAAAATGGAGGACTCTGCTGAAGAAGTCCCTTTTGAGTCTGAGCCCTCCGGTCAGACTAGTAACACCGTTGCTGCCAAAAAAGATAAGGGCAAAGAAAAACTATGCTTGAGGCATCCGGAGCTGCCGGAGTGTCTCGAAGGGAAGGTAGGGCCTTGTTTTCACAGGGTCGAACTTAAATACCTCTTGGCCTTACAGAAGACCAAGTATGCTTTCATCCATACGGCTGAACTGGGTCGAATGCGCACAAAATGGGGGATCCCAGAAAATGTGAAGATAAGGATTCCCATAGATCCCGAAACTCCTATGGACTGCAAACTGAATGACATAGTCTTCTTCACGGAGCTATTTAATTGGGGATTCAGATTCCCATTGGACCCAGAGATTGTCAGATATTTTCATCTGATCAAACTCTGTCCGAGCCACCTGAGCCCCAACGCTTGGTATACTCTGATATCATGCATCATGGCATCAAGGCTGTCCGGGATTCCTCTTCATATGGAAGAGTTTGCTGCAGTGGCCAATCTTTGCAAACATCACCAATTCCCCTTCTACCATTTCAACATGGGGGACAGTTTCAAAGCTGTTGATGATATGTTGGAGTCTGAGAGTAAATGGAGGAGCCAGTTTTTGTTTGTCAGTGGCGCTTGGGAAAACGGACAGAAGATCAAGTCCGGAGTGAACCCAAGCCTCCTCAGAAGCAGGTGGAGGAGTGACCGTAAGTCTCCCACTTTAAATCTTTGTCTACTTCTTCCTTCTTATAGTTGGTTTAAATTAATTTGTCTTTCTTTTGTCTTAACAGAACTGCCTAAGGAGTTCAGTGATTACTTGAAGGCCGGACAGGTCACTTGTGGCAAAATCAATGCCTGGGCTGCAGAGAAATGAGGGAACCGATTCCACAATGCTTTCACTAGTGGAAATCTGGAAAGGTCTCACCTGTGGAACACCACAGGTCGGAGAGACTTGACTTGGGAGGAGCTCACCACCCAACCTTCTCCTGACATAGTGCTTAAGAGGACCCATGAAGCAGATGGGACACTCTTCCTGCCGGGCCGGGCCAAAACCCCAAGCAAAATGAAGGGCAAGAAGAAAGGCAAAAAGGTGGTGAGCGATGCTAATCCTGCTGATGCTGAGAAGGATGCTCCAACAGACCCGGAGGGGCCAGCCCAGAGCCAAATCGATGCTGCTCTTTTGCAAGTAGTGGAGCAAGAGACCGAAAGGCAGGAAGCAGACCTCCCAAAACCTCCAAGGGCTTCCAAGACGAATCGCAAACAGGGGAGTGAAGGGGCAGACCGGGCAGCCAAAAAGAAAAAGACTACTAAGGGAGATGAGCTTGCTCTCCGGGATCCGGAGCCTTCTTTCCAGGCTGACCCTTCTGACCCAACACATGCTGAAGAGATCCCAAGGGACTTTCATACCGATGAGGTTGAGGGAGGAGAGCTCAACATTGATGAAGTAGACATCACCAGTCTTGGTGAACTTGGTGAATACTTCCTCAACCTCCCCAGAGACGACTTCGCAGGGCCTTACATTCCTCCAAGCAGCTCTAACACCGTCAACTTCAATGGTAAGACTTTCATTGTCTCTAGTGAAAAGGACACCATAGCCCACTCCTTGCTAAGCAACGTGCAGCCGGTACTTACACTGGAGAGACAAGTTCGGGGTCAATCAGACATCATCAAAGACCTTAAGTCTGAGAAGGAAAAGCTGTCCGAAGACCTTCGCACTGCTACTGCCAATGCTGACATGCTAAAGGAAGCAAATGAGGAGTTGAAGAGGAATCAGGAGGAAAGAAACACAAAAGTTTCCACTGTAGAGGAAACCATCAAAGACCTCCGGGAGAAGCTGTCCAGTCTGGAGAAAGACCTTGCTACCTCAAAGGAAGAAACCAAGGCAAAGGAAAAAGTCATCACCAACTTAACTACTGATAAGATTGCCCTTGAGAATGCAGTGTCCAAGGCTGTCGAAGAGAAGACCACTTTGTTAAGGGATCAAGAGGCTACGATTCAAGCCAAGATCAATGCCTATGCCAACCAGATGATTAAAAGCGAAGAGCTATTGATTGAGAAGGTGAGGTCTGAAATGGTTCTACTCTTTCATGAAAAATATCCGAAGAGGAACCTAGGGGACTTGTGGCTTTATGTAGACGATGATGACCTTCCACATCATACAATGGGCGAAGATGATCAGTATGGAGTCTCCAGTGCATCCTCATCCGATGATGAAGAGAGGACCGGAGAGAGCCCAAACAATGAGGAAGATGATCCCAAGGGAAAGAAGAAGGTTGATGAAGGTGAAAGCGATTTCAAAAGCAAGAAGGTAGATGAAGGTGAGCCATCCTCAAAGGCTCAACCTTAACTTACGATCTACTTTGTTTATTTTTTATTCAGACTAAAGTCCTTGGAAGGCCAAGGTACTCTTTTTGTAATGGTGTCCGGTGTTTGTTCGGACAGGCTTTTTGTGTTGTATCTTGACTATTTAAAAGTCCTTGGAAGGCCAAGGCAATTTTAAGTTATTTATTTTAATGAATATCTCCGTTCTGTACAACCATCATCTTCTTTCATTGTTCGTTTTAATTTTGATGGCCAGAGTTTAAGTAGCCTTTAGTTGTTGTATTGTGAGAGTGTTTAAGTTCTCCGGCTAGAGTTTAAATAGCCCTTAGATATTTCAGTCCGGATAGTATGACAAGGGACAACACTTTAAAAACACTTAGAAATTTTTTAAGAAGGCATCAAATTTTATTCAACCACCCGGACACCTCATTAAAACCTCTCCGTGCCACCGGGGAGGAAAGAGTATGCCCCCAAATATTTACATGGATGTTCAAACAAGTAAATATTTACACAAGTGCTATTCCAAGTACATCCGGAGATGCTCGATATTCCAAGGATGTGTTAGAACTCTGCCATCTTTGTCTTCCAACCAATAAGTTCTAGGCTTAATTCTTTCAACAACCATATACGGACCCTCCCAAGTTGCGGCCAGCTTTCCGAAGAGCTTTTCTTTAGTGTGTAAGAAGACCTTCCTTAATACTTTGTCCCCTGGTTGGAAATCTCTTCTTTTGACTTTGGAAGCAAACCTGCTCCTCATCAAGCCTTGATAGTGTGCAACTCGAAGGTGAGCTTTAACTCGTCTTTCTTTTATCAAATCAAGTTGACCTATGATTGCCATCTCATTAGCATGTTGGGAGAAGCTGTGAACACGAAAAGAGGGGAGGGTTGCTTCTATGGGAGCTACTGCATCCATCCCATACACCAAGGCAAAGGGTGATTCTTGTGTTGCAGCCCCAGGTGTTTTCCGGTAGGCCCACAAGACCTCTTGTAAATAGCTAGGCCACTTCCCAGCAACCCCTTCCAAATTCTTCTTTAAACCGGACAGTATAGTTCTATTAGCCACTTCAACTTGCCCATTTGCTTGTGGATGGAAAGGTGAAGAAAAACAATGTTGTATACCCCTTGAGGCACAGAAGCTCTCAATTTCTTTATTGTCGAACTGTGGCCCATTGTCCGTTGTTATTTTCTGTGGGACACCAAATCTGCAACATATGTTGGATAGAATGAATTTTATAACAGCTTTTGATGTTGTCCCTGCTAGAGGGGCTGCTTCTATCCACTTCGAGAAGTAGTCTATGGCCACAATTATAGTTTTGCGCCCTCCGGACGCCACAGGGAGAGGCCCCACTAAATCCAATCCCCATCGAGCAAAAGGAATGGGCTCAGAAATTGACTCTAAAGGAATGGCAGGTACATGAATTTCATTGCTGTACCTCTGGCATGGGTCACACCTTCTTACCAACTCCTTAGCATCTTTCATGATTGATGGCCAATAATAATCGGAGAGTAAAACTCTTCTTGTCAAAGCTCTAAACCCACAATGGACTGAAACCTCACCATCGTACAATTCGGAGAGGACCATTTGTGATTCTTCATCCCCCAAACAGCGCAGGAGAGGTTTACTATAAGACTTCTTATATAACACTTCTCTCAATATGATGAAACCACGAGCCTTGTGTTTCAATGTTCTGGCTAGCGACTTATCCGGAGGCACAACACCATCGGAGAGATATTGCATGAGAGGAAACCTCCAGTCTTGAGGTTGTTTCACTTGTATTTCAAAAATATCCTCTTCTTTACCCTTACAAAGTTGAATGGAGGGGCTTTCAAGCACATGGATCCATGGATATGACTCCGTATATGCTATCGTTGCTAGTGAGTCTGCTAGCTCATTTTCTGCCCATGGAATGTGTTCATAGACAACGCTTTTAAACTTAAGCGCTTCATTTTTGAGGAGGAGTAAATATTTCATAAGTTGCTCCTTCTTAGCCTCAGACTAGCCTTGGGCATGGTGGATAATCAGTTGGGAGTCGCTTAGCAGCTTGACCCTCTTAGCCCCACAAATGTAGGCCAATTTTAACCCAGCTATAGCTGCTTCGTATTGAGACTCGTTATTAGATGCCCTGAAAGCAAAACAAATAGCTTGGTACATTTTGTCTCCATATGGGGAAGTTAAGCACACTCCTGCACCACACCCCATAGTGCTAGATCCACCATCTGTTCAGACGACCCATACTTTTTTATCTTTTATATCAGTAGCTTGCTCTGAATCCCTGTCGGAGTGGAATTCGACCAGAAAATCAGCCACACCTTGGGCTTTGATTGCTGTTCGGGGAGCAAAGTCTATGTCGAAGTCCCCCAACTCTACTGACCACTTAGTCATTCTGCTCGAAATGTCTGCTTTTTGAAGGACATTCTTTAGGGGAAAAGAGGTCCGGACGATGATAGGATGAGCCTGGAAATAAGGCCTCATCATCCTTGCAGCTATCACCAGGGCTAATGCCAAATTTTCAAGTTTCAAGTAACGCTTCTCTGCATCTATCAAGCTTTTGCTGATGTAGTACACTGGATGGGGATGACTATCGACCTCTCTTACCAGCACAACACTGATGGCACAACTTGAAAACGCCAAATATATAAAGAGAGTCTCCCCATCGACTGGCTTGAACAAAGTTTTGGGGGAGGACAGGTGTTTCTTGATCTCATTGAAAGCCTCATCGCACTGTGGGGTCCAATCAAATCCCTTTGCACCCTTCAAGGTTTGAAAGAAAGGAGCGCACCTGTCCGAATACCTTGAGATAAATCTGTTTAAGGCAGCTAACCTCCCCGTTAATCGCTATACTTCTTTAATGTTTTGAGGAGGCTCCATTTGGAATAGAGCATTGAGCTGGTCCGGATCGGGCTGTATTCCATGCTCACTTATGATATAACCCAGAAACTTCCCGGACGGCACTCCGAACACACATTTTCAGGGTTTAACTTCAAATTTACTTTCACTAAGTTGGTAAAAGTTTCTTGGAGATCGGACAAGTGCAACTGCTCATCTACACTCTTCACCATCATATCGTAAATATATACTTCCATATTTCTTCCAATTTGATCAGCAAATGCCTTGTTGACTAATCTCTGATAAGTACCCCCAATATTTTTCAAACCAAATGGCATTACTTTGTAGCAATGAAGACCTCTGTCAGTGAAAAATGTGGTATGCTCTTGATCCTTTGGATCTACTTGAATCTGATTGTATCCGGAGAAAGCATCCATAAAGGAAAGCAGCTTGTTCCCAGAGGTGGAGTCTACTAACTGATTAATTCGGGGAACCGGATACAAGTCTTTTGGGCAAGCTCTATTGAGGTCTGTGAAGTCAATGCACATGCGCCACTTGCCATTCTTCTTCTTCACCAAGACAGGATTGGCAGTCCACAAAGGGTATTGAGACTCCTTGATGTGCTCCATCTTTGTGAGCCTGTCAACCTCTTGCACAATGGCATCAACCTTTTCTTTGGAAAAAGCTCTTCTTTTTTGAACCACTGGAGCTACATCTCTCCGGACGGATAGGTGGTGTGATATCACTTCTGATGGAACTCCAGTGATATCATCATTGCACCAAGCAAAAACGTGCTGATGGTTCTTCAAAAACTTTAACATTTGATCTTTCAAAACAGATGGCATTTTAGACCCTATCTTGACACTTTTCCCATCTTCCAACCAGTGTGTCTCTACCTCTTCAACTGGTATCAACACTCCGGGGGTCTCTCTGGGGTCATCAATTTCACCCTCACCCCCAGAAAGGCCCTCAAACTGCTATTGTTCATCAATACAGACTTCCCCCAGCGTTCGAGGAGCCATGACAATGGCATAACATTCTCTTGCAATCTTTTGGTTGCTCCGGACGACTCCAACCTGTCCCTGAACAGCATAATTCAAGCACTGATGGACTGTTGAAGCCCCCGCATGCATCATAGAGCCAAGACCTCCCTAGAATAGCATTATAGCAGGTGGGACAATCCACCACAATAAAGAGTATTCTGACCATTTTCTTGAAAGGGCCCTTGCCCAATAACACCTCTTCTTCGAACTCTCCGATCACATCTGCTGAGCTACCTGTGAAGCCCACGATTGACCTGTCCGAATTTTGAATTACAGCTGGATTTTTCATTTTCTTGTAAGTGGTTAGGAAAATTATATTGGCTGAGCTTCCAGTATCCACCAAGATTCGTCTTATGTTATTGCCCCCCTATAGATGCTCCTATGACAACAGCATCCACATGAGGGCCATCAATGTTTCTTAAATCATCTTCATCAAACACAATGAAGGGAAATGCATTTGGTGACTGATAGGATGTCATGCCTCCTTCTAGCTGGGAGGCTAAAGTATGAACATGCCTCTTCCTCGAAGAAGCAGTAGGAGCTGTCATAGTGTCCCCTCCGAAAATGTTAAACGACTCGAAAAACTTAATGAGCCCGGAGACCGATTTAGAACATTCCTCTATAGCACCCACTCTGTTTCGAGTTGGATCAGGATCCAAGTACTCAGATTCCACGTCAAACCTTTCAACTATAACCATGGCTCCCTCCGGAGCAGCATTACTTGGACCAACCCGGTGAGTGTTATCAGGCCTGTTACCCCCTCTTCTTTTCACATAGGCCCCCAACTTTCCCCTTTCAATCAAGTTCTGAACTTCTTGTTTCAATGCTATGCAGTCATCAGTGGTATGACCAATATCATTGTGATATTGGCAAAAAGAGTTATTGCGATGCTCTCTGGGAGACTGCAGTGTGGCCGGTCTCCGGTAGTGCACCTCATCTTTTGTTTTATCAAAGATAGTGGCCACGCTTTATTTTAAATCTGCGAACCACTCCGGTTGGACCCATGGCCCTCTCTTGTTTCTGGATTGTTGACTTTGAGCAGGAGCAGCTGGCTGAGACTGAGCTTTTGCCCTACTAGGCCCCTGTCCGGTTTCTCTTGCTTTGTTCCCGAACTGATTCTGATTGGGATTTGGTGTCACTGGGGTAGACCTCACCTGCCTGTGCACCCTGGTTTTCTTTGTTTCATCGACGTTTATTTGTTTTCCAACCTGATTCAGCAACCCTCCCCATGTCATGGCCTTCTTTCTGGTCACTGAATCAGCTAGATTGCCTGGGTTCAAACCCTGTCTCAGGGTTGCTATTGCTACCTGTTCGAAGCAATCAGCCAACCCATTCTTTGTATTCACAAAACGGCTTATGTATTCTTTCAAGGACTCATTTGGCTCCTGGGCGCAATGGATTATTGTGTCTCCATTGCCCTTTAGCTCTTTACTCCCCACGAACTGCCTTCGAAAGGCCACCCAAAAAGTGTCGAAGTCTTTAATACAACCCTGAGGCAGGCTGTTGTACCACTTTAGAGCACTCCCCGTGAATGACTGGGAGAATGCCCTACAGAGCAGTTTGTCATCATCATCAAAGTTCATCATGAAATTTTTAAATTGTTCCAGATGGTTATCCGGATCAGTACTGCCATCGTACTTCTCTATCTTGGTGCTATCAAACCTCTTAGAGAGGTTTCCAGACAGGATTTTAGAAGACAATGGAGATTGCCTCCAATTCCTTCCACGACTGAACACGGTACCCTCATTGGGAGTTGCAAAGATACCTGGCTCATCGTGAAAAGCGAAGGGATCCATCAGCATCTTGTCCACATGCTTCCGACTATGAGATAATCCCTTCCCAATATGCCTTTTTATCTTTCCTTGTCTATCCATTTTTCTTGAGTATTTTTTAATCTGCCTTTGCTTCTTTCTAGTTCGACCCTCATCGCTACTAGAGGATAAGGATTTTTCAACTCCATCACTGTCCGAAGAGCTATCAGAAGATTCTGAACTTGAGTCAGAACTCTCCACTGGCTTAGACCGGTGAGACGTTTTAGAACTTGCATGAGTCTTTTTAGTGCTCACATGAGTCTTTGAAGACTCATGCTCCATGGGGTTATCGGTGTGATGAGCGGCTGATGCTTTGGATTTTTCTTTCACGCCCAGCTTGGCCTTTTTAGCCCTCAGAGCTTCTATTTCACCCTTGAGCCTATCACGCTCTTCGATAGTGTACTCATCGTTCTCTTCCACCACTTCGAGCAGAGCTGGTGGTACTTCTGGACTGTCCAGATTCATACGGACAGATTTTCTTAGCTGGTTTTGAATGCTTGATTCAGGACCCTTCGTGCTCCCACTGTGGTCGCCAATTTGGTGTGGATAAAAATCGCATGAGGGTAGGCTAGTAATTTCAGTTGGTGTTTTAAGGAAGTATGTGGGTGTTAAGTGTTTAGAGTAGAGAGTAGAGAGATAATTAAGCAGCTTGGTAACAGTTAATTCTCATTACCTATAGTTAATGCAGGTGGTTGGGTATTTATACCTTGATGTTTGGGCCCTTATGGGCTTTCGGGTCATGTTTAATGGACCCGGGTCATGTTCAAAGACCCATGAGCTCTAAGTAGGAGAGCAAGTAGCTTAGTCAAGAAGTGTTTAGGTTTTTTAGTACTTTTATCATAGTTCGAACAGTCCTATGGTCATAGTGTTCAAAGTGATCTGTCCGGTCCATGTGATCTGTCCGGTCCATGTGATCTGTCCGATCTGTCCGGTCCGGAGGCCTTGGACTGATCTGTCCTTGTCCGGGGAGCATGCTGAATTCGGACTCATAAAAAATAATAAGCTATTTATTTGTAGTAAAATGTAATTCAAGGAGAAGAATATTCCTAATAAACTAAAATATTATAAAATTAATAGATTCGAAACGTTATGGATCTAGGTAGATCCATATGATACAATTGTAAAATTAAAATCACTTGACATTGTCGGGGAAGCTTGTTCTCCTCCTAACGACTTTATGGTTCATCTAAGTAATGAAACTTCAGTTCTTTAATTAGAGTTTCTCGGGTTTGATCAAAGAGACCTTTTACGATCAACAAATTTTGAGTTCTTCTTTTTTATTTGCGTGTATTTTGGAGATTGATCAAATGACTGTCTTTCAATTCTGCGTTGACTTATTAGTTAGTGGGAGTGAATTAATCGTTTAATATTAATTGTATATTTTGGTACAATAAGACGACACCAGTATTCAAGTGATTGACGCATCTTTCTTCTTATCATATGGTATGTTTGATTCTTGTAAATATTTTTTCGTTTCGCTAGATTGACAACTAAAAAAATATCATCAGTCCCCCACACAACAAAATAGTCATAGTTATTTTAACATAAAATAATAATAATTCATGTTAATGAAATCTAATATATAATTATAGATGTTCATGTATTTGTGCACTCCCTACACTTTTTCTCATGGTTTTTTTTAATCATTTTTATCCGTTTTGAAATGTCAAAATTTATCTCCAATACTTCCATTTTAAAAGTGACAAAATTAATGAAATCGGTTACATTGTACACTAGACTTCAAAAATTCATGTTATTCGAGACAAACAAATATGTTGACATATAACAATACTCGAAAGGTTTGATGAGTCTGATTTGGTAAAAGAAATCAAATTGGCAAAGGGAATTGAATTGGTTCATTGAATCAATTTCTGATGAAGGATTTAAAGAATGAGACATTATATTTTAGGGTTAAAACTGCATCAATTTTGTGTAGATGAGTGTTCCATTCTTTCATAGTTTTGGTTATGGAGTAATTAAATTAGATTGGGTTAGGTATGCATATTTTCCAGGTTAATTAGTGGATTGGATTGGGTTTTGAGTAAAATATTTTGTATATTGTTAAAGTAAAAAAATAAGGGGAATTATTTAATTCGCGTTCTATGTGAAAGTTGACATGGCTGGTCAAAATGTGTTTTTAGGTTAAAATAGCTGTTAATGCCAGGAATGATTAGTTTGTGGAACTTTTGGAAACATTGAGGATCAGTTTGTTACAAAAGTGAACGCGGTGGACTAACATAAGATAATTCGTGAATGTAGGGGGCTAACCATATTTTTAAGCTCATGTCATTGTTATTAGAACTTTTTTCTCGTTGAAAAGTGTGTTTTGTAAAACTGGTGTTTGTGGGAGATTGACAAGTTGGTCAATTGAGTTGGATGAATAAAAAAATAAATTTAAACCAAGAACAACAATAAAATCACAAGTGATCGTTGAATTAATCCATGAGTTGCAAAAGGAAACATATAAAATTGAAGAAGGTGAACTGACGAAAAGTGATTTGAAGGATAAGGAATAGATTATTCGAGCCGCTCGATCTTCTGGTGTAAATGGTAATGAAATTGGTATTCTTATGACACTCTTGAGTTAAGATAAAACTGAAAAAGTTATGAAATTCATGCTCCATGCTACCAATAATAAAGTGAAATATGAAGTTATATGGACCAGAATGAGATTAGCTCATATTTTTGGGGCAACAATCCTTCATTTATTATTTGATTATCAATTAGTGGTTGGTCATTTCCAATAAAATTTTGAAACGAAACAAGAAAATATGAGAAAATATTTGGAATTAGTGAAAAAATGGAGTTTTTTTATAAGTTAGATATGAACAAGTTCTAAGAATAGAAAATAATAAGTGTATTTTTTAAAAACATTTGGTAGTGTAGAGCAAAATATCTTTGTAATATTACAAGAATTATCGGTAGTTTTTGAAAATATTAAAAATGAAAGGTAACGTTAGTAGATGATAATACTGATTGGCGACAAGAAATTTACTATTTTTTTACAGATAATATTTTGCTATCGGATAAATATCAAGCTCGTACATCGAAGTGGCTTGAAGGTAGATTTGAGCTCTTTTATCTTTTCTTTTAACTCTATTAGGAGATGGGTCAATGAGATTAACTTTTTTATTGTTCCCTCGAGAGAAAATGAGATCGGGTTTTCTTTCAACCTAAAAACCATAACCATAACTGGTTCCTCGGAAATAGGAATGAAGCTGTCAAGAATCTGATTTTAGAATAAATCTCAAGATACATCATTTGTTTCATATTCATAGTCATACAAACAATTATGATTAGTTGTTATGTCCATTTTCTTTAATTCATTTATTAAAATAATAAGCTATTGGTTTGTATTAAAATGTCATTCAAGGAGAATAAAGTTCCCAATAAGCTAATAGATTATAAAATTAATAGATTTGAAAAGTTAAGGATCTAGTTAGATCAATATGATACAGTTATAAAATTAAAATCACATGAGATTGTCGGGGAAGCATATTTTTCTCCTAGTGATTTTATAGTTGATCTAAGTAATGAAACTTAAGTTTTTAGTTTCAGTTTCTTAGGGATTTATGAAGGGACCTTCTACAATCAACAAATTTTTAGTTTTTCTTTTTTATTTGTTTCTATTTTGGGGATTGATCAAAGGATTATCTTTCAAATCTGTGCTGACTTATTAGTTAGTGGAAGTGGATTAATCTTGTATTATTAATCTAATATTTTGATACAATAAGATGACACCAATATCCCAATGATCCACATATCGTTATTATTGTTTTTTTTCTATATTAGTATGTAATTTCTTTTGATACTGTATCTTTTTGGAACAAATGAACCATCCCCAAATATCAAACTCGTTCTAGTTTTAAGTCTAGTATAGGAAAATCATAAAAATGTTTGATTTGATTCTTAAAAGACTCATATGGAGTAGAAGCCATAAAACCATACCTCTTGCCTTTGAAAAAAGCACAAGCATATATCTCGGGAGGTAAATTTAACACAAAAACTAACAACCTTCCCATCTCATTTTTAAGAAATTCATCGAGATATTGAATAAACAAATTCTAACTAGCAGCATATGCGCATCTTTTAAACATTTGAACCATAATATCCTTAAATGTTGTCAATGTACTAGTTAAACAATACCTCAAATTATTTAAAAGATAATAAAGACAATATGCATGATAGCAATATGAAAATATAGTAGATACAATACTAATAATACCTAAATGACGATCACTAATAAATGTGATTTGACGATCCGGCAAATGGGGTTTCAACATCTCTAAAAATCATAGCCAATTCTCTATATCTTCAACCCCAACAATACTAAATGCAACATGGAAAATTCCCGCAACAAATATATAGAAAATATGTTATAAATGACTGATTACAACTATTTTTGCATCTACTAATTTACTTATACCATTGGTTCCACATCTATCGTATTAAGTACTACATGTTTCGCATATATCATTTTACTTATACATTAAGGTTTAACATTTATCATTTTAATTATACAAGGTTTCATATCTAGTATATTTTATCTATGCATGGTTTCACATATTTCTATATAACATAACAAAGATAATATGTTTTCCAATATACAACATTAGATAACAAACTCACCATTATTACTATCTTTAGCTATCGCAGATATCAACACTCTTTTTTATTTCTCTATTAAAAAAGTTCCATCAATAAATAAAAGTTGAAGACAAGAATTGAAACCATAGAGACAAGAACCGAATACTACAAAACCACGCTTGAAGGCATTGGTTTCCAAAGAATATTCTAGTATGTAATCACTGCTGCTATAAAAAATCTTCAATGTTTTAAAATAATTCTTAAGTATTTTCTATAAAGTAGAAATATCTCCATATGCATCCCTCTTAACTTTCTCTAAAGCAAGCCATGGAACACGGTAAGAGATATCTAAACCGTATCATTTTTTTAAAATGATTTCATGCTTATAGCTGTAATAGCTGTAATATCAACTTTCCTCCTAACATAATCACATATTTCGTTCGCAATAAAATTCAATGACAAATGATTTCTATTTTTTTTCTAAAACCAGTCCCACATGTATGAGATTAGACATACTTCTTAATAATAAAAAATATGGTAGAGCTCTCTTGTTTAGCATAAAGTCTCCAAAGACAGCGCTTTGAATTTTTAGTGTCTAATAAACAGTTACTTTTTGTTTATTATTATGCAAATATTTGAAAGTAAAACCTTTTGTAAAGAAAACATACTAACATCTAATATTAAACCTACTTCACTATCTTCAAATCCTTCCCAAATTTACTAATTTCATTAACCCAACGAAAAGTAGCAAGTGCTTTGTTCTTGAGACAAATAACATTAACACCGGAAGTTTGACCAGTTTCTCCACAAACAATATCTTCATTTGAAGCTTCAAATACACTTTGAGTAGTTTCTCTAATATTATCACCAACAAAAACATCACCTTCAACTTTAATAGTGATAGTTGAAGCACCCAAATTATCAACAACTGATACCAAAGCAAATAAATCATCATCACAACCTAAGATAACGTTTTCTTGGTCACCATAATAGTATCCTAATCTGAATTTACCTCGCGCAAATGTATTATATCTATTTAAAACAGATTTAACAATATTTTCAAAATCATCAAACATACCAAGATCACAGATTGCGAATTCGCGATTTAGTTTAAAAATACACAACTGAATTCTAGACCTCGCGTACATGCACTAGACAGAAAAAGAAACAGGTTTTGAATCTATTATTACAGTAAAAATTATATATCACATCTATCAGTATAAGAGATATATATGTTTCGCATATATTAGTAGAAAAGAATACAAAAATTTTGCAACTAAGAGTAAATAAATTTCGCATCTACAATACAAAAAACACCAATGTTTTGTATCTAGCAAAAAACAGGTTTTGCATCAACCAGTACAAAAAACATCAACATATTTCGCAAATATTAGTACGTAAAATAAAACCGTTTTAGCATCTTCATGTTAAGGAACTAACAAGTTCTGCTACAGTAAGTCCCAGCTTTTTTAGTCAAGAAAGAGATCATTTTATTTATCAATAGGTTTTCCCTATTTATAATACACAAAGTAGTGGGTAGTTACATTTGGTTACGCTTTTAGTGCCACTATCCCACTAACATTATTATCCCTATGATTGTGGAACAAATAACCAACACAATCATTATCCCTATAATTGTGGAATAAATAACTAATACGGTTTGACTCACGGGTCCAAACGTGTGTTTACATAACAAATAAAAGACGCTGAGTCTAGATTATACTTCAATCCGAGCTGAGCTACTCCTTTAAACAGAATCAGGTTTGTTCTGGGGGTCAAGCTATATATAACCAATTCCGGTTTAAGTAAACCCAATATTGAGTATACCCAAAGGTGGTCTAAGTATACCCTTTTTTTTTTCCAAAAATACCCTTTTGTAGGTATATAAGTCATTTTTTTACTAACCTCCATCCAACATTTTTTTCCTACAACTTTCTCTCACTTCCTTCACTTCTCTCACTTTTCTCTGAACTCTCAAACTCTCTTCTCTTAAAAAACTCCCACCACTCTTTAACATTTTCCAGAGAGCCACCACTACTTCGTCCCTTTATCCACCTCCTCCTCCATCATGGTGAAGAACAAAAACCCACCAATACCAACTACGTAAGTTCCCTATTTAATTTTGTAAATTAATTTACTTAGATTTGTGTTGGGATTTAGGATTAAGGTTAGATTTAGGTATGAATTTAGGGTAGATTAAGGTAGATTTAGGGTTGATTAGGGGCCATTTTCCAGCCCGGTTGCCGGTTGGAAAATGGCCGGCTGACAGCGGACCGGTGGTGTGCCCAAGGCAGGACCATCGGTGCGTATGCCCCGTACCGGTCGTACTGGGCATACGCACCGATGGTGATGCCTTGGGCGTACCACCGGTGCGTAGGGGTGTACCGATGGTGATGCCTTGGGCGTACCACCGGTGCGTAGGGGTGTACCGATGGTACACAGTTGTATCGAGCGATACAGCCCTGTCTACCATCGGTACACAGGGTCTGTATCGAGCGGTACGGGATGCTGTGCACCCATGGTGCACAGCCGAAATAAAAAAAATTGAAATTTTTGAAAGAAATCGATTTTTTTATTTTTTTTAAAAATATTTTAATTTTTTTTTTCAAATTTTTAAGGAAAACGAATTAAAATTATATGTATTTTAATTGGAAGTTCGATTTGTAGTTTTTTTTAAGTTTACGGATTATATCGTATGTTATTAACTTTGTTTATTTTTTGTTATTATTTTAGGTCTGATATTGTCGAGCCGCGACCCCTTCCTCGGTCTAGGGCGTATCCCCCTGGATCACGAGTGACACACCCGGGAAAGAATTTGAAGACGGTACGAGCCATCAAGGATAAGAGGGTCCGCGATGCTAAGCGCGAACGAGATTCATTGGAGGACCCTGAGACTAGACGTCCTAGAAAGGAGAAGAAGAGGATCAGATCAGATCGGTCTTTGCGCCGAATCAACCACCGCAAGAGGAAAGAGAAGGCTACTGACAAAGCAATGGATGGCAGTAGAGGTGGAGGCTCCTCACGACGCGAGATGTCACAAGTACACCGATCACCATCTCCCGCTACCAGTGCTCCACCACCTCCCGCTGCCATTGCTCCACCCGCTGCGCATACTACTCCATATCCACGACCTGTTAGTGAGAGGGTGGATGCTAGTGGGGACCCTGAGCAGGATATGATAGATGAGGAGCATATCGATGCGATACACACCGAAGAGCAGCAGAAGACGTTTGCATTTCTGAATTGCAACAAGATACCTTTATTTCCTGACGACAAGGAACATGAGGCATATCATGTATTCATCGGACATGTAAGTATCAAATTATTAAACAGTGTCCTATGTTTTACTTTTATTTATTTTTGACTTAGTTTTTTATTTACAGGGTCGTACTTCTTTAGGCATACATGCACATTATAATGTGCTTCGTATGTGGGAGCTCAGTGCTCAGCCAGAAATGCAGCGACACTTGGTGCGGATTCCTTTCGGTCGTCTCATAGCTCACTTACCTCAGTATTTCATGCATTCAGTACTTGATGACGTATTTATTGAGCGTTGGCATCAGGAGAACAATACGTTCTATTTCTCGTTCGGGGAAATGACAATTACTCTAGATGATGTCAGCTGCATTACAAGTCTCCCTGTAGTTGGTCGGACTTTGGATATAGTCACAGTTCCGCGTGATGAGGTATACAACTACTATACTAGTATGTTGGGTTGACAGTGGATGAGGTTCGTGTTGAGATACAGTCCATTAGAGGTGTTGGCTTCAAGATAAAGTGGCTGCGGGAGACTTTCACCAGGTGTCACTATATCGAGAAAACTGATGCAGACACTATCCGCCAGGTATCACGAGCATACATGATGTTCTTATTTGGTTGCACTATTTTTGCGGATACTAGTCAGAAAAGCGTCAAGGCTGACTATTTGTACGGGTTGGAGAATATAGATTCTGGTTGTGGGACATAGCATGGGGTACGAGTGCATTGCCTCGAATTTCGAATAGTTTTTCGGTGAACTTATACAGCGCTATGTAACGAATCTTCTCAAACGACGACCTAATGGCAACATGTTGGATTTCGACTAGTGAATGAACCCTCCCCCAAAATAACTCAAAGTTTAATTTGTTTGTACGTAGGTAATGCTTTAGGTTAGAATGAGAACTCTCGACGCGGTTAGTCGTGCAATGTCCCAAATGCAAGTTATTGTACGTCTTCCAAACAACAAATTTTTATGTGTATTTGTCGAACCATGATTTTTCAGTGTATTCGATTGCAAGAGGATAGTCTTTGTACTCCAATAGCATGTCTCGTCGGGCATGAACGAATTCAATCTCTGATGCTGCATACGCAATCTTCTTCCAAGCAGAAGCAAACTTCACATGATCACTTTTTTTGGGGAAATATTTTCTTGTTTGCCCCCGAACATTTTGGGCTATGTGCCAGCGGCATAACATATGCGCTGTCTCTGGGAATACCACTTCTATGGCGTTCATCAGCGCTAAATCTATGTCGGTCAGAATGACACGACGTTCTTCAATTTCGTGAACGAAAATCAATGACTTCAAACACTCTAACACCTATTTGAAGTCGTTTAACTTCTCACCGGACATGAAAACAAATGCCGCACAGTACGTCAAACCAGTACACGTCACACCCACTATATCAAACAATAGCATACCATATCGTTAGACTTTATACGTACTATCCATGATCAACACTGTTGGAAATGTCCGCAAAAGTTCAACATTGACTGGATGGGAAAAAAATATATCTGTAATGACTTGTCCATCGTCTTCACCAGATTTATGCCATTCATAATAATTATGGGACTTAAGCTCTCCCAACAAGAACTGGAGTTGTGACCTACCTGCCTTCTTCAAAACCCTGCTTTTCTGTCGTGCATTATAGATGATGCGCATAAAAGAAACAATATCTTCGTTTAGCTTATAAACACCATTTAGTATATCTCTGGGGTTAGTTCCAATGTAGGTCGCTCGTTCAACATATTCCATCTCTTCATCATTCAAACGACCAGCAAAAGAATGACCGTCTAACTGTTTTGAACTCTCATGGTTATGAATACCACATTTCACTTCTAACTTCCATTGATCTGGTTCCACCATTAACCCGAGAAGCTCAAATGGACAACCAATCCTTTTTGTTCCTGTAGACTTCCGTTTACGGTCTTTCTCAGCTACTCTTGGAGTATTCTTTCCCAACTTCTCACACTGGAAAAAAATCTTAGGATTTTTTCTGCTATTTACTTTATCGCGCCGACTTATGTTGCTAACCAAACCATAGTGTTTTCCTGTCTTCGTCACCCACTTAATCAACGCTTCTTGTGTATAAACTAGGTGGTGAAGAACAAATGACTGTAGTCAGTAGCAAAAGCTTCCTCAGTCCCATGGGTGACATCCGTCCCCTGTTATACAACAACAACACATAATAAGCAATCAGGTATAATTAAAAATGGGGTAAGAAACCTTGTTTTTTTTGGAAAATTTGTGCGAACCAATCGGTGTACCATCGGTTCTAAGGCCTTGAACCGATGGTGCTGGGGCCTCGATACTGAGCGGACAGATGCCCCAGCACCGCCGGTTCGAGGCTACAGAACCGTTGGTGCGTAGGTCACGCACGGCCGTTTCTAAGGCCCAGCTCACTGACCATGTGCTCAGCTTATACTCTATAGATCTTTTCCTTTTATCAAGCTCCTTGTCCAATCGATCAATTCTTTCCTCAATGTCTTCGAGCTCATCCTAATCTTGAGTTCAACAATGTTGTATATGTCCTTAAGATCATTCCTTTGTCGAGCAATATATGTCCTTGAGCTCAGTCCGTTGATGAGAAGTATTTATCTTTGGTTTTGATATGCTTTTGAGCTCGTCAATGCCGTAGAATTCGTTTTTTTCTTCATTTCTTATCATAACCCAAACTCACAGTGCTCTTTGCTCGTGCTCGTTCGCATTTGGGGAATCCCCCCTTATCGGGGCTCCCCCTAGTTTATAGGTTTATTAAAACATTAATAAACCTGTAAATTAAAACATAATTAAATTATTTTCTTATACGCATAGTAACTCGAAAGGCCTTGTGTCTGTTTCTTTCTGACACGTGTCATCGATGCAAGTGACGGTTTCTGTCATCGCCGTTTCTTGAAAATACCTTTCGCGATTTAGTTTTGTTCGAAATCTTCTGCTTCATCGCGACTATAAAATTTTCTTTCATCTTCATGCCAAGTGCTTTCTGTCATCTTCCTCGACACTACTCAGGTAACATTCTTTCCATTAGATAACTAACTTTTGTCGATTGCTGGAGAGAACCCTAGACTTAGAGTTCCAAACTTTTATCAATAGGCGATTCCTAAAATCAACTCTCTTTCCCTTACCATCATAATCATTCTGATTCATATCCGTACCTAATTACAGTGTGTAGAAAAACTAATGGCACAAAAAAAGCATTGAAGAGTAAAGCTGACAAAATTATGGAGCCTTTATATGAAGACGTCGGTGATTTAGAAAACTACTTTTCTCAGATAGCCCCTAGATACACTAACCTAGATGATGCTGGAATCACCGTTCTTAGGAAGAGATGTAATATCCCTGATAATATAACCATTAGGGCCCCTGGTCTAGGTGAACACCTCTATCATACACAAGAAACAAAAACTTTCATTTTTACTACTTTCTTTGACTGGGTCTTAGATTACCACTCCCCGAGCTCATTCCCGATTACTTGAGTTTGCTTGGCATCTGTCCTACGCAGATGTCTGTAAACGGTTGGAGGTTGCTGCTTAGCATAGTCCTTATCTCACACATGTTAAACACCAAAATATGTTTATCAGACCTCATTTCTGGTACTAACATAACAAAATTGGTCAAAACCCCTTTCTTCTACACCTATTTTAAGGGGATTACAAAAATTGTCGAACTTCCTTCCTCTGATAGGAATTGGAAGAACTCATTTGTCTTCGTGTCGGGCTATGGAAACATAGTATCCCTACCTTAAATCTTAAACTAGAAAGAAAATGTAGGAAGAACTGTAAGTAATAGCAAATTATGAGAGATACAAATGTGTGCGAACTCTTTGATAAAGTTATGTTTATTTTCCTTTAGGTGAACTTTCCAATCAGAACTGGTGGAAAGAGGGGAGGCCACTGAACTACGTGAATCCTCTGATCAGTGTTAGCAGCTTAGTTTTTGAAGCGTGGCAAATAGATCCTAAGCAAGTGTTCACACGATATAACTATTTAAAGTCAGGACTATGGTCAATCCCTGAGCTCAGCATTACAGAAGAAGGAGAAGTAAAAATGGCTGACGGTGGGGAAACTATGGTGGAACGTCTTAGGTCACTTTTGGAAAAGAAACTCCGTGAGAAAAACAGTCATGGGGTTTCGCTATCAGTACCCTAAGTAACCAACAAGTCTGGTGAAACTAGGGACTCATCATCTGCTATCGCTCTCTCAACCGACCAAGGAAATGATGCTGCCAAAAATAAAGGAAAAACTATCGAGCAGAATGAAAAAGAAGCACCACCAATGCCTGTAACCGCTCAACCCAACAAAGTTCGAGCAGATAGAGAGGATGAAGATGAGGAGACCATCTCTGGTGCTCTTGACACAAGGAGGAACAAAAAAAAGAGGGTAATTGTCGATGATATCCCCCTAAATACTAGGAGATTTCAGCTGAGGTATGAGGAAGATGATAATATTGAAACTACTTCCAACAAAGGAGCAGATCCTCCTAATCCATCAACAAAGGTAGTTGGTGAAGGACAAAATCCTCCTGCTGCTAAGGAGATAGTTGACCTAGTGGATGCTGGAGAAGATAATGACAACAATGCTCAGCAAAAGCCACCAGCGCCCCCCACTCATGCATCAGCTAGTGCTGAGCTCATCTATGGAGTGACGAGCACGGTTAATGGAGACCACTGAATTGAACAATCCTGGCAAAAAAACATCTGAGTCCAGCCAACAAAGAGCACCTACAGTGCAGCGCTCAAAAGTGCAAGTTCCATGCCCTTCTTCCTATATGTTTGATCAACTATGCAGGATCCCAGATCTGTCGTACTATGGCAAAATGTCAAACGCAGATATCTTGTAGAGGCAAACTGAGCTATGAATCGAGGTAATAACCACCAATATAGACATAAATTAATTTGTAGATTTGAAAATTTAGACATATCTCCCCTGTTTGTGTACAAATGCATCATAACTCTTTTGTTCTGGGTTATCAAAACATGTCTCTTGCTGATATAACTTCCATGGAGAACTGGAAGCCTAAAGCCATGTTTCTTGGTTCAGCTAAGCACAACATTGTTGAGGTCATCCGCTTGAGGCACGCTTATGCTTCAGCAAAAGTTGTCAAACATGAAGCTTTAAATGCAAAAGCCCAGATGGAAAGTGTAGTTTCCTCTCTGCAAGAGTTTGTCACACGCAGCGATCAGAGGCTAGCCACTCTATCTGAAAGCCATAAATTAGTGCTGAGCCAGAATGAAAGCTTGTTAAAGAAGAACCAAGATTTGCAAACTCAAAATGCAAATTTGCTGGACCAGGCCAACAATCAAGCGAATCGAGTAGAAGAACAAGTAGATCGGATTGCGGCTCTAACTGTTGAAGTGAGCAGGTTGAAGAAGAAACTAGAAGAGGAGCGTGCTCAGCTCGAGCGAGAGCGACAATAATAAAAAAGGAAGATAGAGGCTGCTGCTGAAGAAAGGGAAACACAATTGTTTTCGGTTATAACATAAATGATTACCAAAGATAACAAGAAAGCTATTGCAGAGCTGATAGCCTTGAATCATGGTTACGATTCTTTCCCCCGCTCTCACCTTCACCTTCTTGTTTATCGTCTCTTTTAGAAGAGCGATCCGTCCTGTTAGCCTTGCTCGTCTCTAGTCCTGATGGTTGCTAAGTCTTACTTGTGCCATTGATTCTTCCAGTTAGAGCATGAATAACGTCATTGATACTTGCCATTGTAGCATGCATAGCCTGCTCTCTAGCGTCTTACTTGTTCTAGTTGGAGAACCGTCTAGTCATTCGTCTGTATAGTTTCCGTAGGTGTGTGAGCCCCTAGTGCATTCTCAGTTTGATCTTTTCCTCTATAGATATTTTCCTTTCATCACACTCCTTGTCTAGTCGATCAACTCTTTCCCCAATGTCTTCGAGCTCATCCTATTCTTGAGTTCAACAACGCTGTATATGTCCTTGAGATCATTCCTTTGTCGAGCACTATATGTCCTTGAGCTCATTCCGTTGACGAGCTCAATATCCTTTTGAGTTCAACAACGGTGTATTTATCTTTGGTTTTGATCTGCTTTTGAGCTCGTCAATGCCGTAGAATTTGTTCTTTTTCTTCATTGCTTATCATAAACCAAACTCACAGTGCTCTTTGAATGTGTTTAACTGGTTCCTTAGGATTTTCCATGACATACATGGCCACCTTCTAAATCTGTCCCGCACTTGAGGGAACATTAAAAAAGTTAATCTTATATACATGTCTTCTAATCGGGTTAAAATAAAAGATAAATGAGCTCCGGTCAACCCTCAAATGTGTTTGCTAAAGAAATCCAGAATATCACCATTCCAAATTGGTTGGAGGGCATATAGAATTTAACTTCAAAAGCTGAAGATATATTTGACGTAATCCATTACGAAGAGCACCGTCATAAAGTCGGTCGACGTCTTATCCATTCTTGATAAGGTTACCAATTTTGTGTCCCCTTCGAATCCGATCAAACTCCAAGCCAAAATAGCCCACATAATAGAAAAGATCAACAAGGCTCTATTAAAACATAAACATAAGTCTGTTGGTCTTGGTCTTATTCAAATCAGCTACTCCATACCTACTACGATTCGAACTGATGCATATCTTGGTACTTCCAAAGAAGGAAGGGCTGATCCAGAACTAAAATTAAGGGTAAGCTAAAACACTTATAGATAAGAAAAATTAACAAAAAATAAATGTTCAAGTATTATGATGAAAAAATTGAAAACATTTGTGCAAAACTTGTCTTATATTTATGTTATATTTGTGCTAAATTTACATGAAACCTACGAAATTTGTGCTAATACTATAACACATTTATCTATACCTAACTAAATGGTTTAAACATTAATTTATACGAAACTATATGGTTTAAACATAAAAAAATGATTAAATAAGTTATAAAAACATGAAATATCTAATTGCAAGATCAATTTATACATAAGTACATGGTTTAACTAGCAAACAACACTTAAAGCACAACACGCATTAATTACATGATCCATATGAGCAAACAACACTCCAATCACAACAAACATAAACTACATATAATTACCAAAGGTGTTATTTATTTCCAATTATAAGATAAATATTCGTGAAGAAATCTTCAATGATTAATTACATATTAAACTATAATCACAATATAATTTATGTATTACTCTTTTATTTGAAACCCATAAAAAATATTTAATTTTTTTCATTCTATTATATCAAAAGATACTAATATAATTTCACATACCCAACGTATAATAATTTAATAGCTAAATTTATTAAAAGACTTTATATAATATATAATATATAATATATTAATATTACATTAATTAAAAGAATTGTTAAAAATATCTCCTTCCTTTTTATAATGGCCTAATTAGTCCATTAGGGAGACCTAAAAAATTTATAACAACATTTGCAAGATCAATTAAGTAAATACATATTAAATTGAATTATATTAAAAAAATAAATTAAACAATTCAAATAAAATAAATCCAAACAAATCAATTAAGCACTTTCAAAATAATCCATTAAACAAATTCAAACAAATTAATTAAACAAAAATCAAATAAATCAATCAAATAAATTAAATAAACTTAAAAAATGAAATAAACAAATTTAAACAAATTTAAACAAATAAATTAAACTAAATCAAACAATTGAACTAAATAAATTTAAAAGCTCGAGTAGTTTATTAAAGTAAAATCAAATAAAAAAATTAAACAAAAACTAAACAAACTCAACCAATTCGATTAAACAAATCAAATAAATCAATAAAACGAATTCAAACAAATCAATCGAACATTTTAAGGGCATAAATGACTACATTCTAAATCCGCCCCTATAATAGTGGTTGTGTTGAAAGACACCCTGATCTCATTTGCTCTTGAGGGAACATTAACAAAAAATTATTCTCAAATACCCGTATTCTGATTGGGTTAGAAGAAAAGATAAAATAGTTCAGTCTAACCTCAAGTGCCTTTGCTAAAGAAATCGAGAATATTGCCATTCAAAATTGGTTGGGAGGCCTTTAAGATTTAGCTTCCAAAGTTGAAGATGTATTTGTGAAACCCGTTACCAAGAGCATCGACATAAAGTGAAGGTCTGATCCATGCTTGATAAAGTTACCAATTTCATGTCCCTTCGGATTTGATCAGACCCCAAGCCAAAATAGCCCACAGAATAGAAAAGATCAATAAAGCTCTACTAAAACATGAACATAAGTGTGCTGGTCTTGGTCTTATTCAAATCAACTACCCCATATCTGCTAGGATTGAAACTGATGCGTATCTTGATACTTCCAAAGAAAAGGGGCGAATCAATAACAAAACTTAAAAACAATGCAAAACAACTCATAGATACAAAAAGAATTAACAAAAATAAATGTATATGTATTATAATGAAAAAAATGTAAGAAATTTGTGCTACATTTGTGCTAAACTTGTGCTTTATTTATATTATATTTGTGCTAAACTTACACAAAGCCTACAAAAAATTGTGCTAAATTTGCACCAATTTAACCGTTGCTTGTTGTTTAAACCATGTAGTTAGGTATAAATTGATCATGCAATTAAATATTTCATGTGCATATCACTTATTTAACTGTTGTTTTATGTTTAAACCATATATTTTGGTATAAATTGGTGCTTAAACCGTGTATGTATAGTTAATGTGTTATAGTATTCCCATGATCCGTACAAATTTAGCACAAATTTTCATAGGTTTCGTGTAAATTTAACACAACATAACATAAATATAACACAAGTTTAGCACAAATGTAACACACATTTCTTACAATTTTTTCATCGTAATACTTGTACATTTATGTTTTGTTAATTTTGTTGTATCAATAAGTTTTTTGGGTTACCCTTAATTTTAGTATAGGATTCGTCCCTGATCATGCCCATAACAGATTTGTTGGAAAATAAGAATGGAGATGTCAAGAATCTGATTTTAGAATAAATCTCAAGAGAGATCCTTTGTTTCATACTCATATTCATACAAAAAACTTAAGATTAGTTGTTGTGTACATTTTTCAGTAATTCTTTTATTAAAATAATAAGCTATTGATTTGAAGTAAAATGTAACTTAAGGAGAAGAACATTCCCGATAAACTAAAATATTATAAAATTAATAGATTCGAAACGTTAATGATCTAGTTATAGCCATATTATACCATTGTAAAATTAAAATCACTTGAAATTGTCGGGGAATCTTGTTCTCCTCCTAACGACTTTATGGTTCATCTAAGTAATGAAACTTCATTTCTTTAATTAGAGTTTCTCGGGTTTGATCAAAAGACCTTTTACGATCAACAAATTTTCAGTTCTTCTTTTTTATTTGCGTGTAGATTGATTAAAGGATTGTCTTTCAATTCTGCGTTGACTTATTAGTTAGTGAAAGTGGATTAATCGTATAATATTAATTTTATATTTTAATACAATAAGACGACACTAGTATCCAAGTGATTGACGCATCCTTGTACTTATCATATGGTATGTTCGGTTATGGTAAATATTTTTTCCTTTCGCTAGATTGACAACTAAAAAAATATCATTAGTCCCATACACAGCAAAGTAGTCATAGTTATTTTAACATAAAAACTTCATAATTCATGTTAATTAAATCTAATATATAATTATAGATATTCCTGTATTTTCCACTCCCTACATTTTTTCTCATGGATTTTGTTTCGAATTATTTTTTATCCGTTTTGAAATGTCAAAATCTATCTCTAATACTTCAGTTTTAAAAGTGACGAAATTAATAAACTCGGTTACATTGTACACTAGAGTTCAAAAATTCATATTATTCAAGCCAAACAAATATGTTGACATATAACACTATGCGAAAGGTTTGATGAGTCCGATTTGGTGAAGGAAATCAAATTGGCAAAGGAAATTGATTTGGTTCATTGAATCGATTTAGGAGGAAGGGTTCAAAGAATGAGACATTAGGTTTTAGGGTTAAGACTGGATCAATTTCGTATAAATGAGTGTTTCATTGTTTCATAGTTATTGTTATGGAGTAATTAAATTATATTGGGTTGGGTATACATATTTTACAGGTTAATTAGTGGATTAGATCAGGTTTTGAGTAAAATATTCGGTATATAGTTAAAGTAAAAAAATAAGGGTAATTATTTAATTCGCGTCCTATGTGAAAGTTGACATGGCTAGTCAAAATGTATTTTGGGGTTAAAATAGCTGGTAATGTCATGAATGATTAGTTTGTGGAACTTTTGGAAACGTTGAGAACCGGTTTGTTATAAAAGTGAACACGGTGGACTAACATAAGACAATTCGTAAATGTAGGGGGCTATCCATATTTTTAAGCTCATGTCCTTATTATTAGAACTTTTTTCTCGTTAAAAAGTGTGCTTTGTAAAACTGGTGTTTGTGGAAGATTGACAAGTTGGTCAATTGAGTTGGGTGAATAAAAAATCAATTTAAACCAAGAACAACAATAAAATTACACGTGATGGTTGAATTAATCCACGAGTTGCAAAAGGAAACATAGAAAATTGAAGAAGGTGAACCGAAGAAAAGTTATTTGAAGGATGGGGAATATATTATTCGAGCCGCAGGATCTTCTCGTGTAAATGGTAATGAAGTTGGTAATCTTATGACACTTTTGATGGAAGATAAAATAAAAAAAAAGCTATGAAATTCATGCTCCATACCACCAATAATAAAGTGAAATATGAAGTTTTATGGACCAGAATGAGATTAGCTCATATTTTTGGGGCAATAATCCTTCATTTATTATATGATTATCAATTAGTGGTTGATCATTTCTCGTTTGGTTTATTTTGGGATGGGGGTAGTTTGGTAAAGTGTTTTGGTAAGTTTGAAGTATTAAGTGTTTAATGTAAGGAGTAATGAGATAATTGAGCACCTTGCTTGTATTAAATGTTGATCACCCTCATTAATGAGAGTTGATCAACATTTAATCGGCCAAGTTTAAGGACCCATTAGTCTTTTAAGTTGATCAGTAAGTAGCTTAGTCAAAAGGTGTTTTACATTTGTCCTGTTTGGATTTTTCAGTGGAGTGTTATGGTCCGAATTACCCCTGTCCGGATTAAGCAGTGGGTTGTGTCTGAAGTATCCGAACTCATCAGTAGCCCCTTTTTTAGGCGTCATAAAATATTTTTGGTAGGGCTAAAACATCTATCAATCCAGTTTCAACTTTATCCGATCTGCTCGTGTCGTCCGGACAAAGAAGTTCATTTTCAACATCAATCCAGTTCGAAAGTTATCAGGACTGGTTTCTTTCCAGAATTCTAAGAGTTTTCTTCTTGGATCGTGGGACACGTGCATTTGGTTCGATCTACCAACCGTTATTTTTCCTAGACCGGCACCCCCACTAAGTCTAGAAAGTTACCTAGGCATTTGATTCTTCACACGTTTGCACAACCTTTAATCATTGCAAAACCCTCTTCAACTTCTCCTAGCTAACTGTTACTTTTTTACTGTTATATAAATTCTCTTTCACTATTTCATTGTCCTCCACACTCAAAGCTTTTGAGATTCCATCTTTACCTTCAAATCGGTCTTGAGAGGTTTTATGTTTCATGGCCAGAAACGCACTAGTTAAAGGCGGCTGGTTGAATTTATCAGTTAGAAAGAGCGAATAAAGTAGAAAGAGAGAATCGCATCGCTGCCAGTCTCCCAGTTTCTCCAAATGAGAAAACCAGTCAACCAATTGAGGATGCCGATCAAGGGTCTTCATCTTCCAAAAACCCTAGGCCCAGACCACTCTCATTCAAACCAAACCTTTCACCTCTTCCCTCAGGCTATTCTGTTCAAGAGTCTCAACCTTATGTGCCTAAAGAAAAAGCTGTTTCGAGTATCAGAAAACCTCCCCCCCTTTATTGATATGGGTTCCGATGCTGAGAAGTCTTCAAAGAAGATAACCCCTCATCGGATGACCCGCCAAACTAAAACTCAATCCACACCTTTGATGAGGGTGGAATCCGCCGACCCAAGCGATAGGGGTAAAAATACAGTAGATAATTGTTGATGGGGTTAATCGGGTATTTAGAGTCCTTCAAGGACTAATTTACAACAATGTAATAATAAGAAGGGCTTCATTGAAATGCAATGAACGGCCCACTAATAGGTTAAATGGGTCCGCCTTATTTTACTATAAAAGGATGACCCACTTGCCCAAAAAAGGGGTATTGAATATTACTTTCTCAGATTCTACTTTATCTCTCTATACTTTCTCTCTCTAGTCATATCAGGTCCAAGATCCTAAATACATTCTTTTGACAGCAATTCACTCATCATTGGCGCCGTCTGTGGGAACAGTGATACCGAAAAGGAATCTTCTGTTCTTTGAAAATCACACTGTACGGGATGAATAGCGAAGCGGCGATAGAGAGGGACGGTAGGGAGGTCGTCCGAGCCGCTGCTGGGTCGGAAGACGCGGGAGCTCCCGGTCGGGAGTGGAACGGCGGTCGGGATAAGCGGTCGACCCTGATTATGACCCGAAAGCAGCTGCTCGAAGATATTGCCCGGTTAGAAGAGGAGCGAGAGCGGGCACTGGACGAAAAAAGGATTCGTGAGGGGAAGGGCAAAGAACCCGCCCTGGACGATCGGGGAGCGGCTGGTCGCGGCCAAGCCTCGCGGGTGGAGGTCAGACCTGTCAGGTACTACCGAGATTCACCTCCCGATGACGAAGAGGCCGTCAAGGTTCGTCGGAACCCAGACACCCATCGGGCCATGACGTCGGACTATCCCTCAGACGATTCGTCCGGCGAGGAGTACCTGCGCCGGGAGAGAGCCCAACGGACGCGAAAGAATCGGTCCCAGCGCATTCGAGGGTCCAGGGCAGACCCTTCGCGGTACAAAAAGGGCGGCACCGATAAGCTGACCCCTGTGTCCTTTGAAAAGGAAGGAACGCACGTCGCCAGCCGCGGAGAGCGAGAAATGTTGCCACCAATTCCTTGGCAACCGACGAACAGCCAAAACCATGGATACCGAACAAGCAGCCAGTTCGTCGGCCCAAGAACCGAGGGGCTCTATGAAATCAGGACCGAGGGTCTTGGGGGAGGAGCTTTTGAGCTCAGAGTCAACTGGAGAGCCTCCCCGTTATCTGATGAGATATTAGCGGGACCGCTCCCGAGGCGTTTCGACATTTCTAAACTGGAAAAATACGACGGGAAAACAGATCCGGACAACCATTTGGAAGCCTTTAAGAACTTTATGCTGAGTTTCGACAACGATGATAAGCTCTTATGTAGGGCTTTTTCTATGACATTCAAAGATAGGGCCTCGAAATGGTACAACCGATTGCCGCAGGGGTGCATCAGGAACTTCGGGACTTTCTGGGCAATGTTTAGGCAGCACTTCGTAGGAAGTAAGAGTTTCCGTGCTAATGGAGACACTATCATGAACTGTCGACAGAAGCTAGGGGAAAGCCTAAAAAACTATACCAGGCGGTTCATCGATGCGAAGACCGATCTAGACCATTGTGAAGAGAACGTGGCCCTAACGGCGTTTCGATTAGGCCTGCTCCCAGGGCCAATGAAGCAGGCAGTCACGAAGAAGCAGGCGTTCACTTTCTCTGCATTATTGGCACAAATAGAAAAGCAGATACTGATCGAAGAAACGGAAGCTTCCGAGGTGGCGGCACAGATCCAACAGAGCGCCCAAGCATCGGTCGTGATAAAGCAGGGTTCCAGACCAGACCAGGCAAGGGTAGCCCAACCAATTAGCACGATACCTCCGATCATGCCGTCGGTCACTAAATCTCCCGCCCCGACCGGTCTTAGGCCAAGACAAAATGGGCAGGCAACTTCCCGGCCTATGTCCAACAAATGGATACGACCGGCCTACTTTGCGGACCTCACAGAGTGCGTGTCGTCAATCTATGAAAAGACCAAGAGGAGCGGGATGTACCGAAAGCCTTTTCCTATCCCGACGCCTCGGGAGCAAAGGAATAACCGCTATTGTCGTTACCATGAGGACGTCGGTCATGACACGAAGGATTGTATAGCCTTGAAGAAGGAAATACAGATGCTTATTGAACATGGGAATCTGTTGGAGTACGTCAAGAAGGCCCAACTTGCAACGGCATCTAAGGAAGTGGTTATCGTACCGAAGCCAGAAACGACCATGGCGATTTCAGAAGTTACCGATCGTTTCGACGTTTCGATTGAATACCTCGATCCCGAGGCCAACCGTAACATCATCGGGGTTATTGAGGAGGATGCGGGAGAAAGCACCAACGTTGTGCTCGGTCTCTGTGAGATGTTTGAATCATTGGTAACCTTCGGGGGAGAATCTATGATGGGAAGCCCGCGTGCATTCAGGGAGGAGCGAGTTGTTGATGAAAAAATTGACCAGTCCTCTGGCACGGGAAGCCGAGCTTGCTTCCAAACCAGACGTATCCTTTCCCCAACTCCGCATCCCGACGATATCAGAGTTGTTGATGAAAAAATTGGCGGGCGCGTCGGTAAGGTACAAGGCCTGCGCGATCTATTCGAATCCCTGACCATCTTCGGGGGGGATTCGATGGCAGGGATAACGCACTCCTCCAGGAAGAGACACATCGTTAACCTAACCACCCAGTTGGAAGCCAGAACTTGCTTCCAAACCAGAAGTACCCCTTCACCAATTTTGCATTTTGACGATGACGATATGAGGGACTTAGCCGGGCCTCATGAGGATGCTATTGTGATCGGAGCAGCGATCGCGGGAGAAGAGGTTCGGCGAATCTTGGTAGATACCGGGAGCTCAGCCAATATCATCTTCGCTTCAACTTTTGCCAAATTCCGAACACGACCAGTACTCGAGCGATCCGACCGAACCATCGTCGGGTTTACAGGAACGGCAGCAGACGTCGTCGGAGAGTTCGAGGGTGTGGTGCAGCTAGGCCGTGGCCCGTTTAAAAAAGAGGTCACGGTGCTATTTATAGTAGTCGACGCGCCGGCCTCGCACAATGCTATTCTGGGACGATCCTGGATATCGCGCATGCATGCGGTGACTTCCACCATACATCAGTGCGTAAAGTATGTGGTTGGAAATAACATCGGAGTAGTGCGAAGCAGCCAGAAAACGGCCCGGGAGTGTTACCGAGCTGCGTTGGCACCCAAGAAAGACCAAGAGATGTTCCCCTCCCAGGCATAGCAATTAAGGGAGAGCTCCCCAGGATCGCAGCCGGTGGACGACCCTCGGGAGGCCCCAAGCCTTTTGACAACAGACGAAGAGTGTGAGCTGCATCATTTTGCAACTGGGAAAGGTCTGCGGGTCGGTGTGGATATGTTACCGACTTTAAGGGAACAGATGCTGGCTTTACTCCGAGAGAATCTTGATTTGTTCGCATGGTGTTCCGGGGACGTTACGGGAGTACCCGAGTCGTTTGCGATTCACAAGTTGACCATAAATAGGAACGTTAGACCGATAATTCAGAAGCGTCGGGCTTTCTCTCCCGAAAAAGCGGAGGTAATTCTGCGGGAAGTCGAAAGAATGACCGGCATCGGACATATCATAGAAGCGCGATACCCTTTGTGGATATCTAATCCCGTTCTTGTCAAAAAGAAAAGCGGGAAATGGAGGATGTGTGTAGATTTTACCGATCTCAATCGGGCGTGCCCGAAGGACCCTTTCCCCATGCCACGGATCGATCAACTGGTGGATTCGACTTCGGGTAACAAACTACTATCCTTTATGGACGCCTATGCCGGTTATAACCAAATTAAGCTGCACCCCGCAGATCAGGAGAATACCACATTCATCACGGGTCGAGGGCTATATTGCTACAAAGTAATGCCCTTCGGACTAAAGAACGCGGGCGCGACATACCAAAGACTGGTTAACCGAACGTTTGAAGGCCAGATCGGGAGAAATATGGAGGTCTACATCGATGACATGTTGGTCAAAAGTGGGACCGATGTGGATCACCTTACCGACCTCAGGGAGGCTTTTGATAACTTACGAAGGGTAAACCTTAAGCTAAACCCGGAGAAGTGTTCTTTTGGTGTTCGGTCAGGGAAATTTTTGGGGTTCCTTGTCAGTGAGAAGGGCATCGAAGCCAACCCTGTCCAACTCCGAGCCCTAGCCGACATGACTCCTCCTCGGAGTGTAAAAGAAGTTCTGATATTGACTGGGCGATTAGCCGCGTTGAATCGTTTCATCTCTCGATCGTCTGACAAATGTGCTCCGTTTTTTCAGGTCCTTCGACAGGTAAAAAACTTCGTGTGGACTGATGAATGCGACAAGGCATTTTTGGGGATCAAAGAGTATCTATCGTCCCCGAACCGTCTGACCAAGCCCGTTGCGCACGAAACTCTGTTCCTCTACGTTGCGGTTACGGATTACGCGGTCAGTGCAGCTCTGGTTAGCGAATCAGGGCCAGCTCCGACAGCTGTATACTATGTAAGCAAAAGTCTGCTTGACGCCGAAACTCGATACTTAAAGCTCGAAAAAATGGCGTTGGCTCTGGTAACGGCTGCGAGGAAGATGCGCCCGTACTTCCAAGCGCACCACATTGTCGTTCGCACGTCATTTCCACTAAAATACGTTTTTCAACGACCAGATATGTCCGGGAGAATAGCCAAGTGGTCGGTAGAGCTGGGGGATTTCGACATTGAATTCGAGCCCCGAACCGCGATCAAGGGTCAGGCCTTGGCCGATTGTTTGGTCGAATTTCACTCCGACCGACCCGAACAAGAAACACCCTCGCAAGAGACCGCGGAGGGCGAATGGACTATCCGCACCGATGGAGGAGCCAACGTTAGCGGTTGTGGCGCGGGAGTTCAAATCGTTACTCCTTCGGATTTGAGCATGTTCCAGGCCATCCGATTTGGCTTTCACACGTCGAACAATGAAGCAGAATATGAAGCGGTTTTGGCTGGTTTACGATTGGCGCAAGTCTGCGGGGCGAGACAAGTGCGCTTTGTAAGCGACTCCCAACTTTCGATAAACCAAGCCTCGGGGATTGCGGAGGCTCGGAAGGAACACCTAGTGCAGTACTTAGCGGCCTTGAGAATTTTGGCTGCTTCTTTCGACAAGATCACGTACGAGCATGTCAACCGAAGTGAAAATATGACGGCAGACTCTTTGGCGACAGTTTCCTGCTCGACCAGTTATCCTTGGGTAATAGAGCAAGAGAGTCCGTCCATTGTTAAAAGGCATGAACTTGATAACCGACCCGAAATTGCGTGCCAGATCTCTCCAGTGGCGAATTCAGATTGGCGGCAGAATATCATCGCGTTGTTAGCTGGAGGTCGGCTCCCCGACGATGCGGCCTCGGCTCGAAAATTGCGCAACAAGGCGCGGGGATACGTTCTTTTGGGAGATGTGCTGTACAAAAGATCCTTTAGCCGGCCTCTGCTTCGATGTCTAGGTTTCGATGAATCCCAAGTAATTTTGTCCGAGCTACACGACGGGGAGGGCGCGGCGCACTGCGGGTACAAGGCTTTGATTAGAAGAGTTTTCCTCGCAGGATTCTATTGGCCTACAATAACAGCAGACGCAAAACTCATGGTGAAAACTTGTGATACGTGTCAAAGGTTCGGTAATGCGATCAACATACCCGCAACGCCTCTGAAATCTATATCCGAAGGGTTACCCTTTGACCGATGGGGAATCGACCTCGTCGGGCCGTTACCCATGGCATCGGGAGGAAGGCAAACGATCGTCGTCGCGGTCGACTATTTTTCAAAATGGATCGAGGCTGAGCCCTTGTCAGCCACAAAAACCAAGGACATTATCAAATTTATCTGGGCGAACATTTGTTGTAGGTTCAGGGTGCCGCAGCGGTTAACCATGGACAACGGACCACAGTTTGATAGCGCGGAAATGAAAGCGTTCTGCACCACGCATAATATCCGACAGTGTTTCTCTGCTCCTTTTCACCCGCAAGCGAACGGCCAGGTCGAAGTCACGAATCGAACCGTTCTGGATGGCCTCAGGAAGAATCTCGAGGGAAAGGCTGGCAAGTGGCCCGACTACTTACAGGAAGTGTTATGGGCTTACAGAACGACACCCCGCACGGCAACCCAGGAATCACCCTTTGCCTTGGTGTATGGCATGGACGCGGTCACCCCCGCGGAATCCATTTTTCCCTCTTTCAGGGTCGGCACTTATCAGCCGGAGGCGAATGATGCTACCCGACGGCTAGAGCTCGACCTCATTGACGAAAAGCGCCACCGCGCCCATTTAAACTCTTTGCACTACCAGACTTTAATGAGGAGTCGGTATGCCACCAAAGTCCGTCGTCGGGAGTTTAAGGTCGGAGACAAGGTTCTGCGACGGGTTTTTCTACACACCAAAGACAAGAGCCTCGGAAAACTCGCACCAAACTGGGAGGGACCTTACGAAATAGTCGAAAGAGTCAGGAGCGGGACATACCGCCTACAGAACCGTCTCGAACAACTCCTAAGGCTACCGTGGAATATCGAGCATCTGAAATTATATCTCGAATAGTTTGTAATTTTTGGTTAATTTTCGTTTTTTTTTTTTTTTTTTTTTATGTTTTTAGTCAAATTTGTAATGATCGGGGGTGCACTCTTTCCTACTTTGGTGGCACAAGGAGGTTTTAATGAGGCATCGATCAAAACCCGAACCGCATTATTGATTATAAAATTCTTTGCCTTTTAAAAAAATCAATTCGTTATATGGCGGTGGACAGCTGACGAGCTGGGCACCATCGTTTCTATTGAAGTCGATTTCCAGAACTCTCAAAGAGTTTTTCGGTTGTTACCGATCTACATTTTGATTTTTCCGACCCGTTGGAGAGATTTTCGATGATGACTCGATCTACAGAGCTCTCAAAGAGTTTTTCGGTTGTTACCGATCTACATTTTGATTTTTCCGACCCGTTGGAGAGATTTTCGATGATGACTCGATCTACAGAGCTCTCAAAGAGTTTTTCGGTTGTTACCGATCTACATTTTGATTTTTCCGACCCGTTGGAGAGATTTTCGATGATGACTCGATCTACAGAACTCTCAAAGAGTTTTTCGGTTGTTACCGATCTACATTTTGATTTTTCCGACCCTTTGGAAAGATTTCCGATGAGGACTCGATCTACAGAACTTTCAAAGAGTTTTTCGGTTTTTACCGATCTACATTTTGATTTTTCCGACCCTTTGGAAAGATTTTCGATGATAAATCGATCTACAGAACTTTCAAAGAGTTTTTCGGTTTTTACCGATCTACGTTTCAGCCTTCCAGACCCTCTGGATTAACCTTCGATGAAAAATCGATTTACAGACCTGATTAAGCCGTCTTACCGACCTACATTTTTTGGTTGTCACAATTCCCGGGCATGACAAATTAACTAACCAAACATCAAAGATTTAAACCTGCAACACTGTACTTGGCAAAATAAATCATCATCCGCAAAGGGGGCCCCGTGGCCCCCAAAATAAGATAGTACAATACAAAATCTGGGGGGGCCGTAGCCCCCGAAGGTTTGCCACACATTTTCAAAAACAACAAAAGAAAAACAGAAATAAAGAGAGCTGCATCACTGGTCACCATCGTCACCGTCTTCCTCGTTTTCTTCTTCATCGTCCGCCTCATCGGACTCCTCCACTACAATTCCCTCGGGGCGATCCTTTTCAGGTACGTCCAGCCATAGCGAACCAAGACGAAGGTCCGGGTACCGGTTGTGGAGTGACAGAACATAGGCGGCTTTGGCGGCTGCGGCATCTTGGTCCGACCACAGTCTGCATCGATCGAGGAAGGCTACGTTCGAGGACTTTAACTTTTGAACCTCCGATGCTAGGCCTGAGGCGCGGTCTTCCGCGGCTTTCCTCGCCGTCTCCGCGGCAACCGCTGCGCCTTCCGCGGTTTGTGCGGTTTTCTGCGCCGACTCCATCGCCTGCTTTGCTGTTTCCGCGGCCGTCTTAGCTTCGGTGGCTAGCCTCTCAGCCTCGGCAATCCGACCTTCCGCCGCCACCAGAGCCTCTTCGGTAGTCTTCACCTGCGCGGTCAGTCTAGAAATCTTAGCCTCCGCCGCGGATAACTTCTTACCAAGCTCCTTAGCCCGGCGCTCTTTCAAGGCAGCTGGTACCAGCAAGCTGTAGAGCGACAACGCTAGCCCATCCGTGCTCCGAAGCGGCAAAGAGTGCGGGCTTCCCATCGTCGTCAGCACCGGGAATTTGGGACCGCTCGACGACGAAGCATCAGGTCCTGCGGCCTCCGGGGTCTCAGTGTCGTCCGCGATAGGGATAACGTCAGCTGTAGGGCGATCCCCGCTTTCAACGTGATCCAAGAGAACAGGCCTTGGAACAATCACCTCTGGACGGACGGCCACCCGATCCTTTTCTGCAGCCTTGGCCTTCTTTGGCTGGGATCCCTCCGCTTCTGCACGAGTCTTCCTCTTCTGTGCTACCGTCGGATTTTGGCTCGCCTCGGGACGTTCCGCATCCGATGCCGCCGTCCTGGTCGGGTCGCACCCTGCCTCGGTTCTAGCTTCTGTTTCCCCCCCTTCATCATCTGACTTGGGGCGTTTGCTGGGTGCCTTATTGCGCTTAGGGAGGTACAGTATGTACCCGGGACGACCGGTGCGGGCCATCACTTCGTCTAAGCTTGGAGGTGTCCGCAGCTGTTCGATAGACAGAGCCTCGGACGAGCACCGCCAAAGATTGCTCGTAAACAAGTTCTTATCCATGAAAGTGCGATGCATGCCCCGACCCCAATTCCGGCGGGCGTAGTTTTTCAGCACTTCGAACGTATCTTCCGCGGATGACGAATGGTCCTTCTTCACCCCCTGTAGCCAGTCCTTTGACACTACGCAAAGATCACACACGTTAAAAAAAAAAAAAAAAAAAGAAAAAAGAAAAAAAAAAAAAAAAAAAAAGAAAAAAAAAAATATATATATATATATATATATATATATATATATATATATATATATATATATATATATATATATATATATATATATATATATCGGCAGTACCATCATGAACCCAGGTCCGCAGCAGTTGCCTCGGGTTCTCCTTGGTGTACGGAAGCCCGTTCTCCCAGCACCCGCTCAAGAATACAAACCGATGCTTCCACCCCTTGTCCCCCTCTAAAAAGTCGTTGACAATTTTCCATTTATTGCCAAGAGAGGAATAGAAGAACGGTGAGTTCGGGGATTTTGACAGACCCGACATGGCGATATACTCCTCCATCGGCATAGCTCGACCAGAGAGGCGGGAAGCCATGATGCAGGACATCAGGGTGTACCACGCATTGGGTGTCAGCTGCGATGGGCAGATTTGAAGAGTGCGGAAGTAGAGTACAATCTCGGGGTCCAGAGGAAAGCGCAGACCCCAGTTGAACAATTCAGTGAACACCACGATCTCTCTGGGTCTGACGTGAACGGGCGTCTCTCCCGGGGTCGGGAATCGAACGGTGACACACTCAGGGATTCCCCAGCGGATTAGCATCTCCTGATGATCGGACTCAGGGAAGTAGAGGTACTTCCCCTCAAAGAGAGAGACCACGTCCCTGGTCAAAAGCCAGTCAAAGTATTTAGTCAAAATAGCAGCTTTGACCGCCTCGGGCCAGGGATCGTCCTGGTTATTAGCCGCGTGGAAAGCTGCGGCAGCGCACTCCCCCGCGGGAGCAATATCGATTTCGGGCTCTCCAGCTTCATGGGTTGGAACTGGGTTAGAGCAGCGGTCAGCAGCAGCGTTTGTATCAGATGGCCGGACCTGGGAAGAAGAAGCATCGGGAATACCGCGAGCCATGGCCTTATGAGCCTCTTCAACCTGCTTGGGTGTTAGCTGCATTTTGGGCAGACCTAAAAAAGTGACCGCAGTGTTAATACCGGTCCGAAACCCTCTAATCGAGGGCGTAAGCTGAACCATTTCAGGACTATTACCTCCTTCTGTGTACTGGAGTAATTCGTCTTCCCCCATAGTCAGAAAAGTGGATTTACGAGCACGTCGGGGTACAGGCAAGTTTGTGGAAGATTGGGTCGGATTTCCCAGACGAACTACCGGGGAACGAGAAGAACTGTCCCTTGAGGAAAGGACGATGGGCTCTGGAGATCGACCTGCTTCGGGAGTCGTAGAAACGGGAAGATCGGAGGCAAGGAAAACTTCTGCGGGAATCGGGGTGCCTAGCACGGGGTCGTGAGGAAGTGGAGCGGGAACGAAAGGTTTGGAGTTGGACCCCCAGATCAGACCGGCGCGTCGGTATTCCTCTGCTCTATCACCAATGCTAGACCACTGTTCGAAACTCCACTCAGATCCCTTTTTCTTGGTTGGGTTTTTCTGTGAACGTCCGGGTTTCATACAACGAGAGCCAAGACAAGGAAGGGTCGGGAAAATGTTCTCTCTCTCTCTAGAAATGCTCTGACAGCGTTTTCTCTCTCTAAAAAGCTTCTGAGAGACACAGAAGGCTTTGGGGTATTTATAGGGAGGTTTGGAAGAGCGGGGGATATCAATCGACAGAAACACAGCGGGAAAACGAAGAGTCTCTCTAGGGGTTTTAGCCTGGCAGGAGGATGGCCTATTAGCTCATGACACGTGTCGACCCGGCTCTGACGAAACCTGACGTAAGCATTCACCACAACACAGCAAAGAAGTGGGCCGTCGCAACCAGGCTCAGACAAAAGGACCGGGCCCATCAAGAGAAGCTTAGGATTAGAGGCCCACAAAACGAGAAGACAAGGCGCGGGAAGGTGTCAGAGGAAGTAACCCCGAGCATCGGGAAGTAGAAGCCGACAGGATCGGAATTGGTTGATGAGGTCGGACGATCGGCGATAGCCTTTTCATAAGTCTCCGCTCCTAAAAGTTCCCGAAGACTGGGGGGCTACTGATGAGGGTGGAATCCGCCGACCCAAGCGATAGGGGTAAAAATACAGTAGATAATTGTTGATGGGGTTAATCGGGTATTTAGAGTCCTTCAAGGACTAATTTACAACAATGTAATAATAAGAAGGGCTTCATTGAAATGCAATGAACGGCCCACTAATAGGTTAAATGGGTCCGCCTTATTTTACTATAAAAGGATGACCCACTTGCCCAAAAAAGGGGTATTGAATATTACTTTCTCAGATTCTACTTTATCTCTCTATACTTTCTCTCTCTAGTCATATCAGGTCCAAGATCCTAAATACATTCTTTTGACAGCAATTCACTCATCAACCTTCACTGCCAAAACCCTCCGGATCGGAGGTATCCAAAGCAGCCCCAACGGTCATGCCATCTGAATCCCAACCTCAACCAGATTCTTGGCCTTCGAAGGCAACAAGTGCTCAACCATCCAAACAACCTTTTGTGCCAGAAACTGACCCTCCTTCTTCTAAGGCCACTGACAAATCTACCATAGTGATGGAAGAAATAATCGAAGACATTATTGAGGAGGCTCCTTTGGAAACCGAGGCGTCACGTCAAATGGGAGATGCTGCTTCTGATAAGAAGGGAAAGAGCAAGGTAAAAGTTTGTATGACCCATCCAGACTCGCTTACGGAATTCTTAGAGGGCAAGGTAGGCCATTGTTTCAAACATGTTAGTGTCAAATACCTGTTGGCCATTCAAAACTTTAATTAAATCTACAGCCGTAATGCTGAGTTGGGTCGAATTAGGCCAAAACGGGGGATTTCGGAGTCAGTAAAGGTAAGGATACCTATCACTCCGGAGAATCCCATGGATTGCAAGTTTAATGAGGTGGTAATTTTCACCGAAGTGCTGAACTGGGGACTCCGGTTCCTATTGGACCCAGAAATCGTGAGGTACTTTCACTTAGTTAAAATCTGCCCTAGCCAACTAAGCTCCAATGCCTGGTATTCTCTCATTTCTTGCATCATGGCATCAAGGTTGTCAAAAATCCCACTTCCGATGGAGTAGTTTGTTGTTGTGGAAAACTTGTGCAAGAATCATCAGATTTCATTATACCATCACAATATGGGGAACAACTTCAAAGTTGTGGATGACTTGTTGGAGTCCGAAAAGAACTGGAGGACACAATTTCGGTTTGTCAGTGGGACATGGGAGAACGACAAGAAAATTAAGGCCAACACCAATCCTAGCATGCTGAATAACATGTGAAAAGGTACTCGTAAGTTCCTTTCCTCTCTTTGTCTTTCATGTTTTTCTTATAAATTATAAGTGTTCCCATTCTGATTGACTTGTTACTCCTTTATAGTGCTACCAAAGGATTTCACCGGACACTTATAGGAGGGGCAAAAAACCTGTGCAAAACTCAACGCATGGGCTACAGAGCATTGGGGGAATGTGTTCCACAACTACTACACATCAGCCAATCTTGTGAGGTCCAATCTATGGACCACCACAGACCGGAGAGACCTCACATGAGAAGAGCTAACTACTGTTCCTCCTCCTGGTGTAATTCTCAAAAGGACAGAGGCCAAGGATGGTAAATTGTTCTTACCTTCCAGAGCAAAGGCTCCCAACAAGATGAAGAAAAAGAAGAAGAAACCTGCAACAGAGTTGCTTCAAGCAGCCACAGAAGGGACTGGTTCAGAGAACCAAGGGGGAATGGATGTTGCCCTGCTCAAAGTAGTAGAGGCTAAAATAGTAAAGGAGGCTGGAGAGTCGCAGAACCCACCAAAGCCTCCGAAGAAGGACAGAAAAAGAAGGGCCAACAGTGATGAGAAAGCTGCTAAGAAAAAGAAGGTCACCCTGGGAGAAGAAATAACTCTTTGTCCTTCGGAAATCCAACCACCACCAGCCCCTATTGATCCCACCTTACAAGAGAAAATCCAAACAGATCTGCAGTCCGGAGAGATTATTAGGGGAGGGAATGAAGAAGTGGCCATTAGTGCCCTTCAAGATATTGATTTATACTTTAATGATTCTGAGAAAGATGATTTCGCAGGTCCCTACCGCCCCTCCAGCTCTACCAATATGGTGACCTTCAATAGTAAATATTTATCCATCTTCGGAGAGCAAGATGTTCTGAGCAACTCCCTCCTCGATCATATCTGGCCAATACTCGACTTGGAAAGACAGGTGAAAAGTCAGACCACCCTTATCAACTCCCTCACCACTGACAAGGAATACCTGTCAAACAATCTCCTAAACGCTCAGCAGAGTATAAAGAAACTGAATAAGGAGCATATTCGGCCAATAATCGACTTGCAAAGACTGGTGAAAAGTCAGACGACTCTTATCAACTCCCTCATTTCTGACAAGGAATCCCTGTCAAACAATCTCTTAAACGCTCAGCAAAGTATAGAGAAACTGAAGAAGGATAATGAGAATTCAGCAACTAAGTTAGCCTCATCGGAAGCAGCCAGGACTGAGCTCCAGACTAAGTATTATAACTTAGAAAAAGACTTCACAATGATGAAAGAGGAAGTGCAGACGAAGGATGATGCCATTCAAACCTTATCCGATGAGAAGGCTAAACTGGAGAACTTTGTTTCAGAGATGACCAAGGAGAATGAACATTTAAAGAGCCAGCAAGAGCAAGCTATCCAAGGAGGTATTGATAAATATACCAACGAGGTAATAGACTCTTTAGAAAAAAAAAGATTATGGGATCAAGTCAGACATGGTGCTGCTATTCCATGAGACTTTTCCGAAGAGGAAACTATGTGGGTTACGAAGAGATCCCATTTCATACCCTATTAGATGGTGACAAACGCAACTAATCCAGCAGAATTGATTCCACTACTGATGATGAAGAGGACATCGGTGAGAGTTCGAGCGCTGAACTCAAAAGTCCTAAAAAAGGTGATGGTGGTGAAGGAGTGTTCGAATGGAACAAGCCCTAAGGTCTTATATTACTTTTTGTCTTTTCAAAGAGTTAAATTCCTTGAATGGCCAATGCATATTTTATATTACTATTCGGTTAAAGTCCGAATAGGTCCTTTGGAAAACCTAAAGTCCTTGGAGGGCCAAGGCATGTTTTGTTTCTCTTATTTGGTTCAAGTCCGAATAGGTTTAATTTATCAGACTTTTCTTTGTTTAATACTGTATTTTCTTTAAATTTTTCATGGCTAATGTTTAAGTAGCCCCTAACATTTCAGAATTATTAAAGTGAGAGTGTTTTATATCTCCGATGACATATATTTAATGGTCATCACTTCACCAAGTTTATCCGGTCTAATAAAGACCCAAAGTGTTGAACAAGTGATTTATACTTGAATTGAATTGTAGTAAAACCACTCCAAGTATTTTAAGAAGGCATCATATATTATTGAATAAAAGACTGGACACCTCATTTAAACCTCCCCGCGCCACCAGGATAAAAAAAAGTATGCCCCCTAATATTTACATTAATATTAAACAAGTAAATATTTACATAAATTTTTTTACTCTAAATATAACTTGAGATGTTCAATATTCCATGGGTGTTTCAAAAATCTCCCCTCTTTGTCCTGAAGTCTATATGTCCCAGGTTTGATCTTTTCACATACCTCATAGGGGCCTTCCAAGTTCAGAGCCAACTTACCGAACTGCTTTTCCTTGGTGTGTAAGAAAACGTTTCTTAACACCTTATCTCCTGGTTGAAAATATCTTCTCTTGACATTGGAAACAAATCTGCTCCTCATCAAACCTTGGTAACGAGCTTTTCTTAAATAAGCTTTAACCTTTCCTTCTTCTATCAAGTCCAACTGATTCCTAATCACTATCTCATTAGCTTGTTTGGGAATAGTTGTGAACCTTGTATGATGGTAGGGTAACTTCTATGGGGGTAATTGCATCCATCCCATGCACCAAAGCAAAATGGGACTCTTGTGTATCAGCCCGGGGAGTAGTTCGGTACGCCCACAACACTTCTTGCAAATAGCTTGGTCACTTCCCTTCAGCTTACTCTAGATTCTTTTTTAATCCGGATAAAACAGTCTTGTTGGCAACTTCAACCTGGTCGTTTGCTTGGGGGTGGAAAGGAGAAGAAAAAAAATGTTGAATTCCCATAGAAGTACAAAAATTCTCCATATCCTTATTATCAAACTGTGGCCCATTGTTTGTAGTAATCTTTTGAAGGATCCCAAATCTGCAACATATATTAGATAAGATAAATTTAATGACAACCTTCGAAGTGGTTCCCGCCAAAGGAGCTGCCTCTATCCATTTTAAGAAGTAATCAATAGCAACAATAATAGTTCTGCACCCCCGGATGTCATAGGCAGAGGTCCAACTAAGTCCAACCCCAACGGGCAAAAGGTATTGGCTCGGAAATAGACTCCATAGGTACTGCTGGCACATGAATTTCATTGCCATGCCTTTGACATGGATCACACTTCTTTACCATTTCTTTAGCATCTGAAATTATGGATGGCCAATAGTACCCATCAAATAACACTCTTCGGGTTAGTTCCCTGTACCCATAATGTGATGATCCTTCTTCGTCGTGTAGTTCAGATAAAGCGTCTTGAGATTCTTCAACCCGCAAACAACGCAGGAGAGGTCTGCTGAAAGATTTTTTTTATAGAGAACTCCTCTTATAATAAAAAAAACCACGAGCCTTGTGTTTAATTTTTCTCGCCATAGCTTTATCCGAAGGAAAAACCCCATCAGAAATATATTGAAGAAGAGAAAACCTCCAGTCTTAAGGTTGAATCACTTGTATGCTCAAGCTTTCCTCATATTCTTTGTTTTGACTTAGTTGTATGGATGGGAATTCTTGTATGTGAATCCAAGGGTAAGACTTAGAATATGCTATGGTTGCCAAAGAATCTGCCAGTGTATTCTCTGACCTAGGAATATGCTCATAACAAACACTTTTGAAATTGGTTGCCACCTATTTTAGGATGAGTAAGTATTTGATCAGTTGCTCTTTCTTGGCCTCAGAAGTTGCTCTTTCTTGGCCTCAGACTAACCTTGATCGTGATGGATAAGAAGCTGAGAGTCACTCATCAACCGAACTATCTTAGCCCCACATAGGAAAGCTAATTTAAGACCAACGATAGCTGCTTCATATTCAGACTCATTCTTAGAAGCCCTGAACCTAAAGCATATATCCTGGTACATCTTATCACCATATGGAGAGGCTAGACAAATTCCAGCTCTACGCCCCATTGTGCTTGAACCACCATCTGTTAGGACTACCCATTCTTTTTTGGTTTTGCTCTTCTGAAGTTTGTTTGGAGTTCCTGTCCGAATAGAATTCTACCAGGAAATCAACTACTTATTGAGCCTTGATAGCTGTTCGTGGGGCAAAATCAATATGGTAATCACCCAACTCTACTGACCACTTAGTCATTCTGCTTGATACGTATGCATTTTGAAGAACATTTTTCAACGGGAAAGATGTCCGGACGATGATGGAGTGAGACTGAAAATAAGGCCTCATCTTCCTTGCCGCAATCACTAAGGCTAATGCCAAATTTTCAAGCTTTAAGTACCTCTTCTCAACATCTATTAAACTTTTGCTGATGTAGTACACCGGACGAGGGTAGTTGTCCACTTCTCTTACCAATACTGCACTTATAACACATTCTGACACAGCCAAGTATATATAGAGTGTTTATCCTTGAATAGGTTTAAAAAGAGTTTTTGGTGATGATAAGTGTTTCTTTATTTTAACAAAAGCTTGGCTGTATTGTGGAGACCAATTAAAATCTTTAGCATTCTTCAAGGTTTGGAAAAATGGAGAAACTTTGTCTGAAGACCTTTCTCACTTGTCACATAACCCAAAAATTTCCGGTGAGCCTTTGGACTTGTTTAATATTCCGAGGAGGATCCATTTTTAATAGGGCATTAAGATGACCCGGATCCGGCTATATTCCTTTCTCACTTGTCACATAACCCTAAAAAATTTCAGATCGAACCCCAAAAATACATTTTTCTGGATTCAGTTTCAGATTCACAACTTTCAAATTAGCAAATGTTTCTTGAAGATCAATTATATGAAAATTCTCATCCAAGATTTTAACCATCATGTCATCTATGTATACCTCCATATTTCTACCAATATTACTAACAAATGTTTTGTTCACCAAACTCTCATAAGTAGAACCAGCATTATTTTACCCAAAAGGCATCACCTTGTAGCAATGGAGACCCGTGTCTGTGATAAAGGTATTATGATCTTGGTCCTTCGGATCCACCTGTATCTTGTTTTATCCATAGACATCATCCATAAAGGACAGCAACTTGTTCCCAGATGTTGAGTCTACCAAGTGATCTATCTGAAGGACTGGATAAAGATATTTTGGCAAGCATCCACACGCCATTTCCCATTCTTTTCCTTGACCAACACCGGATTGGCAGTCCATAAAGGATGCTGATTCTTTAGTAAAAGGATAACAATTTCTTTTTCAACTCTAGCGCTATTTTGGAACCAATCTTGATATTTTTACCCTTTACCAGGGAGTGGGTTTCAATCTCTTCAATTGGTATTATAACACTAAGAGCCTTTATGGGGTCATCAATCTCACCTTCTCCCTCAGAAAGGTCCAGTAATTGCTAGTCTTCATTAATCTGAACTGCTCCCAAAGTTGTAGGAGCAAGAGCAGCTGCATAGCACTCTCTGGCTATCTTCTGACTACTTCGGACAACACCTACTTCCCCTTGAATTGCATAATTCAAAAACTGATGGACTGTTGAGGCCACAACATGAATTCAGGAAAGCCAAGACCTCCTAAAAATCTCATTGTAAGATGTGGGACAATCTACCACAACAAATAGCACCCTCACCATCTTTTTAAAAGGCCCTTTGCCCAACACTACTTCTTCCCCAAATTCCCCAATTACATCCGCAAAACTCCATGTGAAGCCCATAATGGTTCTGTTTGAGTGTTGAATAAAATCTAGATTCCTTATCTGAAGACATCCCCCTTCCAACTGAGTGGCCAAACTATGCACATGCCTCTTCCTTGACGAAGGAGTAGGTACTGCACAGTATCTCCTCCAAAGATGTTGAGTAACTCAAAGAAACTGATTAGTCTGGACACTGTCTTAGTTTTCTCTGTTATAACCTCCACTTTGTTCTGAGTTGGATCAGGGTCCAGGTACTCAGAATCAACATCAAATCTTTCAAGGATCACCATTTCCCTTTCTTGAGCAGATGTTCCTACATTGTTTGTAGGGTCCGTCCGGGGGGCATTGTCAGGCCTGTTTCCACTCTTTCTTTTGATATAAGCTCTCAGCTTGCCTCTTTCAATATTATTATGCACTTCTTGTTTCAATGCTATGAAATTTTGAGTATTATGGCTATATCATTATGATATTGGTAAAAACAAGTATTTCAGCTTTCTCTAGGAGACTGCAATGCCGCCGGTTTCCGGAAATGGACTTCACCCTTGGTCTTGTCAGATATTGTGGCCACATTATCTCTTAACTCTGAAAACCACTCCGGTTGAAGCCAATGACCTCTTTTATTTCTTGACTGTTGGCTTTGAGACTGATTCTGGTTGGACCAAGTTTGATTAGCCCGGTTGGACCCTTGTCCGGTTTTCTTAGCCTTATATCCGGACTGGTTCTGAGTTGTTGTGGTGGACCTCACTTGACGGTGCACCCTGGTTTTCTTGGTTTCTTCCACGTTAATCTGTTTTCCCACCTGATTCAACAGGCCACCCCATGTCATGGCTTTATTCCTGGTCACCGAATCAGCTAGATTCCCAGGGTTCAACCCTTGTCTTAGAGAAGCAATTGCCACTTGTTCGAAGCAATCTTCTAATTCGTTTTTTTTATTTACGAACCGACTTATGTAGTTCTTTAAGGACTCGTTTGGTTATTGGGCACAATGGATAATGGTATCTTCATTTCCCTTCACTTCCTTATTTCCAACAAATTTCCTTCGGAAGGCAACCCCAAATGTATCAAAATTTCTGATACACCCATTAGGTAAGCTGTTGTCCCACTTAAGAGCATTTCCCGTAAAAGTTTGGGAGAAGGCTCTACAAAAAAGTTTGTCATCATCATCAAAATTCATCATGAAGTTCTTGACCTGCTCCAGATGGTTGTCCAGATCTTTACTTCCATCATACTTCTCCATTTTGGAGCTGTCAAACCTTTTGGGTAGGTTTGCGGATAGTATATTGGCAGACAGGGTGACTGTCTCCAGTTCTTATTACGACTAAAGACTGTGTCTTCATTAGGTGTTGCAAAAATACCGGGTTCGGTCTAAAAAGCAAAATGATCTATCAACAACTGATCAGCATGTCTATGGCTGTAGGATGACCCTTTGCCAATATGTCTTTTAAGCCTCCCATGCCTATCCCTCTTTCTTGAATATTTTTTAATTAGTTTCATTTTTTTCCTGGACCTCCCTTCATCACTGCTTGATGACAAAGACTCCTCAAGCTCAGCCTCGTTCGAAGAGCTGTTGGAGGACTCATAATCTGAACTTTCAACGCGCTTAGAACGATGTGTCTTTTAGAGCTAACATGAGTCTTTTTCGAACTCAGATGAGTCTTTATTGATGGATTATTATCCCTAGGGTTGTCAGTGTGATGAATAGCTGACGTCCCTGACTTCTCCCTGTACCTTTTTCTGCTTGTTTTATGGCCCTTAACGCCTCTATTTCTGCTCTCAACTTGTCTCGCTCTTCAATAGTGTATTCTTTGTTCTCCCCAACCGTATCCACCACAGGTGGTGGAGTTCCCTGCTCGTTTGGATCCATCAGAACTGGTTCTTTATAATGGTTTTGAATATAAAATTCAAGCACCCTCGTGCTCCTAGTGTGGTCACCAATTTAGTTTGGTTTATTTTAGTCTGGGGGTAGTTTGGTAAATTTTTTTGGTAAGTTTGAAGTATTAAGTGTTTAGTGTAAGGAATAGTGAGATAATTGAGTAGCCTGCTTGTATTAAATGTTGATCATCCTCATTAATGAGATTGGTTGAGTTACTTATACTCTTAATCAATAACCCATGGGCTTACCGGGTCAAGTCATGAAACCGGGTCAAGTTTAAGGACCCATTAGTCCTTTAAGTTGATTAGTAAGTACTTTAGTCAAGAGGTGTTTTATATTTGTCCTGTTCGGATTTTTTAGTAGAGTGTTATGGTTCAAATTACCCCTGTCCGGATTAAGCAGTGGGTTGTGTCTGAAGTATCCGAACTCATCAAATTCCAATCAAAATTTGAAACGAAACAAGAAAATATGAGGAAATATTAAGAAGTAGTGAAAAAATGGATTTTTTAATAAGTTATATATGAACAAATTCCTAAGAATAGAAAATAATAAGTATATTTTTTAGAAACATTTGGTAGTGTAGAGAAAAATATGTTGGTAATATTACAAGAAATACCGTCAGTTTTTTAAAATATTAAAAATGAAAGGTAACATTAGTAGATGATGATACTGTTTGGCGATGATAAATTTACTATTTTTTAAAGATACATTTTTTCTATCGGATAAATATCAAGCTCGTACATTATGATGGTACTCGTGAAGTGACTTGAAGGTAGATTGAAGCTCTTTTATCTTTTCTTCTAACTCGATTAGAAGATAAGTCAATGAGATTAACGTTTTTATTGTTCCCTCGAAAGAAAATGAGATCGAGATGTCTTTCAATGCAACAACCATAGCCGTAATTGGTTTCTTGGAAAATAGGAATAAAGATGTCAAGAATCTGAATTTAGAATAAATCTCAAAAGAAATCTTTTGTTTCATATTCATATTCATACAAAAAATTATGATTACTTGTTATGTCTATTTTTCAGTAATTCCTTTATTAAAATAATAAGCTATTGATTTGTAGTAAAATGTAATTCAATGAGAAGAACGTTCCCCATAAGCTATTAGATTATAAAAATTAATAGATTTGAAAAGTTAAGGATCTAATTAGATTAATATGATACAATTATAAAATTAAAATCACATGAGACTGTTGGGGAAGCATCTTCTTTTCCTAATGATTTTATAATTGATCTAAGTAATGAAACCTTAGCTCTTTAGTTTCAGTTTCTTAGGGATTTATAAAGGGACCTTCTACGATCAACATATTTTCAGTTTTTCTATTTTTGTGTTTGTAATTTGGGGATTGATCAAAGGATTATCTTTTGAATCTGTGCTAACTTATTAGTCAGTGGAAGTGGATTAATCTTATATTATTAATCTAATATTTTGATACAATACGACGATACCAATATCCCAATGATTCACGTATCGTTGTTATAGTTTTTTTGCTATATCATGTAATGCATTTTGATACTATATCTTTTTGGAACAAATAAACTATCCCCAAACATTAAACTCATTCTAGTTTTAAGTTCAATATCATTAACAATGTCTATTTTATATCAAATTTTTATTTCTTCACATGTTCATGTATGCCATCCTTTTACATAGTCTAATTTATATAACACTAGTTTTATGATGATAGTCTACTAATATAACCCTTGTTTACACTAATTTGTTTTTTAAAAAAAATTAGCTTTTAAACTATTTTTTTATAGAAGTTTATTGATTTCACACATGGTAGTTGAGGTATGTAGTTTTATCAATTAGATGTTGTTTAACATTTCACAAGTTTTATGCTTTACATTTACAAATTTTGATGGTTGCTGGCTTTAAATTAGTGCATGTTTGTACATAATAAAATAACGTGCTTTCAAATATAATACAACACTATTAGTTTCACATATAATACATCAATATTATTTATTTACAGTATAGTGTAAGACTAGTGGTTTTACATATAATATAAACGTTATTGATTTTTGCATATAATACAACGTTATTGGTTTGAGATAGAATACAACGTTATTGGTTTGGAATGGAATACAAAAGTATTGGTTTCACGTATAATACAGCATTTAGTTTTGCATATAATTATAAGTATTGGTTTTACTTATAATATAAATTTTTATTATGTTCATTATATAACATATTCTTGCAAGAAAACATATACATATTTTTGCAAAGAAACATAAGATGATATGCCAAATCTGCTAGAGTATCTGGTGATGACATTGACAAACAAACTATTGCACAATACCGATCGGGGTTGTATACTTTGTAAAGTAAGACTCACCACCGAGTAATAAATGAGCATCGTATTGAGCATTTAAGGAACACGGATAAACTCGTTTGAAACCGTTATTTGTTAAGAGATTTGATGGTAAGAAATACAACATTCATCGAGCAATATTAAAGTTCAGTGAAAATACATGAATCTTCAAAAATAAAATATCAAAGTCAGTTTAGGTATCAAGTATGGGACATAACGAATACCATTTAAAAAAGAATTTTAAGTTCATGATGATGGACAACAAAAAATAAAATTCGAGAGTAATTACCATATACTTCAAGGATTAGTTGGGAAAACGAAGGAATTTCCTCCTAGTTTCCTCAAATAAAAACAAAAACAACCATATAAATGTAATAAATCCAACTTTAGTACTACTACGTAATATTACTAAACTTTTTATCATTTTATTTAATTGTTTGTTTATGATGTAATTTTGATAGAAATAACATGGGATATTAAATGAGTATGCTATGTAGTTGTACCACTTATATTTTTTGCATGTTCAACTTTATTCTTCTCTTCTTCAGGATACATGATATCTTAAAAAATGGTTCACGATACCAAATACTTGGATAAAATCAACAACTATGATTGGGACAAAATCATTAAGGATAAACGTAAAAAATATAGGGTGCATCACAATGCTTCTAGTTAGCAACTCATCATTTTTGTTATCAGAAAAATTTATAATTTTTATCATGTTATTTATTTGTTTACAACATTTGGGTGCAGTAATTTATTCTAGAAAACACCACAATATGAACAACTCTAGTTGACAGACCCTTAATGTCTCGTTGCTAGAAATGTGTACACTAGAAAGAAGCTACGATGATAGCTAAGTTGAACCATTAAAAAATAGTGTAAACTTGTACGTATGTTATAGTCATTGTTTCACAAGGCACTTAAAACTGGTTTCACAAGAAAATTAATTATAGTTTCGCAAGAAAATTAACAATAATTTTGTAAGTAATTTGAAGTAAGTTCTATCATACTCTTAAATGTAGTTTTGTAAATAATTTAATTGTAGTTTTGAAAGAAATGTTGTTGTACTTTCGCAATAAACTAAATTATATAATTTATTAATAGGATTCTCATAAATGCTTTATTGTAATTGATATCAAATAGAGGGATTCAGAAAAGCAAAGGAATGTGATGATGGACATGAAGAAAAAGACAATGATTCTATTGATGATGGATTATATGAGTTTATAGTTAGATAAAAAACTAACAAACATGAGGGAATTCGGAGGTAGAATAAGTAACTCATGTAACAAAATAAGTGAGTCTTACGTTAAAAGACGTGTCCTTTAAATAATATTGTGAGATCCACGTTGCCCATCAATATATGTAACCATTTACACAGTTAGAATAATAACATGTTTAAAGATTATTTAAAACTTATATAAAATATCAAAACCCTAAACGAACTGATTCAAAGCTTGAACAAACATACCAAGAGCTTAAAAGAGCTACAGAGCTAGACGACACTCAACTATTCAATTATGCAAACATCTATACTATATAACAAGAGCATATTATACACGATGAAGAAGGGTAGGCATTCACGTAAAATATACCGCATCAAGGAACATACTGTGGTTGAACATGCCGAGTAGAAGAGGAAAATATCTAACATGATCTGTAATTTTAGAGATATATAAACTTGGCTCTTGTGATTTTGCTCGTATGGCAAATACCAACGTACAATATGAAACAAAACATGTAATTCCAATGAAGGAAAATAAAGAAGCTAATGTTGTAAATACATAGGAAGATAAGGTAGCTTCAAAATACGACGTTGAGGTAGAGTAGGGTGATCATCCTGTAAATATATAGGAATAAAACATAATAGATGTAGATCATGATGCCCCTCATAATATTGATAATCTAGTAATTGTACATAAATTAAGTTTTATGAATATTTTGTAAACCTGTTAATCATAATTATGTTATTTATTTATTATATGAAATAAAGATGGTTGTGGATACAACTACCAGTTAGGGTGAAGTATATAATAAAATAATTGGACATAAGGTGCAAGCCCCATATGACTTTAATCATTAAAACAGGTGTTCATCAAGTGTATATTTCGCATGATAAATATAGTCAGGTTTTGTAGGTAATGCGTGGTCAAGTTTTACATAAAATACAAGAGTACTAGTTTAACATATAATATAACACTATTTTTTGCCTAGAGTATAACAATATTGGTTTCAAACTGAGTATAACATTATTTGTTTCACATATAATACAACACTATTGGTTTCACACATAGTAAGATACTATTGGTTTCACATATAATTAAACGTATAGGTTTTGTGCATAATAAACATATTTTATTCGCTCATAATACCACATCTTTCTATAGAAAACATGGGATTATCTGCAAAATATATAGAACTCATTGGACCATCTGATAAAACAATTGACAAAGGAACAAAGGTAAACTGCTGATCGGGATCGTATACTTTAAAGAACTAGATTTGCCACACCACAATAAAAAGACAACATATTGAGCATTTAAAAAACATACCATTCTACGTTCTCTTAAAAACATTATTTGATAAGAGAGTTGATGGTAGGCATGTCAAAAAACAATCTCAAACTTATTAGGTAAAGTTATCAAGAAATACGACATTTATCGAGCATTCTTGAAGTCCAGTAAAAAAAATACACGAATCTCATTAAACACGATGTCGAAGTCATTTTGGTATCAAGTGTGGACATAATCAATTACTTTGAAAAAATAATTTTGAGGTCAGGGGATAAATGAATTCAAGAATAATTATCACTTACTTCAAGGAAGAGTTGGAAAAAAGAAGGAAAGAGACTCCTCCTCAGATAACAAAGAAGAATATGAATGCAATAAATCCAACTTAAGAACTACTATATTAGTGAACTCTTTATCAATTATTTTAGTTGTTTATTTAAGATGTAATTTTAATAGCAATAACACAAGACGCCGAATTGATACATGATGTAGTTGTACTCTTTATACTGTAAGCATGCTCAACCATATTTTTATGTACTTCAAGATATGTGATGGCTTCAACAATGTTTAAGTACACTAAAAACTTGGATAAAATTAAAAACCACGATTGAGCTGAAGCGATTAAAGAAAAACTAATTAATTTTATGAAAAACTATTTACCCAAAAATCCATGAAAACTGTAAGATGTGTTGCAATGCTGGTGGTTAGTAACTCATCATTTTCCTTACTATAAAATTTTATAATTATTTTACAATGTTATTGATTTTTTATAACATTTCGGTGCAACCATTTCTTCTAGAAGACACAACAATACAGACAAATCCAGTTGGTAGACCCTTAATAGATCGATGCTTGAAATGATCTGTACTAGAAAGAAGCTATGATGATAGCTTAGTTAAATCATTGAAATAATGAAAACTTATATGTATGTTTGAATTATTTTTTTGCAAACACTTAAGATTAATTTTACATACAAATTAATTATAGTTTTGTAAGAAAGTTAAATTAGTCTTACAAGAATTTTACCACTAGTTGTTCAAGAAATTGTACTGTAATTTCACAAGATATTAATTTATATATCTTTATTAGGATTCCCATCAATATCTTGTTCTCATTGATGCCGAAAAAGAAAAATTTGGAAAATCAAAGGAATAAGGTAAGGCATATGAAGTAAAAGACAGTGAGTCGACTGATGATGGATCAAATGAGTTTGTGGTTAAGACACAAAACTAACAAACATAAAATATTCTAGAGGCAGAAGAAGTGAATCTTGCAACCAAAGAAGTGAGTTCTACATCCGAATAAATAACTTCTCTAAAAGATATTATGTGACCTACATTTTCTTAACTGTAGATGCGACCATCTACAAAGTGAAAATACTAAGCTTTCAAAGGATAATTTATAACTTAAATAAAAGATAAAAATCTTTAACAAAGATATTTAAAACATGAACCAACAGATCGAGAGCTTAAAATACTTTGCATAGCTAAAGGGTACTAAAAAGGATCAACTATGCAACTATATTTACTACTGAACAATGACCAAAGTGTAGGTGATAAAAAAGTGTATACACCAAATACAGGCTGCATAAGAAACGATTTAGTGAGATTTCATCCCAGAATTCATGTAAATACATCACACGGAGGAACACATCGAGGTTAAATATGCGGTAGTAAAATAGGAAGTTTTCCAAACAAGTTTGAAATTATGGAGGTAAATGAAATTGATCCTCGTGATACTCCTCATTTGATAAATACCGATATGTAAAAAAAAATGAGCAGGTAGTTGTAATGGAGGAAAATGAGGTAGCTAATGTTCCAAATACTGAGGAAGAAAATATAGTTCCAAAATAGGATCTTAGGGTAAAACAAGATGATCCTCATATGAATACAAAGGAACACAGGATAATAAATGTAGATGATGATGATCCTCTAATAAGTTTTCATAGAGTAAGTTTTAATCATCTTTTATAAATGTAATAAAATCGTCATTACATTTTTTATTTTTTGCATAAAATGAAAAAGGTTGCTGAGAAAATTACGTGTGAAGGTGGAGTATATAACGAAACATTTAGAGAAAAGGTTTAGGCGTCCAATGAGGTAAATTTATAAAAATATATGATAATAAGTTCTATATTTCCCATGACATATATAATCAGGTTTTGCAGGGAACGTGTGGTAAGGTTTTGAATGATATATGTAGCCAGGTTTTTAAGGGCATGTGTAGTCAGGTCTCACACGTTATATTATACATGTTTTTTTTTGTTTTTTTTTCTTTGAAGAGCACAACAACAGGTTGTTGGAAAAAGTGCAAAAGAGATAAAAGTCATGGACAAATACAAGTTATAGATGATGTTGAAAAAAGAAGATTATACATAGGAAAATCATGAAAGTGAGATGACAAAAGAAGATAAGCTAATTGCTAGATGAGACAACACATCGGGATGAGAGAAATAGTGCAAACGAGCTTGTCCAAACATTCTAATAAGGGAGGGGATACAAAAGGAAGACAACCCGCCAGTGGTTGATGCATTCTGTTGTGGATGAGGTACAAACTTGATAAATATGTAGAAAATCAATATTTCACATAAATAATATTTGGCTAGTGATAGTTAGGAATTACACCATGTTTGTCTACATTTCACAAACATACATAACACTTTTGTAAGAGGAAACCTCGTACAATTTTATTCAATAATATTAAAAACATTATGGAGCAATAACATGCACAACATAGAGCTTAAAAACTCTAAAATCAAATATTGTTCATATATATATATATATATATATATATATATATATATATATATATATATATAATATTACCAACCAAGACATAAAAACAAAAGACCAACATACAAAACAATTCCTTAGGAACCACAAATAAACAAAACAAAAAACATTCAGTAGTCGTAAGGTTTTACGCACCACCAACATTTATTACATAATACTTCCTCCATCATTTTTAGAGGGAACCTACAGTCGCTACTCAAAGAGTGGACACATGGTAAACCCTCGATCTGACGCGATAGCCTGCAAACCAACGCCATAAGGTAAACCACACAAGGTGAGAGGCTCAGCCAACAAATCGTTTGTAGAGGGACTCGAACTCATGACCTATGGTCACAAGCATGCTTTCCTCTATCATGTAGTCATTTATCGAAGATTTAGAGCCCGATGGGTTGAATAATATGGTGCGATAAACATATGAGTTTGATAACCTATTTCATCTCCAAAGTTATGTTTGAATAAATTTTCTTCCTCAAATTCATCAGAAGATGAATCAGATGAAGAAGATTCATATAATGAATGTTCAACAGCTTCATACTCTTTGGAAAACCAGAAAAGATCTTCTTTGTCTATATACATTGGCCTATCTGATATTTTTATTTTATGTCTAGACAGTTTTTAGATTTTAGATGTTCTGAATTTATACGTGGATTTGTTTAACGTTATAAGATAGAGTATAATTTCTTTTAAACATTTAATGTTTAAATTTCTTCGAGCTAATTCCTCATTTAAAAACGTTAATGAAGTATATTTTATAACGATTATATCAAATCGAAGAATCTATACATCAGTTAAATTATGAATGTGTATTAGGGGTGTCTCCAAATTATGTCAAATCGAATGGTGACTATATTAATATGCATATTCTGCATGTACTACTTAATTAGGATTCATAGTGAGTAATTCTTTAAAGCTTTTGCATGTGATATTGTAACACTAGGTTCATAGTCAATTCATTGAAGATTACACATGTGTTATGTCTTGCAATGAATAATAATTTTTAACATATTGCACATAGTGTTTTATTAGATTTTGCGGTCAATAATGTGAGTATTTCGCACATAGTATTTTTCTAGTTTTGTAATGGGTACATTTGAATATGTCGCGGTATGCGATTTACTAAAGTTTCACGGGTAATGTTTTATGATATTTCTAGTGTAATGCATCATGTTAATATTATCGTTCAAAAAAGGTGATTGACATTACTATAATAAAACTTTATTTAATAAACTGTCCGTAAAGATTGACATGACTATAATAATATTTTATTTAATAAACTATCAGAAGAGATTTACTTGACAAGTGGAAATGCTGACAATGAAACAAAATTATTTATTGAGCTCCAAGGTATTAGGAAACCGGCGTTGGTTCAAAAAAATGAGAAATATGAATAATCCATCTCTAAGACCACACCCATCGTTGATTCTTTCTTTTTTAGCTGAGAATATATTGGAAATGGAGCAGCAATACCAACTTTATTATAAGATAACTATGTAACCACATAAGCTCTATGTCCGTCCTCAACGGTTGAAATGACAAAAAATAATCTATAAATTCCGGAAAAAAACCTGAAGTTTCATCAAATCTTTTAACAAAAAATCAATTTTTATGTATTAACGAAAATGTTAAAATAATCAAGATATTCGTTAGAGATGGATTTGTCAAAGCAAACAAATCCATTTAATTTTACTTAGCTTATTAAAAAGAGTTCGAACAAAGTTTAAAAAACGAAATTAACTTTACTAATTTTACTTAGTAATGATATTGTGGGGTTTTTAACGGTAACTAGAACTACGAAATAAGAATAAAGAGTAGTTTTAATACAACCTTAGGCGGTAGCAGTTTTTACATTATGAGAAACAACCAACTTTATTTTTGATTCTACAAAACTACGAACGCACAAATAAGTACCATATAAAACACGCATGGATGGATAGAAAACACATCGAGATGTGTAATTCCGTTCAAGTCCTTGGCAAGGTTTATGTCAAACTAAGGGTCATGTCAAAAGCGAATGGGGGAGAGAAAATTATAGATGAGACAGCGTCATCTTACTATTTGATGAAGAGCTAAATCGAAGACTGTTTTCCCAGGATAGTTCGGAATCAGGATTGCCTTGTTATGCTGCATCATAAAGGCTTGAATTCATGTTAAGCAATATATTGTCCATATTAGCGAAGCAAACATTAAAGCATCCTGGTTCTGAGCAATGCAAGGAGGAACGGGGAGAAACACATTGAGTTTAACTTCGATAATATATGCCAATTCTCGATTGAAAATTCTTTTTCTTATAGCATGATCAAGTTCATCCCAGGAATAACCCTGCATTGCTTTTCAGGCTACCTGGCTAAGTACCTTGGTGAACACGGCATGTCTCAAGGCTTGTCTTTTTCTGTTTTCAACCAAGTAATTGTCCACAAACATGGGAATCCGGCAACATTGATGTGATTACATGTGAAGAAACAAGCCAGTGACTTGGACATTTTTGCGTGCAAGATATAAGACAATATCATTATACGAATAGACTATCCTGATGCGGAAACTCAGGAACACCGTGTCTTTTGACAAACTATAGACAATGAGTATTAACCTGATGCGGAAACTCTGCAACTGCTTGTCTGAATTCGGTCATTCCATAGTTATCTTGATAAATAGCTATATCATCGAATTGATCAACGCCTTCAGCTGTGCAAATCAAAGCTTTCAGATGATTTCAACCAAGGCTAACTTGGTCTGGGGGTCTGCATTTCGCTGACCAATGTAATATGGTGTTATATAAAGTAATAGGAAATGGAGTCAATAAAAGATTAGAGGCAATTGCGTAAAAGGAAACTTATTTGGGATTACATATGCGTTTTATACTACAGAATTTCTGTCAATGCAACATAAAAAGATCATAAAACTCCGCATATAGAGAGTTGGGTAAAGCAAACTCCCTCTTTGTACGAGCACGGGGCTTCGTCAATTAGAACCGGATTGCCCTGTTTGATGCTCCAATCCTAAACGTCAGGAGTTTTCTTTACACAAAGATTGTTGTTTGCGGGACTAGCACGAAAGAATCTTACCAAAAAACTTGTCAATTTCAGCAAATGACGAAAGTCCAAAAAGAGCCTTTTTCCATGATATGATTCGGTGTGTATTCAAGTGGATGCTTGGGTAGATGTCTTTTCGAAAGCTTTCTATCACGGAGATCTATTCTAGACTTGAGGCTTCTAATAGTTCTCCTTTTACTTCCGAAAAAAAGATAATTACCGGACCAGCCAAAAGAGGAGATTCTCTTTCTATAAGCTTCTTTCGTGATCGGTTTGTCCAAGACTTCTTTCGAGATTTGCTTTATCATATCTTCTATATTTCCGTTCATAGAACCTGGAACCGAAAAAAAAAATACAAAACCGAGGATGCCATGTGAGAAGCGTAGGTTGGAGTAACAGGAGTATGCTACAAGTAGTTGCATGTTTGGTGTGGGACATCTTCTGTATCGGATGAATTAGAACACTTAGATATAGCGCGTGTGCCACGAGTTCTCTGCTTTTGAAAATACAGGAAGAATGCTGTTATATAATCCGTTGTTTCGAAATAGAATACGCTGTGTGTCCTAAGGCTGGGCAATAAGGAGTGTTATATCTAAACTAGGCAGGATAACTTGGTTTACTTTCCTACTCTAATAGCATCTCTGATCGGCAGGTACTCTCACCGTAACAAAAGAATAAAATAATGAATCTATTAAGTGGGAAATAGCCCTCTACATGCTTCATTCATCTCTTATCGGGCAAAGGCCTCTCTCACCCTTTGCTTATGCTGAATCAATATTTTCTTCATTTTTTTTATACGTGGGATAAGCTCTTCTCTTTATCTGCTCTTTTTACAATTCTCTTTTATCCTGTTGGAGGCGGGCTATTTTTTTTTTCGAAATGGTAATAATAACCTAGTAAACACTTACTCTCGGGTAGGAAAACTGATCTTGCTTTTTTTTTTGTTCTTTTGAAAATGGTTCCTGTGAACAAGAAAGAAGGGCTATTTTATTCTAGATCCAATGCAATTGGATATTTTTTCCCGGGAGGAAAATCAACAGTCAACGCTCAACAGAAGATATCAATCAACGAGAAATTCATGAAAGAGAGAAGCTGATGTTATTTCCTTAGTTAGCTTGAACTAGAGATAAGATATTTCACATGCAACCTTTGGTTGGGCCACGAATCTGAAAAAGAAGAATGTGAAAAGCGATACGATAAGAAAACATATCATTTCGGTTAAGCTGTTGTAGTTCTAATGTTAGATTTCTTTTAGTCTCATCCCTACAAAAAGTCCTCCCCTTACCTTAAGCTGTTGTAGTTCTAATGTTAGATTTCTTTTAGTCTCATCCCTACAAAAAGTCCTCTCCTTACCTTAATCGAAAGGGAGTGAGTGACTCTCATCTCGGTGTTTTCGAAAGGGAAATTTTTGACCGGTAGGATCGATAACTGTTAAACTAGTTATTGCTTGCTGATTTTTTTTACTTTTAGCTTTTTCGTGGAGGCATGAGTTGATTTTGGTCGAGGTTAAGGGATATAGTAATTTATACCACGTGTAAAAGAAAAAACAAGACACTTTCAAATCGTCTGCTAACAAAAAGTCTTTGAAAAACGGTGTCAACCAGTGTGAAGGATTAAGTACGAAAACATTTTTCTTATTTTCACAAATATCTAGCAGTTAGGACCAATCCGATGTGATCTTAGAGAGAAGGGTAAGAGAAAAAGTGAGTATTCTTTTGTGAGCGATTCTGAAGTGGGCTAAGAGCTATAATTTCCCTGCTTTGATGTGAGATTGTCTTAGATTGGTCTTTTTGTGTACCCAGAGTACGTATACCCATAGTGTAGTATACGAACTGGCCTTATTGAGTATGATTTTGAGGTTGTGCATAACTCATGCGGCCTTTACCAACTCGGCCACCACGAGCCATGTTTGCAATGATGAGTAGCAGCAATCGGGTCATCTCTGTGCTATGATCTTATGAACTGTGTCCAAATGAAATGAGAATCCACCAAAAGTTCTCAACTTCTTTCTTAAGTTTTTGATCTATCACAAACGATTTTAAATCTGATTATTCTCCTACTTCCCACGCATAATGAACGGATTCACCTTTCCGTCTCTGCAACTCCAGCCAATTAGGATTAGTCATCTAAATCTGAGAATGTGCTAATAGTTGGGGTCCCTCCAAGCTTTCTCAATCAATAGAGCTTTCAAATTGATGAGTGATTGGTCAAGTCAAGAAACATAGTCCAATCAGTCAGGGGAGTAGAATGTTGGCCATATGACATGGTGATATGATCTTCTGATACGAGTGCGAGTGATTGGTCAAGTAATGTAGTAATTTTGATCAACATGGTTGTAAGTGGACTGGGTTTATGTGTTTAAACTGACTATGATCAAAACTCAACCAAAAAAAAGGTAATCGATATTCAAACCTAAATAAGTACCTCACTTACGAAGAAGTAGTTGGAGTTGGTCTCCGAAGTATAAGAATTTGCTTTTGCTTCATGTTTGCAAGAGAGGTGTGACTGATCAAATAAGGGATCTAAACCCCTCATGGTGTTCGAACTAGTCATTAAATGTCGGTTTTATTGGTACTCTTTTGGTAGTCGTTGCGAACATTTTTATTTTTAGCGTCTTATCTTCTTGAGAGAATCAAAACTCGAACATATAGAGTAGATGGTCTAACTACATAAATTTTTATTCTTTTTTTATTTTTATGGTCGTGCCTCGTGGTACTACAACGCCCGTACGGGTGCCACTTTTTCCAATGTACTATAATTCCAACTCCAACCTCTTCATTCCCTCTTTTGGTCTATTTACATTCCATAGAAATCATACGCTCCATGGACAGATTGAAACATGGAGTCTTGGTCAGAGTAAGTCATATTATTTGATTACCAGACATAATTGGGAGAAACTCATCCAAAACTAGAGCTATAAACGACTCATTTTTCCCCTTCTTCTCGAATCTAGGGGGACTTTTCATATTTACAATCTTTATGCGTTGTGATCTGTATACTATTATTCCTCCCTTTATTCTTATTACCACGCGATAGATCAACAAATCTTGAGCGGCACGAAAAAATAACGCCAAAGACTTCAGCCTAACGGGAATGAGCAGCAACGAAATGACAAGATGTGTTGCGCCGGGCACCCCCATTTAGAAAGAAAGGTCAAAGGTTTTGGGCCAGTAGCTTTCCCTGTTCCCCCTTTGTCGGGTGGTGCTTGTGTGGGGGGTGTGCTACCTAAAATTAAACTTGAAGCTCTCTCCTTGCCAACGAGTCGTCAACTGATGGCTATGGCTGTTGGTCATGACTACTACCAAAGGCTCTAATGAAGATGAATATTTCAAATAAAGGATTGTGTATCTATATATTAGCTATTCTTCTGTCGTGCGACCTAGTGGCTTATGCTCGACCTATGCCCACGCCTCCTATTTGTTTAGGGCGGACAACGTTAACTCTGATTCGATCCGGGTATTCAATCTCGCCGCTGAAATGCTCAGTTGACTCCTTGACCTTACGAGGGAAAATGGCTTATTCAATAATTTGTGCATAAGGGTAGGAATTGTGGATGAACTAATGAGTCCTTAACCTTTCGTGTAAGCTTCATTGCTAAAAAAACCTTGTGTTGACCACAATGAGAGAAAAAAAAGCGCAGGTAACGCCAGTTAGCAAAGTAACGTTAAGAATCCCTAGAGGTACGAAAAAAGAGGTCGCGATGATATCATCTACGTTCGTACCACTCCTAGTGGAGTAGATTCCGCATCCAACCAAGTCTTTGACCATGGAACGGTAGAATTCTCACTACCGTTGGCAAGCCAGTTTAGCCGTGAGCATGGTTGCAACGGGCTTCCTAAAAATCCATCCTTGGGCTGGGGACATCATAGAATGAAGAGGACGACCCTAATATTGTGTTGGGTTTTCCAACTTTTGAAGTTGCAAGCGAAGAAGAACTGATGTTGGACTCAAGCGAAGAAGAACTGACGTTATACGTAAACATTCAAGAGAAGATAATTTCCGAAAAAATTACGGAATGCTTTTTAAACTGTCGCAACGTGCCATAGATAGTGTTTTAAGAGATTCCATTGATTGTAGCCGAGTAAGTATGGGATTTAACCCGTCATTGTCAGGAAATAGACGCACAAAAGAAATCTTCATTCTTGTATAAAATATAATTAGACATAATGAATACAAACAAAATACCAAGTATGAATGAAATCAACGCAAATAACACTAGACAATTTTTACGTGGAAAACCTTTCTAGTGTAGCAGGTAAAAACCACAAAACTGATTTCAGAGTCCAACCAAATATTCACTAGAAGACAGGTTACAAAAATATTCTCTAGATAAAACTAGAGCATACACCACACAAAGTATGACAACTTCATATACAACCCCAATACACAAGATAGTAAACCGAAATAAGAAAACTCAGTGATATATCCTAAAAATGTAATTAGAAGAAGCTGATCAAAAAAATACTTAGAAGAATCCAAATCAAAATCCAGGTGGTCAGATTAAGAAGGACAAACAGACGAGACTGCTCACAAAAAACGAAGCCGATCGGACTACGAAAGACAGTCTGATTGAAAGCACGAAGTTCTACCTCAATTTGTTTTTTCTCTCAAAACTGAACTATTAAATATGATGCTTATCTCAAAAAACACTTTATAAATTTATATTTATACAGAAACCAAAATCCTATGTGTTACCCTTATTTGTCCTAAGCCTATATGATAATTAGACTCTCACGTAGGAAGAGCCCAAGAAATCTTCACCGCATGACTCTGTAGGAGGATTCACCATCCGATGATCAATCTATAATCTTCAAGCTTTTCCCTAGGAAATTCCTTTCTCATCAGGTCAAGCACGTTATCATCTGTATGAAATTTATCAACCTCCATTAGTTTAGCATCAACAATATCTCGAATCCAATGATATCTTACATCAATATGTTTCGACTTTGAGTGACACAACTAATTCTTCACGAGATGAATATCAGTCTGATTATCACATAACACTACATACATGTGTTTATTAAATCCAATTTCTCTCAAGAACTTCTTCAACCATAGTAGCTCTTAACTCGCTTATGTCAATGCAATAAATTCAGCTTTTATCGTTGAAATGGAAACAACACTTTTGTAGTATTGAATTCAATGAAACAGCGCCACCACAAAAGTTAATCAAATATCTAGAAGTAGACTTGCGAGTGTCAACATCTCCAGCCAAGTCTGAATCAGAATAAGCCAACAACTAAAGTTTCTTCATCCCAAACCTGAGCTTTAAATTAGAAGTTCTTCGCATATACCTCATAAGCCATTTCACGGCTTCCTAATGCTGTCTACTCGGGTTTGACAAAAATCTGCTCACAACACAAACACTATGAGCTAAGTCAGGACGAGTACATACCATGACATACATGAGACTTCCAACTACAAATACATATGGACTATTAGCCATATCTCTTTTTTCTTCTTTAGTTGAAGGACATTGTTTCTTGCTTAATATGAACTGACTGGAAAGTGGTGAGTTAACCACTTTAGCTTTGTCCATCTTAAACTTATAAATAATTTTCTCAATATATTTTTCTTGTGACAAGAATAATTTCTTCGAATCTCTGTCTCTAGTAATTTGAATGCCAATAATCTGCTTTGTTGGGCCTAAATATTTAATTGCAAAAGAATTACTTAACTGTTTCTTTAAAGAATCAATCCATAAAGTATTCTTTCCACCAATAAGCATATCATCCACGTAAAGTAAGAGAACAATAAAATCAACATTGAAAAATTTCTTCACAAATACACAATTATCAGAATAAGTCTTCTTGTAGTCATGCTCCCCCATAAATGGCATGAACTACTTATACCACTATCTCAAATCTTGCTTAAAACCATATAGACTCTTATTCAGTCTACACACATAATCTTATTTTGCTTTAACCAGAAAACCTTCAAGTTGTTTCATAAAAATATATTCTTCCAAATCACCATGCAAGAATATTGTTTTTACATCAATTTGCTCAATTGTCAAGTCTAGACTAGCTCCAATGCCTAAAGCCACACGAATAGACGACATTTTTACAACTGGAAAAAATATTTCATCAAAATCAATCCTTTGTTTACTAAAGCCTTTGATTACCAATCTTGCTTTGTACCGAGGTTGTAGAGAACTATCATCTAGCTTCAACCGATACACTCACTTGTTACTCAAAGCTTTTCTCCCTTCAGGTAGCTTCACTAACTCAAATGTGTTTCTTGTGAAGTGATTCCATCTCTTCATTCATTGCTTCAATACACTGATTTTTACACACACCACTAACAACCTCATCATTACACTCAGGCTCACCTGCATTGGTTAACAAAATATATTGATTAGAAGGATAGTAGATCTCAGAGTTGGAACTTCAGGTTTTTCAACCTCTTCTTCCCTCTCTTCTTCATCCATGAAATCATTATCATGATAACCAGTATAAAAAATGCGAACCTCTTGAAGCAGATGAGTCACCATTTGAATTTTCTTCAACTTCTATAGGAGTATGTGAAAGCGGAATATGACCCAAATCTACCAAGTCAGTCTTAGACATATGCACTGAATTCTAACTCTTATCAATATCATGAACTATATGATCTTCCATAAACAAAACATTTCTGCTCCTAATAAGCTTCTCATTAATTGGATCATGAAATCTGTAGCCGAACTCATCAAGGCCATAACCAATGTGTACACGCTGTCTTGTCTTCGAATTAAGTTTAGAACTTTCATAGTTAGGAATATGCACATAATCTTTGCACCCAAAGACACGCAAATGATCATAAGAAACATTTTTACATGTCCAAACTCTATTTGTGATATCTCCATCTAAAGGTACAGAAGGACTGAGATTCAAGACATGTACCACTGTATTCAAAGCTGAACCTTAAAAGTATTTATAGAGTTATGATTGTGAAAGAAGACATCTCACCCTTTCAATTAATGCACGGTTTAGTCTCTCAGCTACACCATTCAACTGAGAGGTCTTGAGAGGTGTCCTTTGATGTCGAATACTTTGTTGTCTACAATAATCATCAAAAGGACCAATATATTCTCCCTCATTATCACTTCTAGCATACTTCAATTGTTTCCTAGTATTTCTTTCAACTCAAGCTTGAAGCTTTTTGAAGATATCTAACACTTGATTAATTGTTTTTAAAGTGTAAGCCCAAACTTTCTTGCAATGATCATCAACAAAAGTAACAAAGTATAGACAACCACTAAATGTTGTGGTTTTGAAAGGACCACAAACATCAGTATGTACCAAGTCAAGAAAACTTAGTTTTCTTGAAGGTGTCGAGCTCTTGAAAGACATTCTATCCTGCTTTCGAGCCAAACAATGTAGGCATTTGTTTAAGTGAGTTGTATCGAATCTTTTCTCGCTAATATGATTGAGTTTTTTATATCAGAAATCAACCATTTCTTCATCATTAACGACATTAATTTTCTCAGCAGGCACCCTTGCAGACATGATGTAGAGGGAATAACATTCCTGTCATCTTGCCACAACCAACAATCCATTAGTAAGTTTCCACTTCTCATTCGCAAAAATACTGCAATAGCCTTCATCATCTAGCTTCCCTATAGAGATCGAATTCAATCAAAGATCGGGTCTATGTTTAATACCCTTCAAAATCAATCTTGCACCCATGTTTGTTTCTAGATAAACATCACCAATACCAACCACTTTAGACGAATCATTATTTCCCATCTTTGCAAAACCAAAGTCACTAGAGGTGTAAGATGAGAAAAATTATCTACGAGGAGTGGCATGAATTATAGCACCACTATCAATTACCCAACCACTTTCATCAGATACAAAATTCACAATAGTGTCATCAATAACAATGAAGCAACTCTCTGAAACCGCAACAACATGTTTCTTGTCACCAATTTCATCATAATGTTTCTCCTTGTTCTTTTCTTCCTTTCAGTTGTTAGATTTCCCAAAATTATTATTCTTTCTCAACTCAGGATAAAATTTCTTAGTGTTCCCGATCTCATGACAGTAGTAGCACTCCAAATCTGCAAATTTATTAGACTTGTTTGAATCCTGCTTCTACTTTTACCTCTAGTTTTCCAACCATAATTTTCATTTCTATTACGTTTCTCAACGACTAGAGTTTCTGAATGTGAAGAGAAATCAACTATTTTTCTTCTCATATCTTCATTCAGCACACTACTTTTAGCCAATGCTATTGAAATATTACCTTCATGAGCTGAAATACATTATGAAAGTATCCCACGAGTTTGGCAGCGAACCAAGCAACCATAATGCCAGAACCTCATCATCAAATTTGATACCCATAGCAGCCAATTGATTAATCAAGCCTTGAAAGGTATTCAAGCGATATGTAAGAGGTGCTCCATCTTGATACCTCAAAAACATCAACTGTTTGAACAAAAATAACTTATTGTTTCCAGTATCCGAGCATATAACTCCCCAAGTTTACTCCACAAATTCCTGGCATCTGTTTCGTCTACAACATGATTCAACACATTATCATCAACCCATTGTCGAATAAAGCCACAAACCTGTCGATGAATAGTTATCCATTCTGCATCAGACTTATCTGTAGGTTTTTTTATCACTGCACACTGGTAAATTAAAATCTTTAACATAAATAAGATCTTCCATCTTTGATTTCCATATATGATTTCTATTTATGAAAAGATTTGTAAGAAGATTGAAATGAAGAGATTTGTAGTCATCTTTAAGAGAATCCATAATCAAGTATTAAAGCATTAGAATTCTGGTATCATCGTCGGTAAGTGTTTCTCCCTTGAATTTAACTGTGATGAAAATGGTGATAATCTCTGAATTATTTTAAATTCTGTAAATAATAGACACAATTGATTAATTGTTGTTTTGGTTGTTAGAAGTGTGTATCTAGGATTATTTGAAGTCATTTGTTATTCGATAAAAATATGTTTTGGTTTTTAGTTCCAGAAAAACATATTATGATTTTCGTAACATGATTTCTGGTTAAAGTTTTTATCGACACGATAAGTGATGTTGATAGTTCTTTTTTGTATTATACATATAATTATGTTATTTGATTATATATGCAAGTATATAGACATGCTTTTATAATGGGCATGCATGCAATAACTTGTAAATGTGAATTATGTTGTCCATATATGTTATGAAAGTAACCGTTTGATTCTATACGGGAAAGAATTATACAAGACTTTAAATAATGTAGTCCTATAACTATTTGCTTTTAAAAGTTTAAAAGGAGATCTAAGTATAGAATGATTTTTATCGAACTCATAAAAGACAAAAATAATAGTCATTAAATTTTAAACTGCCGTTGATAATAGATTTGTGAGGGGAGTAAATTCAATTAACCCTAAACTATACTTCAAAGGCTTAAACCGTTTGGACTTTAAATATATTTTAAATAATAAATAAATATTTTAATATCCATAGATAAATTCAATAAATTCTGACTACAACCATTTAAGCAAATTTTGCGGTAAAACAATAACTGCAACAGGCAGTTCTCGTTTGTTTAACATAAATCGGGTATGCTCATAGAGTTTAAGTTAATTTGCCTTATGAAATTTTGCGCGCATAATCATTAAAGTATTTTAACGAATGTCGTCCTAGTTTTTAACCTTCCATGCAATTAAGGTTTATGCAGATTAGATTATTTATACATTTATCTGTGATTAGTTTAATATCTCAAGTAAACGAAAACTTTGCACATGTGATTTACTATTTGATATGCAGATGTAAATTGATTTAATATTTGATAATAGTTACTGCAGCTATATAAATGGAAACGTGGCACCTGTTTTTCGTATAATGGAAATCCAGTTTATATGACTTTTGCATGCAAAATTCACCTAATTTTACATGTTATTAAATTAGAGAGTTTAATGGTTGGAATTTTACAGGCTAGCGGTTACTTTATTCGTTGGAATTTTCCTTGAAAATAAGTGTGAGACCATATTTGTTAGCATAATAAGAAAAAGGAAAAAAAGGTTATAGAGTTTTCATCATTCAATTGTGCTTATAACATGAATACGTAGTTGCAGTAGAAACTCGGTATATTTCGACCAATGCAGTTTATGACAATTATTTATCAATTTACCTGCTGTTTGAATTATATTATAATATTAAAAGTTATGTGTAAAGTAATGGTCTCTCATGTAAATTTCATGCGCACTTAGAAGTTGTTATATTTAATTAAGTTATTAAGATATAATATAATTTAGGTTTTGGTAAATTTTGATGTTATTCGTAAATGAATTATGATCTGTTGATGTGTGGATGACATGTTGATTTTTGGTATTGACCAAATCAAGTTGATGAAACCAATACATTCTTATTATTTAGTTTTGAGATGAAAGATTTGAAGGAAGCTGAAAGGCTTCTTGGTATATGTGTGTCATTACTAGTACTAGGTTGGATATTGCCTTTGCTGTTCGAAAACTTAATAGGTTTACTAGCAATCCTAGTTCACATCATCGGCAAGATTTAAATCGAGTATTTAAGTATTTGAAAGGAACCATTGATTGTGATTTGACTTATACTAGATTTCCTTCGGTACTTGAAGAATATTCGGATGCGAGTTGTATTTCGAATATGGAAGACCACTCTTCCACAAGTGGATGGGTATTTTGACTTGGGGAACGTGTTATCTCTTGGGCATCTAAGAAAAAAATTTGTATTACTGATTCTACAATGGAATCAGAGTTTGTAACATTAGGAGCAGGTAGTAAAGAAGCTGAGTGGCTAAGAAATTTAATGTATGAAATTCTGTTGTGGCCTAAACCGATATCACCTATATCTATTAGATGTGATCGTAAAGCTGCCTTGGCAAATATCTATAGACAAGTTTACGAAGCCAGGTCTAGACACTTAGGTATTAGACAAATTATGATTCGTGAGCGCATCACGCATGATGTGATTTCAGTAGAGTTTGTGAGAACTCAATATAATTTAGCCGATTTTTTAACCAAAAGTTTGGATTATTTAACCAAAAGTTTGAGTAAAGATCTTGTGCACAATTAGTTATTAGAATGGGATTAAAGTCCATTTGAAATCTCTCATGTTAATATAACCAATTCCCATCTAATATGACATTAGGTGCTGAATTCAATGTGGAAAGCTTAACATCTAGAGATTGGAACACATTAGTAGTATTATCCCAAAGTATGTGTTCAGACATGCAAGTTGTGGAAGCTGAAGTGTATCTTCTTAATAACTCTTTTGAAAAATTGCATATGCATATGCAAGAGTAAAAGATCTACCTATTTAAGCATGAAGTTTAACTGCTTCAAGAAGCTAGGACTTGGCTTCGATATGCTCAAGAAGGATAAAAACACAAGTCTAGTGAAAGATAGTGTCAAGTAAGAACATTTGAGATGTGTAAAGGTTCAATCCTTAGTGATGCCTTGATATTCGAATATTTGAAATGTGTAATATACTAATATAAAATTCAATCGTCACGATATTTCATTTATGCATAAATTTGTTATTTGTTGTGATTTTATTTTAGTTAATCATGAATTGCACTAAAATGGGGGAAGATTGTTGGATATTTTAGTGTAATTGGATTGACTAGTCGACCAATATAGCCGTGATATATTATCGAACAAGTCGGAGAGTGTGGAGTACACTTTTGTTAGAATATATTATGATTAGTGAATCCAATGGGCGAATCATGGCTCAGGTTAAATTTATTTTGATTGATAAAACTATTATGAAAATTCATGGAAATTCTGAATTTAGAAAATTAATACGAATTTGAATTTGAAGTTTTGGACGGTTTTATCATTTGAAATTACAATCGTTTTTTGGTCATAAAAACTGTTTTACAGTTTAAATAAATAAATGTGGTTCTGTTAAAAAAAAGAGTGCACAACAAAAATTATTCATTCTTGTTGTTCAAAAGAAATGCCCTAATTTTATCTGGTTGAATTTGTTTTAAAGAACCGGAAATTGTTAAAACAAGACTTCAGAGTTTATCCGAAAATCTCTAAACAATATTCCCAACACCTGCCATGATTCTCATTCCATTTCAATTTTAATCATTGTAGTTTGACTTTCTCTTTTAGTTTAGCTTCATCGGCCTCGAGCTTGCTTGTCACATTCTCTAAACACGATATCTCTAATATGCCGCCGAGCTGTCTCAAACTACCCAATTCCTTAATTTGACGACCTTTCTCCCTTCCCACAACAAATTTTGATAATGTTTCAAAAATGTTGGATGGCACTATATTTGGAAGGTTCAAAATCAAATGCTTTAAGCTCATCGGATTTAGAATTCCTTGTATAAGGTGTGTCCAGCGATCCACATTTTACCAACCTTAGCGTTTTCAAATTGTAGGATAGAAGCGACTACGTTGGACAGTTCGGTGAAATGGCTTAAGAAGGAAGCCAAATGTACTTCATGGAAGAACCGTGCCAATAAAATAGCTTTTTCCTGCAAAGTTTATCATTTTTGGACAGCTCGCAACCAACTGATTAGGGGTGAGATTTGGTCGGTTCGGCCGGTTTTTTTATAAATTTTAAACCAAACCGAAATAATTAGGTTTGTACATTATTAAACCGATTTAATGAAAAAAATCAGTTTTTTTTTTCGGTTTCGGTCGGTTTTGATTCGGTTATTCGATTTGAACGTCGGTGCGATTTGGTCGGTTCGGTCCGAATCGGTTCGGTTTTATTTATAATAAAAAATGATTAAATTATTTTTAAAAATTAATATAAAAAATATTAATTCTTAATTTAAATAAGACAAAATATTACAAAATATTACACGCAACCTAATACATATAAATATTAATTCTTAATTCTCGACTTAAAAAAAATGCATATAATAATAATAATAATAATAAAAGTTTTATTAACTTAAATACAAGTGCAGCTCTTAGGGCTGGAACTAAAGACGTAAAAAAGATATACATATTATAATAATAATAATAATAATAAATTTATTAAGTTAAATGTATATAATAATAATAAAAAATATATATGCATATAATAATAATAATAATAATAATAATAATAATAATAATAATAATAAGTTTTATTAAGTTAAATACAAATGCAGTTCATAGGACTCGAACTTAAGACGTAAAAAATATATGCATATAATAATAATAAAAAAAAATATATGCAAATAATAATAATAATAATAATAATAATAATTATAATAATAAAGTGTGAATATTCTTGGGGTTGATGGGTTCGCTCCAAGAAACGGTTACCGGGTTTTCAAGAAAGCCCATGAAGTAGCGAAACCCTAGTCTTATCGTCTTCCTCTTCTCGAGGAATTCTATCGACCACTCATTCAGATCTCTCTCTTGTTTCCTCTCTTCTCCATCAAAAACGAAAAATCTTTCTCCTGAAGCCGATTCTTTAAGCCTTCATTATTAAATTACAACCCAAAACAAATCTTTAGAAGCTGGTTCGTTGATCTCTGGTAACTTCTCAGCTTCTTGCTGAGAAGTTGTTTTACGATCTGAAATCACCAAGATTTGGATCTAAGTTGCTGGTTTGTTAAAAGCGTGGATCCCAACTTCTGAAAGAAATTCTGAAGCAACTTCTGGATCCTTAAGCGCGGTTTCTTGCTGAGAAGCAAGTTCTCGATCCGAAATCACTCAAGATTTGGATCTGAGGGAAGATGAGCAAGAATGTGGCTCAAGAAGACTTTCCCCTCCTGAAAGGCGCTGCTATTCCGACAATGATAACGAATCCGACATTCGAAGCTGAAGGAAAGAAGTCATTTGCTGAAGTTCTTGGAGGAAGAAGCAAGGAGTTCATCCACGAAGGAGTCGTGCATGAAGAGCATGAGGACTACAAGTCGATTCATTTTCGACATTCAGATAAGTCTTCTCTAACTAGTATCTCTAAGCATACTCTAATCGTGAAGTTCTCGTTTGGGAGTCCAACTCTCAGCGAGTTCAAAGCGTTCATTGCTGCATTTAGGTTTGTAGGATCTTACATCATATCTAGATGGGATTTTAGGCACTTTTTCATAGAATTTGCTCAACTAGAAGATGTAAAAACATTATGGACCAAACCTGTTAGATCAATATAAAGTCTGTCCTTTAGAATTCTTAAGTGGTCTCCTGACTTTCACCCTAAAAAGGAGTCGCCTGTGACTCCACTTTGGATTTCTCTACCTAAATTACCTGAAATACTATATAATTATGATTCTGTTAATCAAATTGCTAAATCAATAGGTCTGCCTTTAGCTGTATGGATCCCTAGGAATAATATTGATATGTATAATTACTGTAAAGCTTGGGTTATGGTTGATGTGTCTAAGCCTCTTCCTCAAAGCATTTGGATATGCTTTGGGGAAGAAGATGGTTTTTGGCAAGATATTGTTTATTTGAAAAAACATTTTTACTGTAAATCTTGTAAGCATATAGGACATAAAGAAAGTCAGTGTAAAAAAGATGAAATATAACAAAATGTGAACAAAAACAGAAGTAATAAAGATAACATTAAAAATATATCTAATCCACCCTTAAAAGAAGTCTGGATACCTAAAGTTATAGAAACTGACAATGATAAACATACTGAAATTGAGGTTATAAATATTGAGGAAACTACTAAGAATTCTGAAATTAAACAAACAACTAATGAGGATAAGATCTTAACAGAAGATAAAATGGATAAAAGTGGAATAGAAAATAATCAATCTGAAAGGCAACAATTAAAAGAAACAGAAGTAAATATTGTAACAGAAGTAAATGTTAAGGAGTCAGTTGAAATAGCTAATAATGATACATCCAATATGAATACAACACAGAATCATGATATAGAACAAATAAATATTGAACTAAGTCAGTGTAACAATCAAAGTGGTCTTAATGTAACAGAGATAGATAGTGGGTCTTTAAAAGAATTAAAGGAAAGTACAAATAAGGATATATCTAGTGTGTCTTTAGAGTTTCAGAAGAATAATGTTAAAATTTTTAATCAATTAGAAGACTCTGTAGAAATCACCAAGGAAGATATAATTAATGAACTTGAAAATATAAAATTAAGTAATCCTTTTAATGCATTATCTGATGATGAGTTAGAAGATTTAGAAGAGGTAGTAGGAACAGAACAGATGCCCTTAGTAAGGTCTAGTATAAGTGAACCTAATTCACCTAAGCAAATGAAAACTATAAAAGAGACATTTAATGTTAATGTGAGAAGATCTGCAAGAAATAAAGTAATATCTAGAACAAGGAACTTTAAAAGGTCTATAGGATCCACTTATAAAACTTGTAAATGACTGTATTACTGAATTGGAACGTAAGGGGAATTGGTAATTGTAAAACAATAAGAAGAATAAAGAACATGATTAAAAAATTTGCTGTTGATTCATAGCTCTTCAAGAGCCTATGATATCAGCAGAGAATATAGCTTCAATCTGTCTAAAACTGGGTTTTAATTCACAATTGGCAAATATTAATAATAAAATATGGTTGTTCTGGAAAAATAGCTATGAAATTGATGTTTTGGATAATTCTGATCAACTTTTAAGTACTATAGTAAGTCATTCTTCATCTAAGTTAGTAGTTTTAATTACTATAGTTTATGCAAAATGTAATAGGGCTCATAGAATGTTGTTATGGGATCAGTTAAGAAATATTTCAGTTACTAGTTTTCCCTGGTTAGTGGTTGGAGACTTTAACACTATCTCCAACGTTAATGAACAATTGGCTTGTAGTACTCTTTTCTCTAGAGGTATTGATGAATTTAACCATATGATTATAGACTGTAAATTAGAAGACCCTGGTTACATTGGATCAAACTATACCTGGACAAATAATCATAAGTGGAAAAGACTTGATAGAACACTGCATAATGATAAATGGAGATAAATTTTAAATATAACAAAGGTTAAGGAACAATATACAGCTCTGGTTGCAGAATAAGAACATGGAAAAGACTTGCTTAAGGAAAGAAAACAAGAGAAGACATGGAATGAAGCATGGAAGAGATGGACATTAGCAGCTAGGATATGGAAGGCATGGGAAGAGTCGTTGGAGAAGAGAAGGATGCAAGAGGAGAAAAGGAAGAACATGTAAAAATAGAACATGTAAACTGAAGTTAATAGTCGAAGTTAAAGCTGTATAAAATGAGTTATAACTCAATTCACATTTGTAAAGCTTTTTTATATATCAATAAAAATAATTTTTTGGGAAAAAAAAAAGTTAAATACAAGTGCTCCTTGACTCGAACTATTGCTCTATGACACTCGATCAGAAATCGTAAAAAAATTATATACTATGTTATATATCGGTCGGTTCGGTTTATTTCGGTTTTTAAATCGGGTAAACCGAAACCGACCAAAATTATTTCGGTTTTAAAAATTAAAACCGAATTCGAAATTTAATTTTAAGAAACCGAAATCCATTTCGATTTGGTTTGGCCGGTCGGTTCGGTGTTTTTTTGTTTTTGCTCACTTTTACAACTGATCTTTGACCGAGTGACCATTCAACCAAGAGACATTATAGACACCAAGAGCACGTCTATATGACTATTTTGTCTTACAAAGGGCAGCTTGTATCCAAACTTGTTAGCACAAGAAACTAGTAGTTTTTGTTCGGTTTCACTTTTAGCCATTTTTTTTTGGTTTAGTTGTAGTTTATTGTGTACCATCTGTTTTGACTATTTGATTGATGTATTTTTTTTTTCGGGATATACCCAAATATGTGTACAACGTTTTTATTATATTAAACATAAATAAAAAAAAAAGCTGTACGATTTCCTCACGGATTTTGGTAGAATTCTTATACAGGTTTCGGAGATATCCAAATACCGTTAAGTCTTCGGTTTAGGGCTTGATTTAGGAAGATCAGTGGTATATATCATGGTCATGAATATCCCAAATTCGCTTTCCTTTACAACTCCAAGATTTGGAAACAGAAACCGATAGCTCGTGGGCGACATCATGCATCTTGCAGCTTACGACATCTCCCAATTTGTTTCTTTTCGAGTCTTGAAACAAGGAGTTTGCGTACAAGATTCTACAAGTTTCCTCAGCTACCTCTTCGGCTGTCATATTTCATAGCCTTCAGCCACCCACATTTGTGTGAGGAGGTTCTTTTCAATGACAGAATCTTGAGGTAAGAAAGCACAATATGCAAAACTTTGTTTGAGAGAAGACGAGAACAATCGGTCAAAGCTTAGTTTTAAAATTTGCCACACTTCATCGTTTCCTTCTACTGAACTCAACTGTGTGCTTTGGTTAATTTCTCTCCAGTTATAGAATGTCTAGATCTCCAGCAAGAAGAGCAATCCCCTGCATTTTCCAGCAATCTCCTTTGGTTAATTGTCTTTTTATCTAACTATTTTTGGCTTATCCTTTATTTTAGTTCTGATCTGCTCTTGCGTTTTCGGTAGTATCAAGAAACACATCAGTTTCGATCCTTGTAGGTAGAGTAGATGATTTAAATAAGACAATAACGATCAAGACGAGTAGCTGATTTGACTAAGACCAAGACCAGGAGATTCATTTTTATGCTTAGCGGAGCCTTGTTGATCTTTTCTACTCTCCGGGCTATTTTGGCTTGGAGCCTTTGATCGGGTTCGAAGGGGACATGTAATTGGTAACCTTATAAGCATGGATCGGACATCCACTTTATGACGGTGCTCTTCGTAATGGATTTCGTCAAGTATATTTTCAGGTTTGAAAGCTACATCCCAGAAGTCATTCAACCAATTCCGAATATCAATATTTTTTATTTTTTTTAACAAAGACATTTGAAGGTAGATGGGAGTTCTTTTATTTTTTCTCCCAACCTGATCAGACGAGGATATCTAATACTAACGTTTTTTAATGTTCCATCAAGAGGAAATGAGATCCGGTTATCATTAAACACAACGCTCAATAAATATCGCTTAACAAGAATAATTGTCATATATCTTATTTCACCATATCATGTTAATCATGGAATTTGTTTATATAGATATTCAATGATCGCATCCTAAACTTTAATCACACTTAAACGTGTATGTTAATCGTGTAATTTGTTTATATAGATTTTCAATAATTGCATCCTAAACTGTGATCACACTTGAACTTGTGTATTACTCTTGTATTTGGAATCCATAAAAAATCGTTTAATTTTTTAAATTCTATTATATCAAAAGATATAAAAATAATTTCACAAACCCAACCTACACTAATTCATGTGTCGTTTGCATTTAATAGTTGAGTATACTAAAGTGCTCTATATAATATATAACATATTAATATTACATTAATTAAAAGAAATATTAAATATATGTCATTATTTTTTATAAGGAAGACTTATCATATATAAAACTCATTGACGAAAACTATTATAAATAAAGGGCTATGATATTTGACTAATTTTCTTCCAAATTTACCCGTTAGAGGTTTTAAAACGGGTCAAATTTATTTCCCTCTCCTCCACCTCTCTATTTTCTCTAGAGTTCGACTCTTTCTTACCTTACCTTCACTGACGATCCACGTACGACGGTTACAACAAATTCAACTCTGATTTATCCCCGTTGACTTTCCAATACATGTTTCAACTACTTCAGAACGATACCCACAATAGAAATAGTAAGTCTGATCATCTTCTTCTTCGAAAAATCAGTACGATCTACTGATTTTCATAAACCTAAGGTTTCATTTGCATGGATTTTTCGAGTTTTTCAGTTAGATTGCTGGTAATCTACTTCATATATATCACTTTGTGTGATAATCTTCTTCATTACTTCATTTATATCAGTTTTTAGGCCAATTTTAATTGCATAACAACCCTACAATTTTGCATCCAAATAGCCTTACTATTGTTACACCAAATTAGACATGCTTTTTGATGACGCATCGGATATTGAAGACAAAGCAACGATAGATGAAACCCTAATTCAAGGGTAACACGATGAAACTCTAATCTAAGGGTAACAAAGACTGAAATTTTCAGAGATAAAAATATATTATTCCAAAAACTTAAAATAACTTAAGGCATATGAGGCTTTATATAAGAGCTTCTCAAACCCTAAATTAGAATACAAGGAAATAAAATAAATATTCTAAAATAAAATAAAATCAAATTTTAATATAATTGGATTTGATCTGAATAATATAAGATATTTGAATAAAATAAAATAAAATAAAATAAAAAAGGTTTGTGTTTGGACTTAAAATAACAAATTTTGTTACATTTGTATAGGTTTCACATCTAACATTTTTGTTATGATTGCAGGTTTGTAAAGGTTTTGCATCTATAAGTGTGTCTTGGTTATACATTAACATAGGTTTTGCATCTATCAACTTACCAATGTATTAACATTTATAAATGTTGCACATCTACCACTTTTGCAATGGTTTCACATTTATATAAGTTTCACATCTCTCACTTATCTAACTTCTAATTATTCGCATCTATCATAGATTATATGTATTTCTCATTTTATTGCTTTTACAGGAAAATGGCACCAAAAACATGTTTCTTCTGGTCAACCCTATTTGTATTGATAAACACAGATGCAGAAGACAAAAGTAAGACCATAACACATATAATAAGCAAAAAACACCCTTTTATTCAATCTTGAAGGCAACATGTGATCTTTGAAAGAATAAGGCGTATGATGACAAAAATAAAGCTTTTAAATTGGAAAAAAATATTGAAGACAAGATACCTAGATGCTTCAAATGGCTGGGTATTGAGGGCAAAACAACATTTAATTTGATTGATTCCATAATGAAGATAACAGATGAATAGTTATATTTACACATTATTTTTTGGTTTGGTTTCGCATTTTACATAAATATATGTATTTACTTTTATATTTTAACAATTTTATAGGTTCTTGAAGTAGATTTGAACCTAACAGAAGAAGAAGAATAACAATTTAGAGGAAAGTTCTAAATACCTGATATTCCTAAGCGGAATGATGACGTTCCATAAGATGTTGAACATGATGTTACACAACATAGAAAACACGCTGAAATTCCACCGCAGGATTATGAACAAGTTAACCTCAAGGACGATGAAGATGGTCTGAATTGGGGTACGAACCAAGCCTCACCTGAAAGATATTCTAGTGATAGCAAAGAAAAATAGATCAATACATTGCTGAACCATGTCCAAAAGTTACAAGAATTAAAAAGACTCCAACACGATAAAAAAATCAATAAAGAACGTGAAAGAGAAAACTTTGCCGTTATAAACTGGTCGTCTGAACAAACAGAAGATGATACAGGCAGGACGTGCTCCTATTAGTCGAAAGGAAAATTTTGATTCTTAGAAATCTAAGAAGACCTTAAAAGAAAATAAAAAATAATTCTCCAAACAACAATAATGGCCGAATGTACCATCTGATAGTAGAAAATAGAATGCTGAAGATATTACTCACAAAAGAAAAGATAAAAATATCACTTTTATTGTTTTTTGCATCTACCATAGTCATGCCGGTTTCATATCTATCATATTTACTATACGTTTTGCATATATCGTCCATAATGTCATAATATATTTCGCATCTATCATATATAGTGTACGTTTCACATCTCTCATATTTGCTAAAGGTTACGAATCTATAATTTTAATTCACATTTCACATCTATCATATATATTAAGGTTTAGCATCTATCATTTTAATACACGTTTCACATTTATCATGCCTATTAAGGTCACGTGTCTATCATGAGTAGTCCTTAAAAGGTTTTGCATCTATCAAGTTTATTTATGTCTCAAAACTATCATATTTGTTAAGGTTACACATCTATTATCCGTCATATTTATAAAAGGTTTTGCATCTTTGACATGGGTTACTATTTTGCAGAAAATTAACAACATATCCCAAGCCCCAGCATTAGCCACAGCACTATCAGACCCTGAATCTAGCAAGAACTTTGATATATCAATAGTAGAGATAATAAAACAAAATGATATCAAACGTAGAAGATTTCAAGAAGAAATCAAAGAACTAAAAAGAAAACTCAATGAAAAAGAGAAGATCGTTTTACAGATGAAAGCTGATGTAGACACAGAGGTCCAACTATAACTGACATTTCAACTGTCCATGTTGAACCCAAACAGAGAGGATGAAGTTATAAAAACAACTGAAAAATAACTAACAATTTATGCAAAAAAAAACGATTGAATGATCAAGCCCAACGCTCATCGAATAAAATAACATATATTACAAATACAAGATAGAATGATAAAAAAAATCAGTGTGAAGTAACCTGTTGTTGTTATTGGTGTTGGTGTCGAAAACCCTATTGTTGATGTCGAAAACCAGACACTACACCTAATATTGTAGTGGAAAAAAATGATCCACCTCCACCATAAGATAACAGTGAATTTGGTGTATAACAACATGATCCTACTGTTGTTATTGTATTGAAGATGGGCATGTTACTCTTGTTGATGATGGGGTTGATGTTGTTATTATTACATCTAAGGGTATTGTCTATGTTGAATAGGAGCATGCTACTCCTGCTGATGTTAGGGTTAAAAACCAAAATATTTACCATGTCGACGTTGTTGTTGTTAAATATAATATTATTGTTGTTGTGCAAAAAAACATGTTACTCTTATTGAAGTTGGGGTTGAAAAACAAGATGATCCACCCGTCGATATGGATCTGGTTACATCTAAGATTACTTTTGAAGAGAATCATACTCCTTCTGAAGATGTTGGAATTGAAAACCAAAATGATCCACCTGTTGATTGTGCTGTTATGGATGAACAAGTTCTTGTTATTACTGCTCATGTCAAAGAAAATTATCCTAATACTATTTTTAAAAGATCAAGATACTAGTGTTGCTGTACATGTTGCTATAGAATCTGTTGCTAAAGTATCTGAAGTGACCCAGAATATTGCTGAACTATCTAAAGTGAGCAAGAATGTTACTGTGGACAAAGAGATGATATAGATAACCCAAAATTAACAAAACCTGTTTTAGACAACCTATGTATTGTCTTCTTTTTTTGCTTAAATATTGTAACATTGTCAGAATCTATATATTTAATGTATCTATCTTATGCTTGCATGGTGGTTTTGCATAATATATGTTTTGCATCTATAATTTAGAATGCATCATATTGAATCTTGTTTCGCAACTATTATTTATACACACAAGACAAGTAAGTGAATTACCTTTCATCTCTTCTCTAAATTTGCACTATTTTTGCATCTATTATAGTTTCACTATTATCGTATCTATCATAGTTGCATTGTTTTTATATCTCTCATATTTTCACTAGTTTCTCATCTAACGTAGTTTCACTGGTTTTTCATCTATCATAGTTGCATTGGTTTCTTATCTATCACATTTCCATAGGTTTTGCATCTATCTTAGTTTCACTTATTTCTCATCCATCATAATTGCAGTGGTTTCTCATCTATCATATTTCCTTAGGTTTCACATCTATCATAGTTTAACTGCTATCTCATCTATCATAGTTCTGTAGGTTTCACATTTATCGCATCTTACAGTTTCACTGGTTTCACATTTTTGCAGAAAGAGTTCGATGAAAGACTTTCATTTGAACTAAATTTGGATCCTTTTAATATGGAATATCTTATGAACTACCTAACATAGAAATTACAATAAATGAATTCCAATTTACAAACAAAGTAACAACTGCAATTGAAATAGAGTAATATTACAAATTAAAATTGAATTCAAAAATGAGAAAATAGTCCCTATCCAACAGTATGATCAGTTCCCGAGATAACAGAATCTAATATTTTTGTTACTAATATGATGGAGATAATAAACAAAGATGAAATCGACTCTAAAGTAAAAGTTAAATTTACATTTATTTTGTTTTCCATTATATACAATAAAGGAAACAATATACGGAGTAAATATATCATTAAAGCTAGAAACAAGTTTTGGAAACTATAAATAAGTGTTAAAGCTCAAGTATAAAAAAACAGGGTGTCATTTATGGTTGAGTACTAGATAATTGTCTAGGAGAATGGAAAAATATCTTTGGAGATCAAAACAAAATAAAATGAGAAGTTTATTAAGAGAAATATCTCGACCTAATGATTCACGGAAATGGACGTTACCTACTAAGCTTTCATCAATGATAGCTGTAATTTTGAAGATAAAGTTCATCCACTTGAGTTTATTAGAAATATAATGGAAAAATGATCGAAATGCACAATCTTCAGTGAGAGAAACCTGAGAGGGAGGAAATCATCAATCATGAAAAGCTAAAAAAATTGATTCAGGGTGAGAAAGAAAATAGATTCATAAATTTAGAGAAGACGACTCCTCCGTGCCATTGATATGAAATTTCCTTTATCTCAAAGCACACGAGCTAATGAATTATTTAAAGAAAAGTCTCGACAACGAAGAACTATTTTATCTATCTCAAAACCATTTTCACACACAAGAAGGATAATGGTAATTGATCTTAGACAAGTTAGAAAAAGAACTAAGAACCTCAAAAGTTCCCTTGATTGAATCACGATATTATTTTGGTTCTCAAAATTTTAGTTCTCACCAAATTTTATGGGTGAATATTGGAACATATTTGGACTTAAGTGTCATGTAATTTTCAATTTCAATTTTAATATAAGTTTTGTGTTGATTAAAAAATTAAAAATTAAAAATAAATTGAAGATTACAATATTGTCCTAGATTTTTGGTGAACAATGTGGATGATGAGTTTCTCTCCAAAGAACAGAGCCGTTGCTTTAACCGTCGCCGGATTTCTCGCATGAGTTTGGATCCATGGATTACATTATAGAAGAATGAAAAATCTCTTCTCCGATGTCTTCGAAATCTACCCAAGTTCTTCAAAATTCAGAATTCAATGTTTGCTTCCCACCTCTAAACCTTGTTCCTCATAGAAATGCAGGAAACAGAGACTTCATTCAAGAACAGAAAACCAAGAATCATATGATTCCCTCATATGGAACTACAATCAAAACTAATCCAACTTTTGTTTCAACCTCCAAAGATGCAAAGCCTGCAACTAATCAAAATGTTAAATCCTTTGTTGAACTATTCAAAACAAACACAGGTGGATTCAAACATGAAGATTACTCTATAATTAGAAATTAAAAAGTGTTTGGGATCAAGTTCAACAAGAAAGATAAGGATGAGTTGAATTCTATCGCAAATAAAACTTTAAGTGGGAAATTTGCTTCAGGGAAACCAAGTCTTCATTCTCTGATAATTGTTTTACAATCTTTCAATTTCTCAAGAGGATTTAACGTTTCTACATGGGATTTTAGGCACATCTTCATAGAATTCAGCTATCTGGAAGATTTGAAAAATCTTTGGAAACGAAATGTTTGGTCTGTTGGATCGAAAACTTTGAGATTACTCAAGTGGATGTCACACTTCAATCCTAATATAGAATGTCCAGTAACTCATGTATGTATTTCGCTGCCTAATCTACCTGATTAAATGTACAATGAAGACACCATAAGAGTCACTGCTATATGGTCTCCTTTAACTGTATGGATACCTCCTAAGAATAGAGCCAAATTTAGTTGTTGCAAAATCTTGCTTGAATCAGACTTGTCTGATGAGTTAAAAGAAAACATATGGATTTATTTTGGAGATGATTTGGGTTCGTGGTAGGAAATCATCTACTGATGTAAGCCATAATATTGTATTGACTGTCATCATATCGAGCATAATTTGAGAAATTTCAAGAAAACAAGGATGAAGGAAACTCAAGAATCAACTAGAGACAATCAGATGATAGCTATCTCTAAACAGAACTATATTCAAGAAACTGGAACTGGGCAAAGAAAATCTATAATTATTAAGACTACTAGTGTTTCTTATGATTCAAATACTCAAATGAAGAAAGACAAAGAAACAAAGAGTAAAAGAAAGGTTAACAAAAACTACTTGCAAGATCAACCATAGAAATAAGATACAATGAGAAAAAAGACTGCTAATTCTGAAAATTCTACTATCAATGGACCAATCAAAGCCATTGATGGGACATAAATCATTAGCGCTATGAAGTTGATTGAAAAAGAAGATAGGTTTTCTTCTAGTAGAGAATCCAACATTGATCATGGTGAAAATCTATCTCCAGACAAAGAAGCTCTCGGGAGCTTACAATTATCTCCAAGAATGGGTAAACCAGAAAAGAATAGAGATTTAAAAAATCCAACAAAAAAGAAAGTGAGGATGCCAAAGACTCTAATATCATCCAAACTAATGCATATAAAAGATGCATTAAAAAATTTCAGCAACTCTACCAAATGACTGTTGCAATCATCAATTGGAATGCAAGTGGTCTAGGAAACAGAAAAACAATAAGAAGACTTAAATCTCTTAAGAACTCTAAAAAGCTAATTTGTTGGTCATTCAAGAACCTCTGATTTCTCAATGTCAACTAAGCTCTATTGCTAGCAGACTGGGATTCACTTGGTATACAACCAACAAAAATAACAAAATCTGGGTATTGGCAAATGATGATTACTATATTGAAATTTTGCAAAAAGAAGACAAGTTGTTTCACTTGAATGTAAGACATTGTAATCTAAATAAAAGTTTCAAAGTTATGATTGTTTATGGGAAGTGTAATAGAAATGATAGAAACCTTCTTTGGAATTTGATGATATCTGTTGAAGAGGATGCTCTGGAATGGCTGGTTCTTGATGAATTCAACGTTGTCGCAAGTTCTGATGAGCAACTCTCTTGTGTCACTACCTGTATCAAAACTATGGATGAGTTTAGTAACACGATTATAGATTATCACCTAATAGGTGTTGGATATTTTGGATCAAAATACACCTGGTCCAATGGAAGGAAATGGAAGATATTAGACAGGGTGTTGGACAATGCAGCATGGATGGAGTTCTTTGACAACACCAACATTAAACACTTATCTAAGGCTTGCTCAGATCACAGCCCGATTAACTCTAATTCAGGTCAGTGCATATCATATTTTAAATTATTGAATACACAGGCAAGACATGATGACTTTCTAAAGCTAGTTGAAAGAACATGGAAGAAAGAAACTTATGGAAATTATATCCAAGTTTTCTGGTCTAAAATGAAGAATCTAAAAGTTGAACTGAAATCCTGGAATAAGCTCATTTTTAGAAATGTCTTTGAAGGGCTAAAAAACATTGAAGACATTATAAACTTTTATGAAGCTAATTATCAGCTTTCTAACTCTGAATCTGACAAAAATCTTCTTGAGAAAGCAAAGCTTGACCATCTAGAATTATTGGCAAAAGAATAGAGTTTTTGGGAGCCAAAAGCTAATGCCAATTGGTTAAGAGATAACAATGGAAACACATTTGTGTTTCACTCTCTAGTTAAGCAAAAACACAAGAGAAACAAGATCTCCAGAATTAAAGTTGGGGTGAACTGGTTGGATAACAAGGATGATATTGGTGCTTCTGCAAATAATTTTTTTAAAGAATTATTAACTGACACTCTAAACCACAGAGAAGACCTAATGGGCCTGCAGGAATTACTATAATTTTTTCTTCGATCTATCGTGAAGACAATAAAAAGAATTAATATCATTCGTTCTTCGATTTATCGTGAAGACAATACAATGCTGACTAAAACTCCAGAGGACAATGAAATTCTAAATGCTATTCAGTCTCTTAATCCTAATGGGGCTGCAGGACCATATGGATTCAATGGATATTTCTTTCAAATTTGCTGGGAAATTATAAAAACAGATCCATGTGAGGCTATTAGGGATATATTTAATGGAAGATCTATCCCTCATGGTATTCATGCTACTCTAATCTGCCTTATTCCTAAAATTGACTCACCGATTGGTTGGAAAGATTTCTGGTCTATAACCTTGACCACAATGTTCAGCATAATCTACTCTAAGGTTATCAACAACAAAATCTATGTTCTTTTTCCAAAAATAATTTCTGAAGAACATGGAGCTTTTGTCAAGAATATAAATATTCATTATATTATTATTATCACTCACGAACTATGCTTTGATTTGATTCACAGGACCAAGGGTAAAAATATGCTCATAAAGCTTGACATATCAAAGACATTTGCCAAGCTCTCCCACAACTTTCTCATGAAGATTATGAACTCCTTTGGCTTTAATGTTCAATTTTAGAAGCTTATTCTTAACAACATTAATAACATTCATTCTTCCATTGTCGTTAATGGGGAATCTAAAAGGTATTTCAAGTCTTCAAAAGGATTGAGGCAGTGACATCCGTTATCTCCCAGTTTATTCAAAATTGCAGAAGAGTATTTACTAAGAGCCTTAAAACACTTCGTGAATATTAATCCTTCTCTGAAATTCAAAAGCAGAAGGTCTATTAGCATAACTTGCTTGGTATTTGCAGATGACCTGATTATCTTCTGCAATGGTAAAACATCTGCAACAACAAAATAAGTCAAATTCTGGATCATTATCAGCTCTGCCCTGGTCAAGTAATTAACAAATAAGAGTTGAAACTGATTGTTCCTAAGCTAATGGCTTGCTCCAGTATTCTAAAGATTGAGAAGACTCTGGGTTCAAGCATGGTTATCTTCCTTTTTGCTACCTGGGCACTATCATTAGCAACAATAACAAGGTCTGCAACTTTGAGGGAATCATTACTAAAATCAAGAGAAAGATTGAAGATTGGGACATCTCTCATGTATCCTATGGTAAAAGACTAATTCTTGCTCAATCTGCTCTCAATGCCTTACCTATATAGACTCTTCATCATTCAACTTTTGCTAAATCTACTGTGAAAAGAATAAACACGCTATGCAGTAAGTTATTGTAGGGTTCACTGAAAACAAGAAAGCCATTTCCTGGGCATCTTGGACTAAGCTTTGTAGACCATATGAAGAAGGGGGACTTAACCTAAGAAAGCTTGATGATGTTCAGACTATGTTCTCTTTTCAAATGTGTTTTCACTTCAGAGAAAAGAAGACCTTATGGACCAAGCTCATGGACTCTATCTACTGCACAACCTATCATCCTATTATCATCCTTAACCAGACTAGACGTTCAAAGACTTGGAAACGATTATACAACATTATCGATCAAGCTGAGGAATGTATCTACTGGTATATTGGAGAATGAGCTATTGGCTTTTGGCTTGATAGATGGGCTTCTCCAAATCCTTTTATTCACTTTAACTTGTCTGACAATAGAGACTGGTGGAATCAGCCTATTAAAGTGAATGGATTCTGGAGAAATGGTCAGTGGGATTTAGACAGTTTTCAAGGAATTCTTTCCTATTAAAAATTGAATTAATTAAGAAGAATTCTATAAATTCTTCAAATGATTCAATCAAGTGGGATTTGTCAAAGACAAGAAACTTCAACACCAAAGATACTTGGAGTTTTATAAGGCAAAAAAAAATCTTATATATTTGCAAAGATATAGAATTATATTACTCCGGTAAAATGGAATTATATTACTCTAGTAAAATATTCGTTCTTAGTTTGGAAGACTATTCATTGTTGGATTCCTACTGAAACAAATATACAGATGAAGGGTTTTTATCTGGCTTCTAAGTGCCAACATTGCAATAATGTTGAAACTACCTATCATACCTTTATCAACTATTCAATGGCTTGGGATGTTTGTTTTTTTTAACGCATCCATGTTCAATGTTCCTATCAAGAGAAATATGAATTTCCCACGTATGATGCGTTCCTGGTTTTAGTCATTTAGAAAGGAGGTGCATATCAAGACTATTCTCCCTATTATTATCTCGTGAAATATTTGGACTGCTAGAAACGGAAAGAAGCATTTAAACCAGAGTTCATCCTCCAACTCTATCATTGAAAATGTAATCAACATGATTACTGGACTCGATCAAGCTTATTTACTCAAGCGAAAGCACCGGGGAAACAATTTTGGTAAAGCTCATTTCCTGGGTTGTCTAAATCATCTAGATAAACCTAGAATAACATTATCTCTTCACTGGAAACACCCAAAACAAACCACATATAAACTTAATATTGATGGAGCCAATAGTTACAATGGAGAAGCTAGCGGAGGAGGGATGATTAGAGATAGTGAAGAGAAGCTAATAGCAGGTTATGGGAGGGTGTATGGTAAACAAGACAACTATAGTCGCAGAATGTAGAGCGCTTCTTAGATGGTTTGCTTCTATGTCAAAAGCAATGGATCTCTATGATAGATTTTGAAACGGATTCGACTCTTCTTAGTGAAATTATTTTAAAATGGAACTCACCTTGGTACCTGGAGCAAATCATCAAGTGTTGCAGGTGCTTAATATCTTCCTCGATGAATCTGACTCATATCTTCCACGAACAGAACTCAGTTGCCGACTGGATAGCGAAACATGCTCTTGAAACTGGTACAAACATAGACTTAGCTCCTAACTATATTCCTAATCGGCTTAGTGTAATAATATTTCTGGAAAGCAGTAACGATTTTAGCTCATCTCGATTGGAGTGAGGAGTTCATTATTAAGTGAAAATAGAACGGAATCGGCTATATAAGAATTGATAAAATAGAGTGACACACTCTCTCAGTTTCTATTTTCTCAGCTCTATTCTCAAGCTTCTATCGATTGGATTCAAATTTGTTTGTTGAAAGTTTTCAAAAAAATTTATCTATAGCTCCAATATCAAAGATAGAAGAAAATGAAATTTTGGCGGCACAATTTATTCTGCGGCGCTCTTTTAAATTGAATTGTGCTGTAATGGGCTTGGCCCACCAATTTTGTACAATGTTCGGTGATTAATAATACAAGTTGTTAAAAAAATACAATATTGTCCTATAAAACTGAAATTAATTAAATGATAAAAAAAATGATAGTCCAAACGTTTCAACTAACAACGTATGCAAGTGAGTCAATAACAGTGAAAATATTTTAATTTTGAAAATTTCAAATTTACCTTTTTTCACTGTTTTTGTAACGGTATGCATTTTTTGTTCACCATTTTCTTCGTCCTCGTCCACTTTGAACGATTCCATACTCCTGTTTTTCTTTTCTCTTTTATTTTGTTGCTATAATTCAAAATTCAAAATTTAAATTGATTCGAAAATCTGATGGACTGTAGCCAATCATTTATCAACTCGATACAATGAGTCAATGTTGATACAAGTATATATAAATATCGAATCCAATGAGTCAATGTTGATACAAGTATATACAAATATCGAATTCAATGTGTCAAAAAATTGAATACGTAATAAAGTATAAGACCACCCACAGGAGTGAGGATATTTCATCTCTTAAAAGTGTGCCACATCAGCGCCATCTCAGCATAATTCTCAAATAATTCTTCAAAAATTCTAACTCCACGAGCAGAACATATTTCATCTTTCAGCATATCCCACCATTTTTCTCTCTCTTCCGCATCATAATACCTTAAAAACTTTTATTGTCCGAATCAAATAAACCAAGTCTCTATTTATAGATCTAAAAAAAATATAAATCATGGTATATTTTTTTATTTTTTAACTTATTAAAATATTCCGAAAATCATTTTTAAAATACAAAATAAATAAAATACTCAAAATATTTCGGTGTCCAAATCGAACAAACCAAGTCTCTACTTGTAGATATCGAAAAATAAAAAATAATAGTATACTTTATTTTTATTATTTTACTAACCAATATTTTTATAAAATGATTTTTATTAAAAAAAAAATAGTAAAGACTGCAGCCTGACATGTGCCACACTCTGAACAGAAATGAACCCGGATTCATCTTTTGAACATCCGAGTTCATCTTTGAGGTGCCACATGGAATGAATAATACACTGCTGCTTTATAAAATGTGCATTATTCACCCCAAAAATGCACGGCGGGTTGTCTAACAAAATGGTAACAGAAGAAATCCTGCTCTCATTTTATAATCACTATGATCCTCAAATCTAGGGATTTATATTACACCTCATCTGATCTATATAAATCAGATATGTGAAAATATAGAACTAAGAACTTAAATAATCTAAGATTTGTATTATTTTAACTTAATAACAAGCTTAAGTATAGACATAACTAGGATAGTTATCGGTCCGGTTCTGTATGGATTTTGAGGGAATCGGACCGGCCTGTTAAGTTTATCGGTTCGGATTGGACCGGACCGCTAAGTTTTCGGTTCTAATTTTTGGAACCGGACCGAACCGCTAAGTTTTTGGTTCGGTTCGGTTCGGTCCAGTTCCGGTTCCGGTTCGATCCGAGTTCCGTCCGGTCCGGTTCGGTCCACTTAAAAAAATAAATCCAATTAAAATTTGATTTTTAATTTTTTTTATTGGAGTAAATGATATAAAAACTAAATTTTATAAGTTAATATTTGATTTTCTTAAAAAATTAGGTAATTAATTACTATAATTTATAAAAGAATAAATAATAATAATAATAATAATAAATAATCGGTTCTAGAAGTTTTATTGGTCCAATTTCCTATCGATTATACCGGTTTATCGATTCTATCGGTTCGATTCGGTTTGATTCTGTATCGGTCCTATCAGTTTATCGGTTTTATCGGTTCGGTTCCTAACCGATTTTTTGTTTCGGTTCCTTATGGGTTTTTGGTTTTTAGAATGGATACGCGAACCGGACCATTAAGATTCGGTCTGGTTCTCGGTCCGGTTCTCGGTTCTGGAGAACCGTTGACAGCCCTAGACATAACCACTAAGTAGATCTTAAGATTGGTGGTTCATGTGAGTTTACAAATAAAAGTTGTATATTTAAAGGGCAATGCTTTTACCGTTAGATATCAGAAGTATCCACGATTGATAACTAACATATATTATATAGTGTGAGATTCTTTTTGGAGTGAATTAAAAGTAAACTCATGCATGACTTTGAATCCAAAGCGAACAATATCGTACTAGCGTGGAAATTAAATTGACCATAGTTATATATAAAAGCGGAATATGAGCACCACATATTCTTTACAAATGGTGTTGAGCTTCATTCCCATATGAAACGTGAGGTGGGTGAAACTCTCGGATGCCAAACATGATGAACCAACACTAATGCTAAGGTGAATGATCTGCTCTATAGATCACTATTATGACCTAGTTTGGAGTGCCCGTAGCCCTATGTATTTAGGCGGTGTGACTTGATTGTAGTGAGAAAATAAATCTGTAGTACATTTATGGCTCCGGTGGTGCACAACCTGATTAGAGTGGGTGGATGAAAGTCAATTGATATGAGACTAAGTGGTACTTTGTTCGAGATGAGGATTTGTTAGGTATGACAAAAGTCTCGTAGCAATTACACATGGAAGGATCAATGATACATAAGCAAGAATATATCGGGTCTTCGAACCCAAAACAAACAATATAATAATAGTAAAAATATCGGGTTACTCATACATATTCCAAACAATGTGGAGATTGGATTTTTCACACTTATATATGGAAGGTAAAAATGAGCCCCAAATATTCCATACAAATGGTATAAGAGATTCAGGCCCATATAGAACGCGATATGTATGGAATTCTCAGATGTCAAACTCGATGTGGATGAAACTTTGAGATGTCAAACATGATGAACCAATAACCATGCTCAAGGTAAATGATCTGCTCTATAGATCACTAGTATGACCTAGTTTGGAATGCTCGTGGCTTTATGTATTTAGACTGCGTGACTTGATTGGTGTGATGCTAAGAAAAATGAAGTATGGATCAAGTGTACAACCTGATTAAAGTGAACAAATGAAAGTCAATTAAGAGGAGGCTAAGTGGTACTTTGTTTGAGAGGATGATTTGTTAGGTATGGCTAAAGTATCACATCTATTAAACATGAAAGGATCAATGGTATATAATCAATAATGTATCAGGTGTTTGGGCCTAAAATAGAAAATATCATAGTAGTATAAAGATCGGGTTATTCATACATATTCTCAATAATGTGGAGATCGGGTTGTTCGTGCCTATATACAGAAGCAGAATATGATGCCCACATATTCCCTACAAATGGTATTAGATCTTCTGACCCATATGGAATGCGATGTGGGTGAAACTTTCGTATGTCAAAATCGGTGTAGGTCAAAATCTTGAATGTCAAAATTGATGTGGTGGAACTCTCAGATGTCAAACTCGATCTTGGTAAAACTTTCGGATGTCAAATATCATGAACCAACAACCATACTCAAGGTGAATAATCTAGTATATAGATCACTAGTATCACCTAGTTTGGAGTGCCTTAAAATATCATACTAACTTGTAGTTCGTATTCAACCATAATGTGGGGCAACCTAAAGCAAAGAAAATAAAATTTATCCTTATATAACAAAACCATTGATCGAGGAATCAAGGTTTGAACAAGTATAGTAAGAACATGTATCGTCGGCTGGTAACCAATTTGTTGACCTCCTTTTCTCCTTTAGTAGCTATAAATCCACACTATGGATGGTCATACAAAAAAATCCAGTTGTATTCCAACCCTTTATGGCTTATCATTTTGAAACAATATTTGAGGCTATGGTTATTAACGAGACACCGAGTTTTCATACCGGATCAATGCATACCTTAAAAAAGGATGATTATAGAAAAAATCTGAGTGTAATACCGTCAATATATGATCTGCTCGATATTTGCTTCCTGTTGAAATTATTTATTGCCTAGTTTAGACAAACCCCTTGTTCGGTTTTTGTGTTTGACAAATCAACCTTTATAATCAAATAAATCTGCAAAGTTTAAGAAGGTCTGCACTGTAGGTATAAAATTCGTTATAGGTGCATCTTATTAGTCATATACCACTGGCCAACAATAAATGAAAATGCTAAGGTATTTTTAAAACAATTATGATATATTCAAATGAGTCATGAACTTAATTCAAGTTGTAGATATAATTATGGAGTCAATCTCAGAAGTTATTCCCTTCAACAAAATGGGGCTTGGGCATAGTGGGACTCTTTACAAAAGAATTAGGGGTTGAAAATACCTTCTAAATCTAGTATATTACTTCTTCAAGTAGGTGGAGGTAGAGCCATTGGCAAAATTATGAGCCAAAAATGTCATACACTTCCTCAAAATTAATATTTGTTGCATGTATGGAGTATTCAGGCTCATAAAGTCTGGTAATGGGTTGCAATTACAAAATGATGAACTGACTTTTTTTTTCAGAATTAGAGAAATTCAACATAACTTCTTAGTACCCTCTCATCCCTAAGAAAATGAGAAAGTTGAGCTAATTAACCAACCTTTGGATGAGATATGTTGGTTCCTTGAAGGTTTTGTAGGGATATGATATGAGTTCCTCTAATAATACTATAGTCGTACTGAAGCACCCCAAGAAGCGCAACAATAAGTAATAGTTTAGCATTGGTCTATGAAGTGAAGTTTGTGGTCCTTCAAAATTACTAAATACAATTAAGGAAAAAATGAGAGAGGTCGCAGAGTAAAAGTTTACTTGGTTTAAGAAAATTGAATCAAAATACATCTTTGAATGGAACACTATCGAATGCTAATTTGAAATATTTTCTTGATTTCCAAGTTAGGGATATATCTTGAACTTAATCTTTGTACGAAATATAAAGATTTTGGTAAGATACAATTAGACTAAAAAAGATCCAACATAGTAGATGTTAAAGTTAAGTAAGACAGTTACAAGTTAATAGATGCAGATGGACATTCTCTACTACACCCATGAAATATGACTCATATGAAACTCTACGTTTCCTGAAGATTATATTGTATTTATATATATTTACATATGTAAACTTTTTGTTTCTTATTATATTTTAAAGTATTTTTGGTTCTCTCTTTCCTACTATGATGGCGCGAGTAGGCTTTAATGAGAGACTTAATCAATAATAAAATTTGATTCCATCTTAATTTATGTCTTCTTATACTTTTGTATTATAAAATTTAATCGATAGAGGCTTTTGAGCTAGGGGATCAGATGTACAAAATGGCTTCTAAGTTAAGGAATCCAATTTGCAAAGTGACTTCCAAAGCACCAATGTGCATAGGTTTCTGAGCCAGAGCACCAATATGGAAATTGACTTATGAGTAAGAAAACCAATGTGCAAATTAAGTCATAAGTTGAAACATTGATGTGCATGGGATTTGTAGCCATATTTTCTATGTCGAGCACATAACCTCTATGTTTAGGATGAATCACCTTGCAAGAGGTTGTAAAACAAATTTAAGCGGCATATTACTTCTTTTGTGTAACGTACTTACAATATTATCGATATATTCATAAAAAAAATGGATAGCCCAAACTAGTCGAAAGGTAACCTATCTAAAAAATGTGCAACATTCTTTCAAGTTTGGAGATAGTTAAAGGATTTTATGTGGATACCAAAGTGTGAGGAAGCATTCTCAAAGATTAAATAAAACTTATCATCTCCAATTTTTTTATCTAAGCCGTTTATAGGTGAATAATTATTCTTGTATATTGTTGTTTCAGAATATGTTGTCAGTGCAGTATTGGTAAAGAGTAGATGTATATACATGATCAATATATTATGTGAGTAAAAGTTTTCTTGCCTCGGAGAAAAGATATTCGAAGCTAGAAAAATTGGCTCTGGCTTTGGTGGTAGCATCTAGAAACATGCGCCCTTACTTTCAAGCCCATTATATTCTTGTAAGAACATCATTTTCATTGAAAATTTACTATAAAGACCAGATGTTTCTGGAATAATTATAAAGTGGTCAGTGGAATTAGAGGACTATGTCATTAACTTCACTCATCGAACGACTATCAAGCCCCAAATTTTAGTAGATATTTCCGTTCAATTTCATTCAAACCGCTCATACAAGGAAGGGAATGATATAAGTACTTTACTAACAACATATGATTGGATTATTAGAACAGATAGAAGTTTCAGTATTTTGGGATCAGGTGCGAGAGTTTAATTGATCGCTCCATCTGGAAAAGCTATGTACCAAGCCATCTGGTTCAGATTCCATGCGTCGAATAACAAAGCATAATACGAGGTACCATTAGATAGATTAAGCCTTGCCCGTAATTGTGGAGCTAAGAAATTTTGTTTGCAAACAAATTCAAATCTTGTAGCAAAGCACATGTTTGGAATATTTGAAGTTAAGAAGGATTATCTTATCAAGTATTTACGAGAATTACAGGGGTTGGTAGTCTTGTTTGACAAAATGAAAATTGAACACATTAACTGAAGATAAAATATTTTTACAGATTCTTTTGCAACCATTACTTATTCTGAGGGGTATCCCTAGATTTTATTACAAGAGATTTCATCCATAATGATAAAATTCGAGTAGTTCCAGTATTCTGAACTGCATGATGGAGAAGGCTGAAGTCATTGTGGTTTTAAAAATTTAGCAAGAGTTTTATTGGCAGGGTATTATTGGCCATCCATAATTAGTGATGCTAAAAATTTGGTTCGAAGTTGTGATAGTTGTCAAAGATTTTCAAATACCGTTCAAAAACCAGATGTGCCCCTTGATTCAATTTCCAAAGCACTACATTTTATTAGCTGGAGTTTAAATTTGGTAGGTTCACTGCCTACGGCTTTAGGATGGTGACAAACAATTATAATTGCAGTAAATTACTTTTCTAAGTGGGTAGAAGTCGAACCGTTTTCAAGACCAAGAGAGAAAGAGCTAAAGATGTTATCAAATTCATTATGTCAAATATTTGTTGTAGATTTGGAGTTCCTTAGATAATTACCACAATAATTGGACCCCAACTTAATAACAAAAAGATGGAATCATTATGTGCTTTAACGGGAATAAAAAAATACTTTTCAATACCATTTCACCCACAAGAAAATGTCCAAGTAACGGTTATTAATAAAACTATCTTGGATGGTCTGAAGAAACATTTGGTAGGTGCAGCTGTAAAATGGACTAGTTATCTTCAAGAGGTGCTATGAGCCTATAGTTCAACGTCTCGAACAACAACTTAAGAAATTATTTTTGGTTTGGTGTATGAAATGGATGTGGTGAGCCTAGTGGAATCAATGCTTCCATCCTACATGATAGTGAACTATTATGAGGATGATAATAAGGAAGCTAGACGAGTGGATGTCGATTTGATTGAAGAAAAAGAGGTTATAACATATTTTTAATTTGATTCATTATCAAACTTTAACATGAAGCTGTTATAATTTGAAGGTGAGATGATATAATTTCAAATAGGAGATAAAGTTTTGAGAAATGTCATTTTACATACAAAAGATAAAATATTGGGTAGGATCGCTCCAAAATGGGAAGGACCGCATTCAATGGTCGAAAAGCTTAAGCCAGGGACATATTGCCTATAATAACAAAAGGGAAGACCTTTGTAGCACCTTTGGAATATTGAGCATTTACGATTCTATTTTGATTAACTTTTTAAACGTCCATGAGAATAATATTTTTTCACGTAATTCTTGACCGGTAGCATATTATTTTCTATCTCGGTGTCTCATGAAGGTTTTAATGAGGTGTCTATATAGTTAGAATTATACATACAATAATTACCTTGCAAAAATATTACGTGTATTGCATTTTATGTTGAAAAGATAAAAATTATTTTCAATTTTAAAATTAAAATATTACACAAAAATATAATTTTGTTTTAAATTTAAACAAGGACTAACACTCTTGAGATAATTTACAGAAATATATTTTTTTATAAATGGCAATGTGTGTGGCAATATAATACGAAGAGCCAATGTGGGTGGCCATATAAGTCGAAGGGTTAATGTGTGTGGCCTTATCCAATAACATTTTTTAAGACAAGTTTAAAACTTGGAACAACATATAACATTGCAAATAAAGGCATAAAGATTCCCATATAATGGGAATTTACGAAGATACAAAGTTTCCATGTGATGAGCAATTACGAAAAAGTGCATGTCACTTACAATAATACACACAGTGTTATATGATAAGAACTTACAAATTCACACGATGACACGTGATAATCATTACTAAAAACATAGTTTAAAAACACAAGATACATTTTGTGCCTAGTTATCTTTACCATCATTTGAGGGTTCACTTGAATTGTCATCCAAAGAACTAGTTTTACTTTCTGAATTTTCACTTTCTGAATTTGAACTTCCTGATGAAGTAGATTTCTTATTTCTATTCTCTTTGGATTATGACTCTTCTGAATTACTGACAATAGTAGTACAAACATCTTTATGACTTTGAATATCTGGCACCAAGCACCAATAGTTCTTCATGTTTGCCTTCAGAAATCTGTGGTGCAAGTCAAGAATTATGGAATTTTTTGCCTCATCTTTGTTAATCTTTTAAAAATTAATACAATCATTTACACTTGTGTTCATAGCGGCGGTTATAGCATGATATTTTTATCTCTCAGATTCAGCTTTTTACGATTTTAAGACTTAAATGGCTTTCTTTTTTCCCTTCTCACGTTTGTCGTACAATGTATTGATTGCCATGAGATTAGCATGATATTGATGTAATTTTGCTTTGTGCTTTGAAGTCAACTGCTGCAATTCCTCTTGGTGCTCGAAGGTCAAATGATTCTTCAACTGTATAGTTGTACCATGCCATTCTGGTCTATCCATTTGAAAGGCTTGAAATTGATCAGTAAGATTTCTTTGTGCAACTTCAACGCATGTATTTTTGTTTAAGGCTTTATTTTTCCACCAAATGTCATCTTTTTCCATTTTTGCCAACTGATTACGAACAAATAAAACCTCTTCATTTGGTTTTTGCAGCACTTTTGAGGCTCACAAAAGGTTGAAGCAAATTCAGTACCTCTTCGGATGGTATTATAGAGTGGTACGGAGGGAAAGTTTTTTCCATAACAAATTTCTCAAGAGAGGTTACTAGAGGTCATGATGCTAGATGTATTAGAAGTAATGTTAGTTGAATTTCTCAGGGATTCATTTCCAAATTATCAATTGAATATATAAAGTTCATTTGCAGTACTAGCAACATGATGTTTCCAAATTGACGGTCTTTATGCTCCTGTGCATTCTCATCAGCTTCGAGCATCAGATTTGGAGAGGAGGTATCACAAACTTGATTAAGAGCAGTTTTGCTAGGCATCTTCGATGAACATGTTTTATTTTTATTTGAAGCTATAATTTTCTTTCTTTTGGGAGCTTTGGGTGGGATTGTTCGGTATCCGCAGTGATAATTTCTACATGCGTTCTATTCTTCTTCTTTTTTGGGGTAACCTTCTTTTTTCCTTTAGAAGGTTCATCTTTAGTATTTTTCTTCGGATCTTTCTTCAGTTTATGACTTAGGGCCCTATTCTGAGCAAGAAGTATTATACGAGCATTTGAAGGAACTAATCTCTTCACCACCTCTCCTAAGGGATTGAGGCTTTATTAGTTTATCTACAGCCATGATGAAATCATGGGATATCTTCCACATATGAATTTGGAAAAAGTTAAAAGGATCAAAACACTTGTGAAATTAGTTTGAACACTCTTTTGTTTCCCTTTCACTAAGTGTAGAGAATGTCTTATTGGCAGCAACTCAATGAATTTGATAGCGCCTTGAAATTTCCGCGCAGTAAAAATTAAGATAGTAGAAATTATTGGAAAAATGAGTAGAAATAAATATGAAACTCACTAGAGCTCTTCCATATTATAGACAACCTCAAAGAGTTTTATGTAAAATTTCATTTCCATTATCCTAACAACCTGATATAAAGTAAATTTTTTGTTTCCAAGTTTTGTCCGTATCGAGAGGATCATCAATTATCTTCAAAGAGTTAAAAACACTAAGATAATAGAATGGAAGCACATGATTTTTTGAGACACCTGTCTTGGATATAATTTTTTTAATGGAAATAGGGATTCCGGTAAGTCTCGAAGACATAATGCTGGATATAAGGGTGAACCACAGGTTGGGACTTGCTTGACTAGGGCAGAGTTCAATAATTTCGAAGTATTCCACAACTACTAGGTCTAGTGGAAGCCAAAGACCCTAGTTCATAATTTATGGGTGTATTACCAACTCACTTTCCCCACATAAAATATTAGTCTTTCCCACATATTGAAGCCCGAAGAGTAAATTTCTCTCGAATACCTCATTGTCTACAAAGAGTAACATACTTAGATTGGTCAAAATATTCATATTGCACGTTCTTAAGTATAATAGGATATTTAGGGAGGATGTCTTTAAGATTTACGCTTAAATTGGCAACAATGTGATCATGTAGTGTGGTCATTTCTTTGGTGTTCTTATTTTTCTTTGGTTTGTTTTTCTTTCCCATGATATTCTCCTTAGAATTAGAATGAGGTGTATTATCAATTATTTGAATCTATGAATTATTATTAGTCCTCGATTTCGATTCAGAAGCTTCCTCGAATATTTTATCTCGGAGTTAGGGAGGTGTAGTTGAGCTAGTACCTTGGTTTTTATTTTTGAGAAGGAAATTTTAAAGCAGTAGGCATATATTATAGATTGTGTGGTGTCTTCAAAGTTATCTTTTTTTATTCTTCTGAAAGAATCACATGTGACTTCATACTTTTTATAGTTGTTCCTTTTGAGGGAGGAGATCTTATAGTGGTTTTTTCTTAGGGTTTGAAGAGAGTTAATTTGTTGAAGCGTTAAGCTCTTCAAATTCTTTCATAGCAATAAACTGGATTTTGCAAGGTGATTTATCTTTACTTCTTTGAGGGAGTTTATGTTGATCTTTTTGAGGTATTTTTTATAAACAAGCTTCGGATGTCAAATCAGATGGGTTATCTAAGGAACTTCCGAGGTCAACAGAGGGTGATGATATCTTGGTAGAAGGCCATGGACCGTACATATATTTGAAGGACTTGAAGGGGTTTATCAGAAACTATACCAGTAACTTCTCTTCCACAAACTCTTTGTGCAATGGTAAGCCAATCCTATTTTTTTAGATTGAACATAAAATAGAATGGATGCAGGTTAGAAGCAGATAAATAGAATTTGAGAGACATAATATGGTGGCAATAGTGGAAAAGCAATTTGAATGGTGAACTTTCTCTCTCTATCTCTAAAATTTAATTGTGGTAGGTGAGATGTGTAAAGAGAAAGTATTTATAGGCAGAGTTTTGAAGATGGGTATGGGTTGTTTTGAGGGGGAAGTTAAAAAGTTAGGTAAATACTAATTGGATAATGTTTTATTTGACATGTAACGTACACCTAATGATTGAAATTCGAGTAGTTTGAAATGTGTCATGTGTGTTAGAATCAGGCGGTATATTTACCCATTAACTTATGTTATCTTATATACTATTCTAGAAATCAGAATAAAATACACCACGTGAATTTCAAGGAGGTGACAATTTTTAAGGGTATGAAAAGTTATGATGAGTACATCTTTGAGAAAAAGTAGTGCTTTCCGAAAATTTTGATGGTGAGAAAAGGTTATGACCAGTGCATCGAGCCGAAGCAGAGTTTCCCTCAAAAGAAGGTATAATTAACATTTCCAACAAAGGCATTTTAGAGCATTTCTAACGCAAAAATAGAGATTGACCGATACATCACATTTCTTAGTCATTCCTCAAATTTCTTAGCAAGGAGTAGCGGGGGGCTACTAATGAGGATATAAATAAGTAAAGAGTAAACATAATCGCTCTAAAATGGGATATATAGTTATTTTATAATATATGAGGGCGGTTTGGTGTAAAATGTACATATAAGGAATTGGATATATAATTTGTAAGAAATATCTTTGTACAAAGTATTAAAATGGGGTAAGATATCCACGTACCAAACAAGGTCTATCGTATGTGACTTCATCACCTATAAAGAGGTGTAGTTTTTTTGGAATGAAGATGACTTGCCACTTTTACACTTGATTACTTTCTATCTCTAATATTCTTTAATATCTTTTGCTTTCTAAGAAACTCTCTAAATTGATACATAAAATTCTTTAGACCTATCTTTTTCCCTCAAAAATATTCATACTTATCAACCACATTGGGAGCCTAGATAGGTATCCAGATAACAACATCCAAGACCTTAGGTATTTTTAAGTTTATATTCAAAATATACTGAAGAATGAATTTTGAGATATAGGTGAATTGTGCCAACATGACTAAGGGAGTCACAATCGGAGAAGGGTCTCGTTAATTCCCGTAGATGAATGACAAAAAAGAGGAGCAATTACTCATCCAAGAAGAGTGAGACAAGTTGCGATGGAAAATCAAGGCACTAAGACCTAAAAATAAGCAATAATAAACCCCCACCAGGTAAGGACCGCTCGGAAGTCCGAAACCTTGAAGGACAATAAACTTTTGAGGAATAAGCTGTAGACTCAAGTGTTCAATGAAATCAAGAAAATACCAAATAGGTTGATCACACAGAATTCACCATTTCTTGAAAAGGAAACATAGGACCAGGTATCGCTATAGTCCCTCAGAGTCTAGTGAAGTCTTTGTGTATGAGTATGAAAAGTCTTTGTCTTCCCCGAATAGGGATCACCATCACAAAAAAGAGAAAAATCATGATCGAAATAACTAATCAAAGATACATTCCTATTTGCATCAAAATCGAGAGCTAGATCAAAGGTCAAATAAACAACAGACCTCCTCGACTAAGTAAAAACCTCAGAATAGAAAAGAGAATAAATACCGAGAGAAGAGTCAAATGATAAAACCGATCCAGGAAGTTCATGTTTCGATACAAGGAGGTTTGGAGAACCAGAGTGTTGATTATCAAGCGAATAATAAATTTATGATTCAGTTCGCCCATGATATTTATGAAGCGGGTAAAGAGGGTCACCAATATAGTCAAAGATATAATTTGAGGCAATATTCCTTTTCTGCAGAAATTCTCTTCGGACATCTATCAAAGCAGTTTGACATATCCAAGATAAAAACGTTCGATGGGAGTAAAGATCATGATAAAAACCTAGAGAAGTTCAAGAAAGTTATAATGAATTATGACGATGATAATAATTTATTGTGCTAGGATTTCTCCCAAGCTTTGAAAGATAGCGCTTTAAAATGGTATAATGGGCTTTATCATGGGTTGATCAAGAATTTTGGTATGTTTTGGACTGTTGTCCAAAGATATTTGTGGAAAGCAAAGAGATAAGAGAAAACGACGACACAATAAATCATTGTTGTCATTGATTGACAAAAAAAATTAAAACATAACACTAAACACTTCGTAAAAACTCATAATAGTTTGGATGATTTCTATGAGAAAGTGGCTATATCTTCTTTCAGTAAATGACTTCTCCCCAGAGAATAACCTGATAATGTGACTAGCAAAAAATGCGCTGTCTTTTGAGGTTTTTTACCACAGGCCGAGGAGCAAATTTAAATGGAAAAGTCGATCAAACTGAAATTGATCATATTGTAAAGACATGCTCTACAACCTTCTCCTTCGAGTTATCAACAGGAATAGGCCCAAACATTTCAGTACCAAATAGTCACCAATTTCGTCTGAAGGACACAAATTAGAATTTACCTTGACCTAGGATACATCAACAAATAGTAGGGCAGCAGTATAGTTCGAAGGAAGATCCATAGGTCTAAACCGATCATTATGGAAAACTAATAGAAAGCGCTCCTACTATATGTGAAAAGACATGGCATTTTTCAGTTTAAAAAACAACTCAAAATCAAAATTTCAAAGGAGAATTGAAGCAATGGATACATAAGTTAATTTAAAATGGAAAACTAACAATTTTTATCAAAGCACAAGTAAGAGTTTGGTTCCAAGCTCCAATTCCTAGTTAACACATAGTCTAAAGGGAAGCAGTAGAAGCTGCCCCAAAGCATGAAAATATTATTTTAATATACATACCGTATAATAAGTTTGATATGGATTCCGAGTATCTTGACCCTAATCCTGATCAAACCAATATTATGGTTGTTAATGAACCTAATGAAAAGGGAATGGTTAAGAATTTGTTTGGGTTTTTTTGAATTACTAACTATTTTTTGTACGGATATGGTTTCAGGATCTTCGGGTACTTCACGAAAGAGTCATGTTGTAAGTTTGACAACTCAGTTAGAAAAAAATAGTCTACCCATCTTTACCAAGATCTGATGTCATTTATTGTGTTTGATTGTGATGATTTGAGACATATTGTTGGCCCACATAAGGATGTTATGGTGATCAGAGCGAAAATTAAGAGGAGTAAAATCGGAAAGATCATGATATATATAGGTAGTTTGACAAACATTTTGTTCATGTCCAGTTACAAACAAATGAAAAACCCTCCTCTCATAATCATATTGAATAGCTCAATAATAGGATTATAGGAAACAATGCGGATGCAATTATAAATTTTGAAGGAGATGTATTGCTCGGATGAGGACCTTTAAAAAAGATAACGAGAGTACTTTTTGTAAAGGAGGATGACCCTGATGAGAGAATAAATGACTAGGATAAAGAATCTTGGATCTTGGACCTGATGTGACTAGAGCTCAAAGTGTTTAGAGAGAAAGTAGAAAGAGAATATAATATTGAATTGTCCACCTACCAAGAATAAATGGGATCTCTTTTATAATGGGGAAGATGATGCCCATTTATGTCTTTGGCAGTCTTGTATTATTTCACAATTAGTCCTTTACAAGTTGCTTTATTTACACATTGTCTTCTAGTAAATAAATAATATAATAACGGGCATATTTCCATTTTCCTTTTTGCAATTAACTCATTTTCTATTGGGATCGGCAAATTACTTCCTTATCAGTAGCCCCACAGTCTTCAAGATCATCGGGAATGAAGACTTATGAGTTATCATTTCTTGATTCCCCTCCGACGGTTTCCTCGGTAACAAGAGGCCCATGCTTCCTCGGTATCAAATGAACACATTGCCTCGGTACCAACGCAGCTTAAGGACCATATTGCATCGGTATCAAATCACCATCCGCTTTCTCTTGAACGATGACCAACCCCATTTGTCCGTTATTTAAAGCTTCAGGAACAGTCGCCAATCATGCCCGACGCGAAAAAAGCTTGTTATGAGTCCATCTAAGAAGACCAGGAACAGGGAGCCCATTTAGCCTACCCAAACGGGTAACTTGGGCTTGGAAGGAAAACCGGGTACACTGAGCCCATCTAGCATGTCCATTCGACCTAGTTGGTGTAAACCTACGATGCTAGCCTGACTAGTGCCTATGGCGTGCTTTGTTGGGCCTAACTGATGCAGACAGTCCGGTGAATTGACAGTTTGGAGCTCCGGTGTCAGATTTTGACCCACAGCACCTTGTTTTGAAGGAAACGACGTCACGAACGCAAGTCACGAGCTTTGCTGGTGAGCTATGGGCTTTTTTGGGCATTCGCGCTCATCTATCCTCTTTTTTCGCAATTTTAATACTTTAGGCTATTTTTGTAATTTTCATATTTTTAGTTTTAGAGTTTTGCTTGAACTCTATATAAACCTATCTTCTATTCATTGTTGAGGGAGTTGGTTTATTTTGAATAAAATTAGGGTTTTATCCCTCTTTGGCTTCTGCTACATTTCACTCTATATCATAGTGGTATCAGACACAGGCAGTCCTGCGCGATGGTACGAGGAAGAACCAGCGGTCGCGGTGGCGCTAGAGTGATTAGAGATACAAGTGATGTAGATGATCGTGAAGTTGCTGACCTACGCCGTCAGGTAGCCGATCTTACCCGTTAGCTTGATGATCTGAACGCCAGGAAACAAGGCACAGAGGTTGAGGGTATGGATAACCCTTTTGGGGAGGGGATCGACCAGAATACTTCTCACACCCGCCGCTGGTAGCTTGGATTCAAGATAGACATCCCGGACTTTGATGGCAGCCTTAAGGCAGAGGAACTTATCAATTGGTTATCCCAGATTGAAAAAGTCCTGGACTTCAAGGAAGTTCCTGAGGAGATAAGGGTCGCATTAGTCACCATTCACCTACGCGGTAGGGCACAGGCTTGGTGGCAGCAGGTGAAGAAGAACCGCGCGCGTGAAGGCAAGGATAAAGTCCGCAGCTGGGAGAAATTCAAAAGAAAAACCCGCAAGGCTTTCCTTCCTTACAACTTCGAGCGGGAACTCTACCAGCGACTCCAGCATCTTCTTCAGCGATTCCTTATGCAGACGACTCTTCTGATGGGGAGACCGGTTCTGATTCGAGGACGAATCTTCTCTTCCCCGACAGGAATGATGTAGACAGTCCGGTGAATTGACAGTTTGGAGCTCCGGTGTCAGATTTTGACCCAGAGCACCTTGTTTCGAAGGAAACGACGTCACGAATGCAAGTCAAGAGTTTTGCTCGTGAGCTATGGGCTTTTTTGGGCATTCAGGCTCATCTATCCTTTTTTTCGCAATTTTAATACTTTAGGCTATTTTTGTAATTTTCATATTTTTAGTTTTAGGGTTTTGCTTGAACTCTATATAAACCTATCTTCTATTCATTGTTGAGGGAGTTGTTTTATTTGAATAAAATTAGGGTTTTATCCCTCTTTGGCTTCTGCTACGTTTCACTCTATATCATAGTGGTATCAGACACATGCAGTCCTGCGCGATGGTACGAGGAAGAACCAGCGGTCGCGGTGGCGCTAGAGTGACTAGAGATACAAGTGATGTAGATGATCGTGAAGTTTCTGACCTACGCCGTCAGCGATTCCAGCATCTTCGTCAGCGATTACTTATGCAGACGACTCTTCTGATGGGGAGACCGGTTCTGATTCGAGGACGAATCTTCTCTTCCCCGGCGGGAATGATGCAGACAGTCCGGTGAATTGACAGTTTGGAGCTCCGGTGTCAGATTTTGACCCACATCACCTTGTTTCGAAGGAAACGACGTCACGAACGCAAGTAAAGAGCTTTGCTCGTGAGCTAAAAGCTTTTTTGGGCATTCGGGCTCATCTATCCTCTTTTTTCGCAATTTTAATACTTTAGGCTATTTTTGTAATTTTCATATTTTTAGTTTTAGGGTTTTGCTTGAACTCTATATAAACCTATCTTCTATTCATTGTTGAGGGAATTGTTTTTGATTAATAAAAAAATTAGGGTTTTATCCCTTATGGCTTCTACTGCGTTTCACTATATATCACTAACCTACACGTGTCGTCCACTTACTCGAAGCGTGCTCGCCTACACATCTCTCCAAAAGACTCTTCACCTTCTCGCTGCTTTTCGTCGTTTGGACTCTTTCATGCGTAAAACGGTTAAGGCAAGCTGCCTATAAATACTTAATTCACTGAATCTCTCTTAGAGAAATTATAGAGAGAGAAAGTTCCGTTCTGACCATTCTAGAGAGAGAGCAATGTTTATGACAAGTAAGACCCCGAAGCCAAAAAAAAACCAAAGAAGAAGACCGAGCCCGCATTTGGGTTTATCGACTGGGCTAGTATTGGTGACCGAGTTGAAGAGTACCGAGCTGCGAGATTAATCTGGAGTTCAGATGCAAAACCCTTGGAACACGTGCCTCTCCCTCACGACCCTGTCCTTCCTGATCCTATTCCCGCTGAATCCTTCTTCTTATCCGACCATGTTGGTGCTCGAACCCCCGAGGCCATAGTTGTTTCTTCCAATAGTAGCTCTCCATACTCCCCCATCGCTCAGTTCGATCGCCCGAAGCCTTCGTCGGTAAATTCTCCTACCAGCTTAAAACCTTTTCTTCCTCGACGCCAAAGCAAAACTAGGTTTCTTCCAATGGGAGATTCCAGTGCCTCTACCTCACCCATGGGGGGTAACTCTCCCGAAATAGTCCAGCTGTCTCCCACCATCCAATGATACCGAACGAGTGTCAACACGGCATGTACCCCTTTGGGCGTCTCCCAAAAGGATCTCGATCTTCAGAACCTAGAGATCGAGTGTGCCCGTCAACAGCGGGTGGAAGAGTCAAAACTTTCTCACGTTGGTAGTAGCTCTAGCTTTGTAGAGCCTCCGTCTCAATGGGTCGGTCCTGACGCGGCTGGTTCCCCTAAACCCGATGCTCTCCAACCAGAAGATGCTAGAGAGCCAGAAGCAGCTGTCTTAGCTGCTAGAGAAAATGTTGCCGCTGTTGGCGACGACGTTGTTCCTCCCGAAGAACCTCTTCCGGTGGAGATCGAAGCCGTCATGACCGCCACATATCATCGATCGTTGCCCAGGGAAAACATAATTTCCCTCTTTGAAGGTACATATCTCTACTTCTCTGCCGCGGAACAGGCAGAACTTCTGATCCGGTGGGGGATCCCGGAGTGCGTCACCGTACGATTCCCTGCTCCATGTGAGACACCCATGCATGTTTGGTCACTGGAGATAGTCATTTTCACAGAGCTCTTCAACTGGGGCCTCGGGTTTCCTCTGGATCCTGAGATCGTTCTGTACTTCAAGACCCTTAACATTTGCCCCTCTCAGCTGACGCCCAACGCGTGGTATACGCTGATGTCCTGAATAATGGTTTCTCCTCTATCGGGTCGGGTTATGACGATGACTAAGTACATCGCCATGTCCGGGTTCTTGAAGTCTCCTAAATCTCCCTTCTTCTATTCCTCTCTGGCCAACACTTGGAAGCTTGTGAACAATTTCCTCGAAGGCGACAAAGGCTAGAAGCATCGGTTCATCTTCCTTAGTGGTTGCTGGGAAAACGGCCGCCCCTATACCAAAGAGAACCCGAGGAAATTGCTGCAGACATGGGAGTTCATCCAGGAGCTAAAAAAAGCCACTTCAAAGCTGGCAAAGTGACCTTCCAAATTTTGAAGGACTTTGCCAGGAAAAACTAAGGTCGGGCGTTCCACCGTGCCTTCAAGAATACAAACCTGATCACGAGCAACCTCTGGCGTTGCTCTGCTGAACCGCTCACCTTGGAGCAGCTCCGCAAACCACCGAGCTTGATGGATTTGGTTTCTAAGACGGATGCGCCCGACGCACACCTGTTCCTTCTGAAGCGCAATAAGGTGCCGAGCAAACGGTCCAAGTCGGACGAAGATGCCGAACAGGCAAATGCCGAGGTAGCGGAGGTCGAGACGGTGAAACAAAGGGATGAAGCTGCTGCTGAGGATGGCGCAACCCATCGATCTGAGGAGCTGACCAAGAAGAGAAAAGAAAAGGCCGAGGCAGATGGTGCTCAGGAAAAAAAATTGAAACAATCCAGGGGGAGTGGTCCCGCCAATGCTCCCGCTCTCATCGATAATGTGACCATCCCGACGCTATTCGAACAATATGAGGAGGTCAAAGGTGGTTATGTGGCCAAGAAGAGAAAAGAAAAGGCTGAAGCAAGAAAATATCACTTGGTGAAATACCTAAAGCCATTTAAAAGAACATCAACTGTATTTGAATACATTCAGTATGAAAACATATATTAAGACAAAAAATCCAATAGTTGATTCATTATCTACTACTGCGTATACCGAAAGGTATCCATGGATGCTGGTACAAGAGAACCCTCTGTTAATAACAACTCATGAGCACAAAATAAGCAACAAAGAGGCATTCTTAATTTTGACTAGCATATAGAAAGATTTTAGAAGTGAAATGAATAATTTATAAGTAAATGGACTTTGCGAGTTGATAAAGTATTGGAAAAAAAAAACTAAGGTTCAATATACATGGGCTCACGGTCCTCAGGAATATACTCTATAAGAAATTATTAAATCAACCCACGTTATAGTGCGTCAAAACTAATGAATCACAAATGATTTGAGTTGCACGACGTGCAAGGATACGCCTATTGTGGGTATAAAACATTGACAATAACGATTATTTTGGCTAGATATTATTGGTCTTCTATTACGATAGATGCCAAATAATTAGTCCAACAATATGAGCGCTGCCAATGATTTGAAAATATAATACATGTACCAGTTATACCACTTGATTTAATATCTGAGGTATTTACTTTCGAAATATGAAGATTGGACTTGGTTGGACCTTTACCTATGCCATTTGGAGGTCGCCAAGGCATTATAGTGGTTGTTGATTATTTTTCCAAATGGGTGGAAGTAAAGCATCTGTCCAATCCATTTAAATTTTATAAATCATTTTGCCTTATAATTATTATATTGGTTTTGAGTGCTTCAAACATTTTTGGTTCAAAATATGTAAAGGTTCCAACATTAGTTGTTCACAATTAAAAGAGTCTGACAATAGTTGGTCACAGTTAAAATGTTCGAATATTAGTTGTTCAAGTGTAAAGGTTCTAACATTAGTGGGTCAAGTTTGAAAGATTGATTGACTAGTCAACTTAGAAAGCTCTGACTATGCTATTCAATAAGTAATAAACTTATTAAAAACAAGGAATAATAAAAGAAATAAATCATTAATGAAATCCTAGTACGATTACAAAATGCATTGGTGGTTCCAAAGGCTTGCATAAAAATGATGCTACAAAAAATATGAAATGAAAATAATTTAATTGCCTCCAGACTTGTCCGCTTCAAGCTGAAAGCACATGACATTAGCAGAATCAACCGGATTTGCCGACTGTTGTCCAAACCTCTCCATACTCGGCCTTTCCGTAATACTTATCGGACTATGATCTTCACCAGTTTGTTCATTTTCCTCTGGAACAGAGGACTTATGTTTCTGAAACGTGTGAACGTTATGACGCTCAAGCATTAAATAATTTATAGCTTAATATGTAGTATGGACAATTTCTGAACTCATATGTATCTTCTTCTTTTTCTTCTTCCTTTTTTTATCACTACTGTGATTTCCCCCTGGTGTGCTTTTGATGTTTTTAGTGTTTTCTTACTTTTTAGGGTCGGGGTGATAAGAGTGTAATTTATCCACATCGAGTCTGAGTTTGTAGAATATTGAGTTAATTTTGGTTTTGACATAAATCTTGTAATATAAAACCCAACAAATGTATAACATTGAGGGTGTGTGATGCAATAATAGATGTACATGTGTGATATTAGTAGAATACTGGGTTAGAATATCCATAAATGGGTCAATCATGTGGTTTTGAGACCCACCGGCTTTACTATATAAAGCAACATTCTCTTTTTAGAAAGGGTGAACAATTATTACTTGATTACCACTTTCAGCGTTTTTTCTCTACTTTTCGTGTTTATGTCTCTTAGAACATGGTACCAAAGATATTTTAGTATTGTTTCCACCTCATATATTTTTGTAATCATCATTCGCGGCCACAATAGGATAAGTTTGGTACCTCAAATCATTTTTCAAAACAATCATTAAGTTATGAATTCTTTAGTAGATATGAGCAAATATGTGCAAGAGGAACCTGATGTTGGGGTAGAGACTTTAGTGATTGAAGTCGTGTTCGAGGATATCCAATTCAAAGAATAAAAAAACAAAGAGCAGAACTACAACGATCCATTCCCCAACAAGAAACTCGAGCCGTCTGTCCTGGTAGTACCGAGGAAAGAGTTGTTAGAAGATATTTCTAAGTGAAATATAGAGAAAGACACAATAGTGGCTGCTAAAATGCTCCTGTATGAAGTCCAAAGAGAGCGGCATTTGAGGAAAAATAGAGTTGAGTACGGTCATTGGTGACGAGATAAGCAGGAGGAAGAAAGGTTCCAAGGATTTTACAGTTAAAAAAAAGACGAAGTGACGACTCCTTTTATGACTCAAATGGATCTTATTCTCCGTAAAAAGATTATCGATGCAAGATTACTAAAAAATGAGGTTAGAAAAAACATTCAGACTACTTTCAAACATCTCATAAGTAACATCAATACACATATACCTGCGTCTGGAGTCAAGGACACATCGCTAACCATTGGTAAGGGGGAACAAACAACACCACACATCCAGTTTCTCTCAAGCAGTTAGAGTTACGGTTACGAATGTGTAACCAATTCGCGAACCTTTTTGTTCAAGGTCTATATACGATGGTAACTAAAGTCTCTGTGGGTAGTCTGTATAAGTTCATCATAATTGGAGATCGTTCTCTTTATCCACCAAACTTTTGTGAGTGCGCATTCCCAAGTGTTTTAATATTTTTAAGCTAGAAAATTTTGATGGGATTGGTGATGTGGACAACCATATTGAGCAATTAAAGTTTTTTTATGATAAACTTAAATAATGACGATAAGCTATTGTATACAAGAATTTTATCAAAGGCTTAAAGATGGCACTCCGAAATAATATAATCATTTCCCACAAGGTTTCATCATGAACTTCAATATGTTTTGGACCATATTTCTACAATATTTTGTTGAAAGAAAGAATTTTTGACCAAACAGAGACACGATTATTAATTGCCAACAAATTGTTGCAGAGACCCTGAGAGAGTATACCATGTAATTTATTAAAACAAAAACCAAGCTGGAAGGTTGTGAAGGGAATGCGTCTTGTGCAACATATATGATGAAACTTCTAAATCGAATTCTAAAGGATAATCTTGCTAAGAAATATGTTATGACGTTCGAAGCCTTGCTAGTGCAAGTAGAAAATTAGATAATTTTGGAATAAATTAAAGTGTCGGAATTTGAAAAATATCCTACCAGGGATAGAGCTCGCAATCTCCGATGGTGATTTACTAGCAACCACGTGCCTAAGTTTGTCAACCATAACAAATCCAACATTATCATCCTTCTACCAATTTCTAACCCAGAATACCGAATTATATACCGCCGACGCCAATGACTAGTCAACAAGCTATAAGGTTTTTGGTAGGTGTCCAAGACAATGTCTAACAAATGGATGCAGCCTACAATTGTTTTGAGTTGACAGAGTGTGTGGCGATGATTTTTTATAAAAAAACGAAATCATATTCAGTTATTCAGCACAATCAAGAAAAATATCGAAGAAGGGGATCACTAAAAATACACCATTCTTTGAAAATGGAACGTAGGACCACGTATCAGTATAGTCCTTCATAATCTAGTAAATTATTTGTGTATGGGTCAGAAGAGCCTTAGTCTTCCACGAATAGAGATCATCATCGTAAAAAGATAAGAAATCATGATTGTAAAAACTAATTAAAAGGATATTCCCATCGGCAGTAAAACCGAGAGCCAGAGAAAAGGTTAAATAAAAAACATACCTCCCTAGATAAGCAAAACCTCAAAAAAAACCAAGAATAAATACAGAGAGAAGATTCGAACGATAGCAATCGATCTGAGAAAGTTCTATTTCGATACAAGGAGGTTCGGGGAACGAAGTATTGATTATCAAGTGAATAATCAATTTCTTACTCAGTCCGAGCATGGTATTTATACAACAACTAAATAGGATACCAATATGGTCAAAGCTATAATTGGAGGCAATCTTCTCTTTTTTCATAAGTTCTCTTTGGATATCTACCAAAGCGGTGTGACATATCCAAGATGGAAACATTCGATGGGAGTAACTATTTGGATAAACACCTAATGTAGTTCAAGAACTTTATGATGAATTATGATGACGATGAAAAGTTGTTCTTCTAGAATGTCTCTCGAACTCTCAAAGATATGCTTTTAAAATAGTATAATCATATCTCATGGGTCTATCAAGAATTTTGATATCATTTGGACTACTTTGCGAAGGCATTTCGTAAAAAAAAAACAAATAAGAGGAAACAACGATAAGATAATTTAATATCGTCAGTTTGAAAGATTACATTAACTACTACGTACAAACTAAGAATAGTTTGGATGATGGCTATGAGCAAGACTATTGCTTCATTCCCGCAAGGGCTTCTCTTTGGAAAATTAAGTAATCACGTAACTAGGAAAAAAGCCTTGTATTTTGAGGGTTTGTTAGTACAAGTTAAGAAATAAATCAAGATGGAGGTACTAACAGCAGGATTTGAAATTGTTAAATATGAGCACATCCACATGGCCAAAAATATAGTAGCTGACTCCTTAGCGACTAAAACATATTCTGATGGTTACCTATGGATACTCACGTAGGAATCCCATCAATAATGAAAACTTCCGAACGGATGCTAAAGTGAGACAAAAAATTCAAATCTCAACAAGAAACGACAAATATGAGACGCGCAATATTAAAGAATTTTTTGTTAATTATGTTTACCCATTGACAAAGCGATAACAATGAAGATACGATTTAAAGCGCACGGGTTTACGATCCTTGGAGGAAGACTATAAAATAAATATTTAAGTAGACCGTTATTGTGTTGGCTCAGAGATAATTAATCGCACATGATATTGTATGTACTTCACAATGGGGAAAGCTCAGCGCATTGCAGGTAGAAAGCACTCAGAGTTCTGCTACCATGGTATTATTGGTTGTACAATATGATTGATGCCAAAGAATTAGTGAGAAATTATTCCATTCATATAGCAGTTGTACTACTCGAATCAGTTTCTAATGCGCTGCCTTTCGATCGATCTGGTATAGACGTAGTTGAGCCTTTGCGAACAGCTTCGGGACGAAGACAAACAATAGTAGTTTCCTTGAATTATTTCCACTAAACATATGCGACTTGGACGTAATGGGACTCCTCTCAAAAGCAGTAGGGGTTGAAAATACCTTATGGTTTCAATGGGTGGATGTAGAGCCATTGGAAAAAAATCTAAGACAAAAATGCCATATACTTCCTCAAATTTAATATGTGTTACATGTATGGAGTATCCATGCTCATAAAGTCTGATATTGGATTATAATTCCAAAATTATTTACTAACTTTTTTTTCAGCACTAGAAGAATCCAATATAGTTTTTTAGTACCCTCCCATCCCTAAGAAAATTGGCAAGTTGAGCTAACTAACCAATATGTGGATAAAATACGTTGGTTCCTTGAAGGTTTTGTAGTGAAATGGCATGAGTTCCTCTGATAATACTATAGTCGTACCAAACCAACCCAAAAAGAACAACCATATGAAATCTTTTAGCATTGGTTTATGAAGTGCAGGTTATGGTCCTTCATAAATTACCAAATACGATTAAGGAAAAAATGAGAGAAGTCGCATAGTAGAAGTCGACCTGGTTGAAGGAACTGAATCAAAATATATCTTTGAGTGGAACACTATCGACGCTAATTTGAAATCATTTTCTTGCGTTCCAATTTGGGGATAAAATCTTGAGAAGATTCTTCCTTCATACAAAATATAAAGCCTTTGGTAAGCTACAGTTGGATTGAGAACGACGCAACACAGTAGATGTTAAAGTTAAGTTATACACTTACAAGTTAAAAGATACAGAGGGACATCTTCTACTACACCCATGGAATGTGAAGCATATGAAACCATATGTTTCCTGAAAGTTGTATTCTCTTAATATGTTTGTACATTTGTAAACATTTATTTTTTATTATATTTTACAATATTGTTGGTGGGCTCTTTCCTACTATGGTGGAGCAAGTAGGCTTTATTGAGAGACTTGATCAATAATAATTTTTGATGACATCGTAATTTGTGTGTTCTTATACTTGGGTATTATAAACTTTAATTGATAGAGGCTTCCGAGTTAGAGGATCAAATGTGCAAAGTGACTTCCGAATCGAAGCATTAAATTTACATAGTGATTTCCAAATTAGATTGGATAGTGATTTCCAAATTAGAACACCAATGTGCGTAGGCTGCTGTGGCAAAGAACCAATATAGAAAGTGAGTTGTTAGTTAGAGAACCAATGTATGAATTATGTTCTAAATCATAACATTGATGTGCATGGGTTTATAGCCATATTTTCTAAATCAAGCACCTAACCTCTATGTTTGGAACTGATTATGTTGAAAGCGGTCGTAAAACAAATTTAAGCGATAAATCACTTATTTTTCGTAACGTAATTACAATATTGTCAATATATTAATAAAGTAAAAAAATTGATAGCCCAAACTAGACGAAATGTAACCTATCTAAAAGACTTGTTACAAATAAATTGACAATAAATAAAATATATTAATATACATCCAACCCGAAAATTTATTGTGGTAACATATATTTGTTGGCAATAAATACACAAGTTATTTCTTGACGAAAACAAACCAAACACTAAATGGCTCCTAAGTTATAAGACTTTTCATCGAAGAAAAATATATTTAACAAGAGCATAAAAGAAATAAAAAGGGCCAGGCTAGAAATGTTACACATTTTGATAGATCTCTCACCCTACTCCCTTCTTTTTTTCAAACTCAAAGTTGAAATTTCAAAATTGCCCTTCCTCTCTCTAGATTTTTACATTGATGCCATTTAGTCTCCAAATCGGCCGAAACACTTAAATCTATCCGTTATTACACTAGATCTACAAGCTTTGTACTAACATCTACTAATCTAAACCCATTAAATCAAAAAAGTTAGCGTTTTTTACCCAAACTCATCAAATCCACTTCGAAAAATCTTGAATCGGAGTATCTATGGACAACGAATAGATGGGCATTTCTCTGGAAGACTTACTG